>JAAALK010000283.1:44119345-44517910 GCA_019279435.1 Zizania palustris | reverse complement strand
AGCTACGGTTTGGGTTTTAGACCGAAAAATATTAGGTTCGGTTTGGGATTTTTAATAGCGACGGCGGAGCTCCGGCGAGACATTGGAGGTTATTTTCACCATCCTTAGGGCATTGCGGAGCTACCCGTGCTCTTGGATTGAGCTACGGTGGCCCGTAGAGCCCTGGCGACGGTGACCCGAATGTCAATTTGGGTGAGCTCGTCGCCGGCGAGCTACGGCTATCCTATGTCCACGACGAGCTAGGGAACATGTTCTACTACTCATGGGGATGCTCTAGCATGAATTAATTCGAAAATGGTGGTACCTTGGTCGGAGCCCGGCGTACGGTGGCGAAATTGGGGATTTCCGGTGACGGCGAGTTCCGGCGAAATTGACTGCGGGATAGGGTTCTCCAAGGGTCAGTGATCACGTCTGGGTTGACGTCCCATGGAATGGAGAAAGGTATAAGGAGAATTTGAGGACGAACCGTGGCGATGGAGTTCGGCTCCGGCGGATTCCCGGCGAGGGCGAGCTCGGATGGCTCCGGCGAGTGCTCGAGAGTGGAGAGGAACGTGCGGGGAGTGTGTGGGTGCACTGAGGCGAGCCGGGGAGGCCTTTTGTGCGCGCGGCGGTATGGGCGGCGACGTGCGGCTCGTAATGGCGACGGGATGGCGATGCACGCCGAGGCATGGGGCGGAGCAGGTGCGGCGATGGAACGGCGAAGCTATAGATCTACAGGGCGGAGTGGTTGGAGGTGGCAGGTGCGGGTACGACGACGTGGGGCGCGTACGGCGTTGACGCGAAGGCGCAGGGCGCGGGTGCCAGCGTGCGGACGGGCGGACGCCGGCGCATGGCGCGGTCGAGGCGGCGCGCTGGTGAGGGCCGCAGCACACGGGCGCAGGCGTGCGGCCTGGCGCAGCCGGCGGCATGCGGCCTGGCGGAGGCGCGGCGCATGGCCGAGCGCCACGCGCGGGCGTGCGACGGCCGTGGCTAGCAGCCGCTCGGCTGGCTGCGGCCGGCGGTGCATGCAAAATTTTTTTTTGTTTGTTTTTTTTTGTATATAAATAAATAGAGGGAGAAAAAAAATATAGGTTTTACATATACTCTACTCAAAGAACACTTATGTTAGAGATAACACTCGCATTGGTAGGGATGACACTCAAGAGTTGGGGCAATTTTCTTCTCATTCAACTCATTCAAATGTCATGCCAACTCAAATGGTTGGGGATACATGTTTATAGGCTAGTCATGTAGCCCAAGATGCTAGATGCTAATCTAAGATGCTAAAGCAAATATGCTAATCTAAGATGCTAAAGCAAAGATGCTTAGTCTAGTCTAAGATGCTAAAGCAAAAGATGCTAAATGTGCTAAGACTATAAACTTGTCCACGCATGGACATCATACATGTCATGCCGAACAACATGTCATGCCAAAACACACACACATAGACTTATCCTCTCAATCTCCCCCTAAGTCTTGTGTGGCGCCTTCTGGGAAATCTGAACCATCCCAATCTTGGCGCGAAGCTCCTGGAACTTGATCCGCCCAAGCGACTTGGTGAGGAAGTCGGCGAGCTGGTCTTGGGTGTTGATGTAGCTTGCCTTCACACTCTCCTCATTCAAACAACTCCGGATGAAGTGGTACTTCACCCTTGATGTGCTTGTTGCGCTCATGGAAAACAAGGTTCTTTGCCAAAGCCAAAGCAGACTTGCTGTCCACCCTGAGCTCCACCGCTTCGGCATCTTTGCCAAGAAGATCACCAAGCAGCCGAGCCAACCAGAGAGCTTGAGTTGATGCAGAAGTGGCTGCGATGTACTCTGCCTCGCAACTGGACATGGCCACCACCTGCTGCTTGACCGACTGTCGGCTGATCAGACACTTACCAAGGAAGAACAGCGTCCCGCTGGTGCTCTTGCTTGTGTCGATGTCGCCGGCGTGGTCGTTGTCGCTGTACCCGATGAAATGCGCCGCACCGGGGAACCTCGGGTAGTACAAGCCGTAGTCAAAGGTCCCCGCGACATAGTGTAGGATCCTCTTCACGGCCTGCTGATGCTCCGTCGTCGGTCGCTGCATGAACCGACTGACGTAGCCAACTGCGAACGCCAAGTCCGGTCGCGTGTGGACAAGGTAGCGAAGGCTGCCCACAATGCGTCGGTACTGCGTTGCGTCCACCTCCTCCGTCGTGCTGTCGCGACTCAGCTTCAGCCTTTCCTCCATGGGAGTGTAGGCTGGGTTGCAGTCGGTGAGTCCATCCAGCTCGACGATGCGCTTGGCGTAGGCGGTCTGGCGAAGTGAAGTGTCAGAGCTGTCCTGGTGCACCTCGATCCCCAAGTAGAAGGAGAGGATCCCTAGGTCGCTCATCTGGAAGGTGGCCTTCATCTTCGTCTTGAACGCCTCTACCTCCACCTCCTTGGTGCCGGTGATCACCAAGTCGTCAACGTAGATGCCTACCAGCAGGACATTGTCTCCCTTGCCCCGCCGGTAGACTGTAGCCTCATGAGCACTTTGATGGAACCCCATCTGCCTGAGGGTGGAGTCCAACTTGTCGTTCCAAGCTCGTGGTGTCTCTCGCAAGCCGTAGAGGGCCTTGCGCAGGCGGAGAACATTGTTCTCCTTGCCGGGGATGACAAATCCCGGCGGTTGTCGAACGTAGACCTCCTCCTTCAAGTCGCCATTGAGGAAGGCAGACTTGACATCCATGTGATAGACACGCCAACCCTCCTGGGCTGCCAACGCGAGGTGGACACGAATGGACTCCATCCGTGCAACAGGAGCGAAGGCGTCGTCGAAGTCGACTCCCTCCTGCTGAATCAAACCGCGTGCCACCAGCCGAGCCTTGTGCTTGACCACCACCTCGACCTCATCTTTCTTCAACTTGAACACCCACTTAAGGGTGATGGCACGGTGGCCGGCCGGAAGATCAGCCAGCTCCCATGTCTGGTTCCACTCGACGGCGTCCATCTCCTGCTGCATCGCGGCGCGACAGGCCGCGTCTCCTTCCGCCTCAGCGAAGGAACGTGGCTCACCGTTGTCATGCGCCAAGTGTAGTTTTGCATCGAAGTCATGTTGCGCCATCCCAAGAACGGGCTGCTCACCAAGGATGTTATCCATTGTGCGGTAACGTAGAGGCGCACCGTCATGGCAAGCATCGACACGGTCCCCGTCGTTTGACAATGGAGTAGTGAACTCCACTGTGCGTTGCTCATCATGAACTGAAGTTGCGGATGCCGATCCCGGAGATGTGGGCGCCGGTGTAGGAGAGCGAGGTGTGGTCGGTGCAGGAGGTGGTGGAGTACTTGCCGGAGCTGATGATGAGCCAGGTGCTGGGGCAAGCGAGCTCGGTGAAGGTGAGCTGCTAGCTCCCCCCGCTCCCTCGAAGTAGACGTACTCGACGATGAAATCGTTGATCGTCGAAGTCGAGCCATCATCCGCCATCTTGCCCCACGTCCAGCCTCACCCTTCGTCAAACACTACGTCTCGTGAGATGTGGACGCGCCGTGTCGTAGGGTCGAGGATGCGGTAGGCCTTGGAGCCCTCCGCATAGCCGATGAAGACCCCTTGCGTACTTCGATCGTAAAGCTTGCCGACGTGGCTGAGCTCCTTGACGAATGTCAGGCAACCAAAAACACGAAGGTGGCCAACCGTCGGCTTGCTCTCGCCGTCAAGAGCCTTGGTGGGCGAGCGGTTGAGGAGATGGACGGCAATCATCACCGCCTCTCCCTAGTAGATCGCCGGCATCCCCCTCTGCTTGAGGAGGGCGCGAGAAGTGGCCACCACCGTCTGGTTGCGGCGCTCGACGACGCCGTTCTGCTATGGTGTGTACGGCGTGGAGTAGTGGCGCTGAATGCCCTCATCGGCGCAGTACGCCGCGAACTCAGCCGCCGTGAACTCGCCACCGTTGTCCGTGCGCAACACCCGGAGCTTGCGGCCGCACTTCTCCGCGGCAGCTTGATGACGCTTGATAGCATTTGCGGCTGCTGCCTTGGTGTCGAGAAGCACCGCCCACATGTAGCGGGACACGTCGTCGACGAGGAGGAGGAAGTAGCGCCGGCCTCCAGGGGTAGCCGGTGTCACGGGCCCGCAAAGGTCGCCGTGCACGAGCTCGAGCTTCTCCTTGGCGCGAAAGCTCGCCTGATGAGGGAATGGGAGTCGCCGCTGCTTGGTCAGCACGCAGGTGTCGCAGAACTGCTCCACATGCTCGACACTCGGCATGCCCCGCACCATCTCCTTGATGTCGAGCTGCTTTAGGGCCTCAAAGTTGAGGTGCCCAAAGCGCTCGTGCCACCGCCACGCGTCGTCGTCGCGGCGGGCTGCAAGACACACTGGCTGCGCCACCTGCACATGAAGGACATAGAGGCGATTACTTCCTCTATTTACCTTGGCGACAAGTTGGTGCTGATGATCCCAAATGCGCAGCACCCCATGCTCGATCTCCATGCGCGAGCCATTCTCATCCAGCTGGCCCAGACTGATGATGGAGTTCCTCAGCTCGGGGATGTAGTAGACACCGGTGAGCATCCGATGCTCGCCGGTCTTGGCGGTGAAGATGACAGAGCCGACGCCCCTTATCTCCACGGCGGAGGCGTCTCCAAACTTGACGGACCCTCGCACGCTGGAGTCCAGGTCGGAGAAGTGGTCCCGCCGCCCGGTCATGTGATGGGTGGCGCCGGTGTCGAGGAACCACCCGTCAATCTTGTCATCATTGGACCCATTGCCGAGGAAGACGTGTGCGTGCAGTTCGTCGACGTGGAGAAGAGCGGCGGCTGTCGACGTGGGAGGGGAGTGCAACTCAATGTTCCCATGTATAAGGAACAGAGCTGGCTCCTCTTGCGCTTACGCGACATGTGCCTGACCGCCGCGCTTCGCCTGCCGGCAGTCCCTAGCCCAATGGCCGATCTTGCCACAGTTGTGACAAGTGTCATCACGGGTGGCCTTGCGGCCACTGTTGGCGCCGCCAGTAGCGCCTCCACGCGCCTGGGGGGCCTTGCGCCCCCTGCGTGGCTGTCGCTTGTTTGATGCCTTCCCCTTCTTCTGCTCTCGCTGGCGAGCGAGCCACTGCTCCTCGGTGAAGAGAAGCTTGCCACCAGTGGTGGTCGGCTCTGAAGATGGCTGGGGCTCATCGATGTCGACGACCTTGAGGCGACCTATTGCTTCTCCGATCGACATCCTGGAGAGGTCCATCAAGGACTCGATCGAACGAGCCATTTGCTTGTATTTCCCGGGAACGCAACGAAAGAGCTTCTCAACAGCTCTTTCCTCGTTGATGAGGTCTTCGCCATGCTGCACCAACTTCTGCAGTAGAGAGTTGAGACGGAGAGCAAAATCATCAACATCCTCACCTGGTTTGAAATCCAGGTTCTCCCACTCCTTGCGTAGTGCCTGCAGCGTAGCCTTGCGGGCGCGATCGCTGCCGATACATACTGCAGCGATAGTATCCCAAGCCTCCTTGGCAGTCTGCTTGCAAGCAATCAAACACTACATCTCCAACGGAATTGCAGCAACGAGGGCCTCCAGCGCCCGTCGATCATCATCGTAGTCGACGTCGTCGTATGTGACTGCCTCCCACATGTGCCGCACTTGGAGCTTCACCCTCATAATTATGGACCACTGGGTGTAGTTGGTCTTGGTGAGGGTGGGCCATCCACCACCAGCACCAGCGTCCTTGATGATGGTCTGGAAGCCGCGATGACCATGGCGCCGGTCCGGGGAGGGAGAGCCACGTCGCCTGTGAGGGTCGCGTTCGCCATGAGCACGACCGTCGCGTGCGCATCCTCCCGGAGTGTTGTCGGCGCGTCTGGGCCCGTTTGGCCTGCTGCCGCGAGCACGGGCCTGCGCTGCTGCCCACTGCGTCACCCGCTCATCCTTCGCCCTCCTTGGTAACTCGGCCTCCAAGTCGAGGCTACCTCCCTCGGAGGCAGTGCCACTGTTGCTACCGTGGCGCAAAGCTTCAAGCTCTGCCGCCGCAACACGTGCTGCAGCCACAGCCGCCGCCGCTTTCTCTTCCGCTCTCGCTCCTGCCAGTTCTGACGCCGCCAACCTCGCCTTCCGAGCCGCCGCTGCCACAACCTCTGCTGCCACCCGGTCGCGCTCCTCCGCCGCGGCGACTTCGGCCTCCTACCGACGTCGTGCGCTCGAGGTGACCGAGCGAAGAGAGTCTCCTGTGGACATTGCGTGGTGGTAGAGTGGAAGGGTCATGGGGGTTGCTGCTGCACTGGGAGGAAGCCGCTACAATCGAGCTGCTGCTCGGAGTGTGGGTGGAGCTCGCCGAGTCATTGGTTTCCGGTGGACCGGCAAGGGAGGAAGATGAACAAAGAGAAGGGCGTCTCCATTGGAGAGTCACGGAGGGGATTAGAAAGGTCACAGAACCATACAGCTCTGATACCAATTGTTAGAGAGAACACTCGTATTGGTAGGGATGACACTCAAGAGTTGGGGCAAAGATGCTTAGTCTAGTCTAAGATGTTAGTCTAAGATGCTAAAGCAAAAGATGCTAAAGGTGCTAAGACTACAAACTTGTCCACACATGGACATCACACATGTCATGTCAAACAAAATGTCATGCCAAAACACACACACATAGACTTATCCTCTCAACTTATTCATTGGTAAAGATTTAGCTCTAAGATTAACTATTAATTGCCTTTCGCCATCGGTGTCAACTTAGGTTATACTACATTCCAACAATCAGTCACAACTAATAGAATTTTTTGTTTTCATGCCACATAATTAAGTAGTTCTGGCTTTTTCTTTTGTCACATCTTGTTTTTTCGCAGGAACGGCAAGGAGGTCCGATCAATTTATTAGCTTAAGGAGGCAACCAGAAATACGGAAGGAATAAAATAACAGCAAGCAAGGTTGCTGGGAAAGGAAAAAAAGGAAAACGAAAACAAAACTGCTAGAAGAAAGTAAGGCCACAGACCAAGTAGAATCAAGGGAAGAAAAGCCAACAGCAGAAGAAAACAGATACAGATCACAGGCTAAAGGAAAAGCAGAGAGGAGCTAAGAGGAGAACACCCTGAAAGAACCTCCTAGCCCAACAAAGCGCCAGAGCAGCCATTCTTCATCAAAAATCTGACAAACACTAAGGGGTGTACCAGTAGCTGCATTAAAAATCATCGCATTGCGCTCCTTCCAAATAAGCCAAGTTAGCAGGAAGAGGACAACATCAAAGATTTTCCGGAGAGGTTTGTGCAAAGCCTGCCGAGAGCAAAGCCACCACTCAGCAAGAGGAAGGGTATTGGCATCCTATGCTCAAAGAGGTATGGTGCTCAAATGCACACATTAAATCTGGGCCAAAGATCTTTCATCCAACGGTGTCCAGCTATTTGCGTTTACACCCTCCCACCTCTTCTTATCCAAAGATTTTTTTTTGCACTGAAAAAGAGGGGGTGGGAGGGTGTAAACGCAAATAGCTGGACACCGTTGGATGAAAGATCTTTGGCCCAGATTTAATGTGTGCATTTGAGCACCATACCTCTTTGAGCATAGGATACATTGCCCAGAAAAAAGCAGCAAAACGATGGCTAGAAGATAAGCAAACTTGCTTGGTGAAAGGGCATTCCACGAACAGATGATGGCAGGTCTCTAGGGCACCTGAGCACAAAGGCCAATTTCGTTTTTGGAGGTTGTCCGCCGTCAAACATGCACCTCTCAAGGCCAAGAACATAAAGAATTTACACCGTCTTGGAACCTTTGCCTTCCAAATCAGTGAAGTGAAGGGGCATTTGATCCGCCCAAAGAAAAAACATGTAGTAAGCTGATCGAGAGGAATAGACTCCATCAACCGCGAATTTCCAACTGATCATATCAGCAATACCTTCTTGCAAGTGAATTCTAGACAGCAATTCCCAGAGATGAAAAAATTATAGCAAGACTTGAGGGGAAAGGCCACCCTGAATGTCTCTTGTCCAAAGACTGAGCGACTCGAACGCTTAACATGGGCAATAGTCTGGGATCTGTCCAAAAAGAAGTTGAGAACACGTCACCTATAGAAATACTCATCGCTGCATTGAAGCAGGAAGACGGGGCAACGTCTTTGCCTGGGGAGAGAAAAGCCCATGGACGGTCTCTTTGTGTCCAGCGGAGGCGAAGGGCTAGCCCCAAGAAGTGTATATTTTTAATACCTAAACCATCATACTCTCGAGACAAACAGAGCTTGTCCCAGGCTACTAGACAGTTATATCTGGCAAAGATTCTGGTAAGTGTTTAAGGGAAGCGACCAGAGTTCGATGCAAGAAATAGCACGTCACTAAAATCTTAATACAAACATCAGAAAGCGTACAAAACTGAGGGACAGGGAGCAAAAGCATAGCACTGAAGCTCGCTAATGCTGAAAGTTGACTATCAGTAACCATCAGCCCCTGTTACTGACAGCATACGCTATCTTAATAGGCCGGCCGTGCAGTTCAAACTGATTCATTCCTACAGCCTTCTCAAGCGACTCGTCATCCTCAAAATCAATGTGACAGAAACCACGAGAATCTCCTGTTCTCTTGTTGATAGCAAACCTTATCGATCCAATCTTCAGTGACTTGAAGAAGTCTCTTAGGACTGTTTCTGTAACATCCCATTTGAGATTGCCAACATATGCTGAAAGACACCCATCAGCCTTCTCAGGATCAGTTTGGAACTCCGTAGTCCTTTTCCTCTTTGATCCAGCAGCCATCCTGCATCTTTCGACCCTCATAAACCTGTTGCCACTGTAAATGCAATGCATATATCATTACAGAGGGAATGCTTCCATGGGTTGAAGAGAAACGGATAGTCACTCAGACTTACATTTTGAATCCGTCAAGCTCAAGAGACTTCATTGCAATTTCGTTCGACTGAAATGGCATAGTAGAACAAAATCAGCCCGTCAATGCAATTTAACATGTATGTTCCAGTTCCATGACATGGAAGTTTCAATAATAGGATGAAAGGAAATCCAAAATTTAAAAATGTTATTATTTATCAGTCTTCCAACTAGGCATTATATGCGGTCATGTGTCAGGAATTCCAGGCCTAATAACATACATCACATCCGTAATGATATTCATAGAGAACATGGGTAATAGTGAGGCAAGAAAAACTGAAATGTAGTGCAGTATATAGGAGCAACTTCCATTGTCACGAGCAATTACAGCACATTGAATTTCAAAGATGAAACAGACATCGTTGCAAATGAGCCCTCGCCCAATCATTCTTACTTCAAAGTCAAGAACAACTTAAAACAAATAATAGCATCATATGAATGTTGAAATTAGTCATTGCGACATCAAGATCAGAGCACCACGCAGTATAATAGAAGCATTAATTGGACAGTCACCTCACCTCAAAGGAGACGAAGGCGAGGCCGCGGAAGTTGCCGGAGTCTGGGAAGCGTGAGAGCTGGAGCGACCCGATGGTGCCGAACCGCTCGAATAGCTCCCGGATCTCCTCCTCTGTAGTCGTGTACGGCAAGCCGCTGGCCACCACCTTGCCGTTCTCATAGATCCCCGCCTCCTCCTCCTCCTCTTCCTGCGCCGCGGCCGCCGCCGCCGCAGGGACAGGCTCCTCCGTTGGTTCCTGCTCCGGCTCCACCGCGGGATGGTCTCCGGCGGTGGGGATAGTCTGTCCCCACTTGTCCTTCTTGGGCTTCTTCCGCTTCTTGCTCTTCCCGGTGCTGGGTTGGGTTCGTGGAGTCTGGTCCTCGGCTGCCATGGCCTAAACCCTAACCCTTCGGCGGCGCCACGGAAAGGAGAAAGAGTGCGTTTGGTTAGAGTCTGCGGAAGGCCGTGTATGGTACTTCCGGTTGGTTTGGTTGGTCGGCAAAGCTCGCGTCTCGCGGGATTTCACGGCCTGCAGCGCGCGCGAGAGGTCTCGTGACGCGAGGTGGGCTTGCAACATGAGCCCTCTCGCCGGCCTTACTGCCTTAGCGAAGCGTTTGCGGTAGAAAATTAGTTAGCTTTTTTTAAAAAAAAAACATACATTTTTAAAAATAAATTTCAAATCTGATACACATTTTAAAATTTACAAAACTAACCTTACCTCAACTACTAAATCCGTCAACTACTAAAGTACCAATAGAGTTTTAGGCCCTAGAACAACACTTCATCAGCTGATCGGGGGCTCTAGCGCTCTATCATTCTATTGGCAGTGCCTATGGAGTTGTCCAATCAGCCTAGATCAGCTGATAAAGTGCCGATCTAGAGTTAGGTCTAAAACTTTAGATTGGCACTCCATCAACCGATGGGAGATTAATTTTGCATATTTTAAAAAATGTGTATCAGATTTGAAATTTCTTACAAAATGTATCGTATCAAAAAATTGAAAATTGGATCCGTCTCTCATTTTCTACTTGTTTTTATATGTTGGGCGCAGCTGCATGCATCGGTATTTATCGATTTTGTACCTGATGCGGCGTCGGGCAGCTTCAATCGCACAGCCGTGCGTCGGAAGCAGTAGACTGACGGCAATGCGCTGGGACATCGACCTTCGCAGGCTCTCCGGAGAGGGCCGTCTAGGCGGTTGCGAGCCTAAACGTATGCGTTGTCTCGACCATCTACAATGTGGTACTGAAACAAGAATATTTGCAGAAATGTACAAGTTACCATCTCGTGTGGCAAACAGATAAGTTTCATCGAATTTTAGTGGTCAAATAACAGAGAAACAGCAATACTCTAGAGATGTCCTGGCAAACCAAAGTTTGACATTATCCCATAAAGCAAGCACACAAACGGTCGGAAAACCACAGTTAAGAAAACCGTTTACATCCAAGACGGCTCTCACAACACAATTAGTCCACAAAGACAATACTTCTCAAACTCCGAAAGCACCCTTTTCCGGGTTATATTTTGGTCATCCATTTTTGCAGAGGCACTCATTTTAGATCTAGCAAGAACTATGCGAATGTGCAGCATGGGTTCCCTAATCCAATATTTTTCTCAGACGATCGGAGGATACTGCTTGGCCTGCAGTCGAACACGCCTCTTGTATTCTGTGGGATCCTGCAAACCCAAAGATAACATTACTGTAACAGGACTGAATATCTTAGCATTAATAGTTCACTGCAGCTAGCATTGGCTAGAACCTGATTGGTCACTTTTTGCTAACCTGGATAAAAAGATGGTAACCATCAGTCTGAGCAGGATCAGCAGGATTTGGCTGATCAAGCAAGTCCTGGATTCCAACAAGAATTTGCTTGACGGTAATAGCTGGTCTCCAACCCTGAAAGCATACAACAGGAAAAGTTATAACATGACATCTACATTGAGATTGCATGAAACTCGACAAATGCTCATAAAGCTTACGCTGTCCTCGTTAAGAATGGAAAGGCAGACTGTCCCTGAAGGATAGACATTTGGGTGGAAGAAACCCTGTGGGAACTTGCACTTGGGAGGTTTGCTAGGGTAATCCTCACTGAAATGAAGAGTGAGAGGAAAGCATCCTCCTTCCCAATCAGTCTGCCAAGAAAAAGATGAAAACTAGTGATAGGCCTCAAATGCCTTGTTACAAACACACTAGACGAATAGAGAAGCAACAAAAGAATAAGGTTGTAAGGTCATGAAAAGCTTGACACAGTAACATACAAGCTGGTCATGTGCAACAATTCAAAGTATAACATCAATCAACATATTAGAAATATCCATGAGTGACGAAGTAAAGCAAACAATTTTATTCCTCTTTTCATAAAAAAAATTGTACTGTTTGCACCAAGGAGGCGAGGACAAGTTTCACAGATTTTGAGTCTAAAAAAATGTTCTACACAAACAAGGATATGATTCATAGGATCCTATCTTAGTTTATCTTCCCTTTTAATAGTAGGCACATTAATCTAGCCTAGATTGGACTCAATGAACCTAGGAATGCAGGACTCATTACAAATCACAAGGAACTTGCAGGGATTTGAATTTGAAACACTAAAATATAGTTACTGGACACTGGTGATTTGTGTACAAATATGAAAAATTCTGGGTGGTAGTGTGTTTCTGAGAGATTTGTTGCCTTTAACAGTGCCATGAATCTTGGCTCGCGTTGCAATTAGTACTGTGCACTAGTGCAGATGAAGACCTGACAGCATGTCTTCATGTTTAAGAGTTACGAAAACCTTTTACGAGGCTAGTTACATCTTTACTATCATGGTCAAATGTTATCTCTAACTTTGTTCAAAATTCTGCTAGACTAAACTGAACCAACAGGCAATCTAGCTATTCAATATCAAGGATGACTAACTTATCCAAATTCTTGAGGGGCACAAACTGCCCATGCACCTTCCCTCATGTATGTGCAAGACACATAGGGCAGTTGTTCATGCTTGCTAGCTTTTGTCAATGGTGCATTTGAAAATAAAATAGACCACAACAAATATGAGATAATGTTAATCCAGACCTTCTACTTATTGTCTTGCACAACAAATATGAGATAATGTTAATCTAGACCTGCTACTTATCAGCTTGGCCAAGTAAACGATATTACTTGCACAAGTCCACTTGTGTATAATTCAATTGAATTTGTGTGTACACTTGATTTTAACTCTAAGTCCACCTGTTTATTGATCATTCAAGGTATACTCCAATACACATGGTATACAGTAGTTTCTGTCTAGCTGAAACAAGGACCCATTTTAAAGCATGTAAGCACATCATGTAGAAGTTTGGTGACAGTGGACCAGGGCTTAACTTGATTTATGGTCTCGATTAGGTGAAAATAGTTTTGGCTCGCCCTAAAAAAACAGCCTTTTTCGCGTAGCGAAAGCTCCTCAGCTCAACCCAGACCATTAGAACAAATGTACTACCGCACGATCTCCAATTCCGATCTCCCAAAACAAGACCGAGAAACTCCGTCGCAACTCGTCAGAGATCCGATCACACAGTGTATAGATAACGGGATAAACATCAAAACCATCCCGATCCAGAATCGCGCGAGAACCACAGAGGCTTTCGGGTTATGAAGCACTACTATCCGATCAGTGGTGTTACATTCGAGCGGTGGCGGTGCTTACCCCTTGCTTGCCGGGGATGGTGCAGTGCCAGATCATGAGGTTGACCGTCCCGTCGGCCATCGTCTCCGGTTTGGCGACGAAACCCTAACGAAATAAGAACAGATCAGGGGCTGGAGCCGGCGCGAGACATGTAACAGGAAAAAGAAAGCAAGGAGGGGGTATGAAATCGAGAGGCACCGACGTGTGGGTGGTTCTTCCGCCACGCCTTGCGCTCCTCGGCGAGACGGCCGCGCGCGATTCCCCCAGACATGGCGGCGGCGGAGTCCTCCTCGCGAGCTGCCGCGTCCTTGGCCTCCGGCGTGGGGTTTGGGAGCGGAAGTCAAGAGGCACCCGGTCGCTCGCCCTCGGCTTCGTCCATATTTAACTCCGCCTCCCCTCGTTTTACTCTCCTTCTCTGGGAAGTGGGGCCAACATTCTTCACGGGACCGCCTGTCAGTGATTGCACGTGTGTCCCAGTGGGCCCACGACCCCGGCCAACATCTATCACACTGACCTGTGGGGACCGCAAAAAGCTTGGCTTCCTCGCTTCCTTCGCGTGTAAGCTTGGGAGTTGGGACCGAGCGGTGGCCCCACTCCCACTCCTTCCGCCGTTACGTTTTCGCATAAAAAACAAATAATTAGTTTATATGTTTTCTGTTTTATTCGTATTAAATATAGTTAAGTTATAGCACATAAGTATAATACAAAACGTAAATAATTATTATAAAGAGTAAACAAAAATATATAACCGAGGAGCATTGTTTATAGTAGTATTAAATAGCATGTAATAAAACTAATTTAAATGTAAAAATTGTGTAAGATATCAAGTTTTATTGGTGCCGTTGGCGGAATTTCTGTTTTTGAGCATCTAGTTGGGATGGGCGGTCGCTTTCACGCCGGGATGCGGGCAGTGTGGTACAGCTGGATCTGGAAGTGACCGGGCCGGAATCGGGTTCGCATTCCACGTCCTTTCGTATGGCCCAGGAATGGGATTCCTATTCAATTCAATCTTCACAGCAAGCCGAATCCAAGTTGATTTGCTCGCCGGGAATGGGCCTCCCATTCATAACTATACAGGCCGCCTTGGGCTGTCTACACAGCTGCAGCATATATCGTACTCCCACTGGTCACTGACAACTGTGAACTCTTCTCTCTCTCTCTCTCTCTCTCTCTCTCTCTCTCTCTCTCTCTCTCTCTCTCTTGATCTGTGCAGACAAGGACGCTCGTAATCGATTCTCTACTTGAAACAGTAGTGGTGTCAACTGGGCACAGTTTTGTTTTTCTGACCCAGTAGATGTACGTTTGAATGGTGGTGACTGGTGAATGAGACATGATCAAATAGAGACCAGAAGACCTGCGTCGATTTCGTTTCAAGGTGTGCAGCAGCTTTTCTCAGGACATTTAGTTTACTCTCCTACCAGGACAATAATAATGTGGTTGTTGAGCATTTAGTAATTTACTGATCTCTTCGATCGGCTATTCTCGTACCCACATAGTTACAAGAGTGGTACCAAATTAAAACTCTTGCCAGGAGAGACGTACGAGTAGTAAATGACAGCATCTAGTGCTAGCGGTAGATCAGTAGTACTAAGAGCCAACATCAATGCATCTTGTCAGCTAGCTAGCTTCATTAAGAGGTTCATAACTTCATATATTAACGCTTGTTAATCGAGCATGTAAACTGTACAGTGTAGGTCGAATGGAATAGCCGCAGCCATCAAGCATTGATAATCGTGTGGTCTCGGATGGAACTAGAGCTGTCACTCGTCAGTATGGCGTGGTGATTCATCCTGCGAATAATTTTTTGATTTTGTAATTATTTTTTTATAATTAATTCATGTTTAATCTTTTAAATTGATGACACGAACTAAACTTTATGTCCCCTTAGTGTGTTGGTCATTTTGTCTGGTTAAACTTCTGTGTTGAAGAAGAAGAGCTTGTATCAGCTTGGTTTGTTAACTGTGATGCTAGCATATAAAATAGAATGACCAATAATTTTTATTTAATTATGTAGCTAACTCGAATATATAATATTTCTTACAAAATCTTAGAATATATCAAAAATTAATACAAGGAGACGATCATGATGCATTGAAACAGCTTAAAAGTTGAATCCACAAATCATATCTTATTAAATATATGCTCATATTAATTAGAATATGCGTTAGTGTTTCGAGTCTTTCAGCTCCCACGCAATACCGACTTATACCATGTTCGCCTTATGTTCAGACGTTCATGCACATCCGATACACTATTATAAGAGTAAGACTCTCTACATCTCAAAAGTCCGACCTAAAAAAAGATGGCTACTCTGTTTTGTAAAGAACACCTAGCGACTTACGTGTGCAAAGTGGCGTGACTAAATGAGACGATAATATCGTCCTAGTTTTCTAAGACTATACGGTGCTCGTCCCTCGATATGCACGAATTGTTATTTTGCAGAATATAATATAATACAAAAGCAAGGACGTGCGCTCGCGTACAACAGTTGACACACATTACATTCCAACTTATAACAGTGCAACACATTATGATTTGATCTGCAAGGATGCCATACATACATTGCAAGGTAGGGACTGAGATCCTCGAACGAATTGAACGAACGTTGGGTTTCAAGATCGTAACCGTTTAGCTGCGAATCGATAGTGCTCATCTCTGCCCCTATCCGGCTCTTGTCAACCGCCACGTACGTACGTACGTACGGCCGATGGCTCGCTAGCCTATATAGCTATGCGCGGCCCTTAGCTTGTCCCGACCAATCATATCTCAAACAAATGAATGCTTTTGTGTTCACCGTTGGATCGCAGTTGAAGGCCGGGCCTCCTACTCTCAAGTCAAAGAATCTCAAGCGTACACGTAACATGACATTATATATATATATATATATATATATACAAATGCTATTCTACACCACGGGTGTAGAATGCTATTCTACACCGACGTGAAATGGAGGGGTTGGGATTGGGTGGGGGGTGGGCACGATTGGAATGATCGGTGTAGAATAGCATTTACACCCATAGTGTAGAATAGCGTTCTCGTATACAAATGCTATTCTACACCACGGGTGTAGAATGCTATTCTACACCGACGTGGAGTGGAGGGGTTGAGATTGGGTGGGGGATGAGCATGATTGGGATGATCGGTGTAGAATAGCATTTACACCCATAGTGTAGAATAGCGTTCCCGTATATATATATATATATATATATATATTTATATATATACACACACATACACACACTAGTCTTATACGTCGTACGTAGGCGCCGGATCGGACTCCGGAGTTACATGGCAGTAGAGTGACATTTCGTCAGCAGCTAATTCCCAAATAATTACGACGTGATGTGGCATAATCCTATTATTAGCAGTGAGATCAACCGACCGGCCGAGCAAACGCTTAAGCATTTTGATAATTCTGTCGTGGCCCCGTATACGTACGTGTGGTTCATTCGTTTGGCCCCCAGATCTACCGCCCGGTGAAAGCCGGAAAGAACAGCAACGAACAGCGTTCGCCGGCCGGCCGGGGTAGGGCTGGCAACAAGAGAGAAAATTCTGGTTCGGTTCAATCTCGGCTCGATAGTGTCGGTGTCTACTTGTCTTTTTAATTTTTTTCAACGTGTTGTGCTCATATAACTCAGAAGTGGTGTTGTTACGTACTCATTCCTCTCAGAAAATCAGACGGCGGCACCAGATGCAAGTAGTCGTGGCTGGTGGCTGGTCGTCGAGAGCATCTTTGGCACCAACTGTCAATACGGGAGAGATGTGCTCGTTATTCAGTGTTCACAGCTCAGTGCTCACACAATAATGAAAATATGTTATTTGTTGTTATCCACAATATATGACTTTATGATTTTATGCACTAGATAGAGGAACAGATTCACTCTAGGGCTGTTTGGTTGCCTGTACTTGCCTGACCCGGTTTGTATCAGTGAGCTAGGTTCATCTTAGACAGACTCGGTGTATGTGATATATGTGTTGTTTGGTTGTCTGCATCTGTTTAATCTTGTCAAAGTGAGATGGTGTTTGGTTACTCGTACGTAGATACATTACATGAAATAAAAATTAATTAAAAATTAATCAACGTAGTATTTATTATGTACAACTATTTTGTTGTGATTGTTAATCCATCTTATAGTATTTAATATTATTTAAAATGCATTATTATTATTTAATATGTGCTAATCATATACTAATACATTATTAGTTACTTTACCACATGAGCTAGTCTAGTCAGAAAGAAAGAGATTTCATTCTCATTTTTGTGAAGCTAGGCTGAGGTGCACCTTTTACATCCCGTGACCTAGACTCGACACTCGTACAAACAACCAAATAAATAAATCTTATATCGTATAAGCCTAGAATCTTACTCCCTCCTTCTCATTATCTCCATCATCTAACAACTTGACACAATGACCAAGGCAAGAGATATGAAGCTTAAATTCTCATCGTATGATGTGTTTGTTGCTTTGTTTTTCTGCACTCTCAACCTACATGTGCATGTGACAATATGAAGTACTAGTAAAATAAGAAACAAAAGTGGAAGTCAAAGCCATGCATGTGGACTCTAAATTAATTCGCACATAATACGATGTGATGTTTTAACGACTCAACTATTAGATGACGTAGATTGTGGAAAATCTGAAAACGCTTAGATGATGGAGATAATGGAAAAGAGGGAGTATATCATATAAACCTGGCTGAACCTCGATCAGTAACCGAGCCGACATGGCTCCGAGAACAAGTGACAGTGAGCATCGCCATTGCAGTACACGCTAGTTAGTACGCATGCAGTACTCCTCTGTAGTCTGGAGTGGAGTGGTACAACCGCAAGGGCATGGGCGGGCCCTGACCACACGTGACGTAGGGGCCGGAGTATGAGCATCTCAGGATGATGATCTGGCCTGCCACCGCCGCAGTTCGCGGACTACGATGATGCCCACCCCAAGCTTGACATTGCCTGAGTCGATTGCTTGCTTTTTTAAGCTGCTTCTTATTGGTTTTCTTTTGCACGAGCTACCTAACGGTAACACGTACGTAAAACGTTTTAATCCACTTCTAAAATAAATATAGGCTATGTTTAGTTAGCAACCACAATTTACAACGTCATAAATGTGGCAGGCACATTTGTGACGAGAAAGTGCGGCGACAATTTTTCTCGCCACAAGTGTGTCTGCCACACTTGTGGCGTTGCAAATTGTAGCTATCAAACAGACGGACTCATATACTAAGGCATCCACAATGTAGATAAAAAAGTAGCCTTAAATATTAAATATTATTTGTAGCTAGCGTTACATATTGTGAAACCACACCATAGAAAAAATATAAAGTTCACCATAAACTTAAGGTGTGATCACAAGTCTAAAGTGATAGTTTTTTGTGGATCACACCATAAGTAGGGCCTACTTTAATGCTACCATTTTTATTTTCTTTCATTGTACACTCAATAATAACAAATGCTAATTTTTTATGGGTTCCACATTAATGCTATTTAGAACATAGACATTGTGATTGGCTCCATCACCGGGTCCACTAGGCTACAGGGCTGGACTGAGAGAGACATTAGGATTGAACATTTTAACCCTGAATATATCATATACGTTTAATATTGGAGCTCTAACGAAATTCGATGCCAGCTAACTCACGTTCGTTTGACTAATTTTCAGTCATCGGAATATATTATTTGACACATTACAATGAGAAAGTTAGATATGACTTTCTTCTGCTTATTTGGTCAAATCGCTAATCAGCAAATAACAATCAGTATCTTTGATGGGTCCATGCATGCCATAGAGCATAGGCCATCAAAATGTCATGTCTCATGACCGGCCTACCAGCAGGCTAATGGAAGGTATACACGGTGAAATGGAAGGCCGGCCGGTCTTACTATTCACGCTACATAGATGCTACCCAGCTAGCTACACGAGAAAAAAATGCGTTTTAATTTGCGCCCAACCGTGAACCGTAGTCCGTAGTGGGAGATCAAAGATCATGCACAGACCTTTGGCCGGCTGAGATACCTAGGGCCATATATATATCCACTTGTCCCGTATATAAGATAGGATTCGTACGTCTTGTCTCTACAGTAGTACGTACTACATAGAGAAGCAAATGTCTAACATGGTCGCGTGGGCCATGTACGTACTAATATATTTTATCTTTCTCGTACCACCATCAAAAGAGGTAATCCCTGCTACGGCCCACAGGATGGATGGACGTACTAGCTGGATAGTTAAATCTAATAGAAAAGTACATGCAGAGGGATGTTCATGTTCATGTTCATGTTCTCCATCTCCTGGAGTAGGTCGATAAAGCTAGCCAGGCAGCCAGCAACATCACAAACATTTGAACAAATGTGATGCGAGTTCCAATGTGTTTTTCGCAAAACTCCGTGTGCGATGCAGATGCCGACCGAAGCCGTGCGTGTCCCGTACTCCCGTCGTTGGTTTCGAAACCAGATCAGTACTTTGAAACGCCATCAGTTTTTTCCCTTCCCCTCCTGGCTGCTGAACAGATCAGTGTAAAATTATGTCGACAACTGATATGATGCAATGTAATGTAATGTAATACACATGTCACAAAATCGCGTGCAAACTCGTTCTCCGTTAATATATGAATGTACTTTTCAAATTACTTTGCAAGTTTTATACATGCATTATATATTTTTGCCAAAAAAGAAGCCATGAAAACACGTGCATTGGAGATGGTTAGTTAGGTATTACTAGCATGGTAGGTTTTAAAATCTAGTTAACGTCGTACGTATTATCCAGCTTTAAATTAGATGAATTTGTTGAAGCGGTTTCAAGTGAGCAACTATGGTATCATTGAAGAAACTAAGTGCGAATAGGCTATCATAATAATCTACTTGTATTTCAATATAGCTTATTGAGTAACGAAGCCAAATTAAAACCGTTAAGCCAAGAGGGTGAAGAACTCTTTCTAGCCCCTTAGTTTTTTATGAGAGTTTCTAACAATTAACTATGGCGCACGTTGACAACAAGCCCAAGACACTGCTCTACTGGCTCAGACAACAACTGTATTATCAGTTTAATCCTATTCTAAATATACTAATGAAATCAAATTCCACGATAACCACTTGTCCAAATTAATCTCCAATATTTTAACAACTCTATTGTATACCTTTAAACGTAAGACACAAGTGGTTGTACCGATAGTTCCACTTGCACATACTCCCTCTAGTTTCCCTCTAGTTTCCTAAAGAAAGTCGTTTTAGATTTGTATCAAAAGTTGCTTAAAAGAAGTTGTTTTATATTTTATTGTGCATTTTGGATGTTTATAATCCGAAGTAGTACTACTTTCTTCTCGTTTTCCGTGCTATCTTTACTAATACATTGTATTTAATAGAATCAAACAAGTAAAGTATACACAAGTGATTGTACCATAGTTCCACTTGCACATACGGAATATTTTTTAATGGGGGAGGCCGTCGTGGAAACGGGCGGGGCACGTGAAAGTCTCGTCCACAGAGGATCAGCCCATCTGCGGCACGGCAGTGGGCGCGAACAGCGAGGGCCTGTCCACGTGTCATTTCCCCAATAGTGGTTCCGTACGAAGGAGGACGCCGACCGGTTGGTTCCCCACCCTCGCGGGCCCCGCTGGCTCGGGATTGGCCGGCGCGAATCGAGGTGTGGTCCCCGCACCGACTTTTGACCCGCCGCTCGGCCCCACTCCCGCTCCCGCCTGCGACCTGTCTTTGGGCTTGCCTGCTTCTGGTTCAACGTACTCATGGTGCAAGCCGGCCATGAGCCATCTATGGGAAACTGTCGAACAAAAGACCTCTCTTGCCCATCACCAACCGCCACGTGGCTATACAATAAATGTGATTTTACTACATGGTTATAATCCTATAAAATCAGTACATACTATACGTACTATTACTATTCGTGCAAGTTAAGATAGATTAGAGTTAAAATCTAGAGGAATCCATAGATTATCGTTTAGATACATAGATAGCTTCTATTCATGCACTCGTATTCAAGCCTAAATCTCTAGAAATATTTTAGTATTTTAAGTCCATTTTTGTTGTCTTCTTTCAAGTCAATTTTGCTCTTTTATTCCCTGTCTTCTCTCATGCTATTAATGTGCCTCATGATTTCATTATGCATCTAAAAAACACTTAACAACTATTAGGAATCAACGATTTGTTTGGTCACTAGGGACAGTGACAGTGCAATTTCATCCACCACAAAACAGAAACCATGATGCTTATCTTTTTTCTATTGTCACGTGTTCTAGCTAGTCCACGTTTACTACTATACTCACTCCGGTGTACAAATATTAGTCGTTTAGACAAAATTACACATACCAAGGTGATATTAAATAAAGTTACAACGATTGTCTCAATTGGTTATGGAGCCTAGATTTTAGTGATGCTACCAAGTTCAATTCCCGATGGCCACATCTCATTTGGCAGCAATACTTCGATTGATGGAATCACTAATATTTGTATGCTTCATAAATATAAACTGTGGTTTGCCGTGACTTTTCTTCGCGTATGTCACGTCGTGAAAACAATCACATTAATTACCTTCCGGTGACGCGGCGGATTTGGTGCGAAAATTCAAAGATCCCATCGACGAATCAGGCCTAAGCTATTAGCTATAGCTGCGCGTGGGCCCAGTGCCAAAACTAAGCAGACTGGAAGTGGAAAGTGATGCACTACTCTTCTAATCGTCTCTGGTCTTTCCGGTTGCCGAGAAACATCCCGTGAAAATTAAACCACCGACTTCCACCAGCATTATTTGCCCAGAGATGCAACCTTTTGTGGATTAGGACACATCCGCTGACTAAAGTTTGACTTGTGTGTGTTTTCCATATGTGCTGGGAGAACAGAGGAAAAGGGAATTCAGAAAGTGGAAAATGGGAAAGCTAGATGTTTATTGGATTCTTTTATTTTGTATTTATTATCCCTACTTGGAACAAGTTCGACTGTGAATTTTTACGGTGGATTAGATCTGTATTGTGTTATACACGAATTTATTAATCTTGTCAGTGTTCCTGGACAATTGTATCTTTGTGAATAGGTCGGTGACACATCCAGACATCTTTGGCCTATTTATAACTTACATTAAGCTTGACAGTATAACAAAATTATTGGTCAAAAAGTTATGAGAAGCCTTAAAAAACAAAATTTTGTTCCCACCAACAAGACCCAATGGGGTCCTCATGAATTATTATTTGGATATCAAGTTTTGCTTTGTAAAATAGCTTATTGATAGTTTAAACTAAAATTTAACTATATAAGCCATCTAGAAAGGAGGCGTATGTTTGCCCAGGGTGAAACCAGATTTAGTGGCAGCACAAATCAAATCACCGATTCATGAGCTAGCTACAGTGTTTCATTTATTCACACACCTAGAGCCAGGTGGATCGGAGCGGAATGTCACACTGTCTTTATGAGCTATGCATTCGATGCTTGGATCGAGCGACAATAACAAGAACGACCAGTAGTGTATGCACAGTAGAATTTCTGAATGGCATGAAGTCAAAATATTACTCCCTCCGGTGTACAAATATTAGTCGTTTAGACAAAATCACACATACCAAGGTGATATTAATTAAAGTTACAAGGGTTGTCTCAATTGGTTATGGAGCCTAGATTTTAGTGGTGCTACTCAAGTTCAACTCCCGATGGTTACATCCCATTTGGCAGCAATGCTTCGATTGACGGGATGACTAATATTTGTACACTCTCAATAAGAACCAAAACGACTATTATTTGTACACCGGAGGGAGTACACATTTAGGGTTTGTCCCCGTTGATACCTCTTATTGCTGCGCAAGTCAGGTCTGTCACCAAGACCTAGGAAAGATTGTCTAATGTCTACTGGGGTGGCGATGATCCAACCAGGACGCCAATTTATTAGGGTTTGTTCATTGAATTGTTCTGCATGGTCAGCTTGCTGATCTACAGAGGAACGAACAGTATATATAGATGATGCTCGTTCATACTCTTGTGTCAGTTGTGTGTATGTCAAAGTTGGTAAGCTCTTCAACGGAACACTCCTAGTAGTCGAAGCAGGACGTGGAGATGTAAGAAGAAGCTTGATCATTTTCCACCCAATCCCAGTTCTATCTGGATATCCCATCTCACATTGTTACAGTCACTTTCCTTGTCAAGAGAGGACCGCTACTTGTTTTTATTCCCAAAAATCTACAGCTACATTCAAAAACCAGATCTTGATTTTTTTAATTATGTTAGGGCATTTCCCTTTTTCTTTTAAATGGTCACAAGCATATATATATATATATATATATATATATAAGCTTTATGTAAGGCTATTTTTTTGTTACTACGAAATCAAGGTACATTTTTTTAAATGGAGAAATAAACATCCAAAATACTTTGTCTTGCCTATAAAGCTTTCCATTCTGAGTACGTTTGGTTTAGGAACAATATGAGATAGAACAGTTTTATCCTATTTCTAGGATATAATGGTTTAATCCTATTATGAGTATTGATCTATCCTTTTATTTAAGGATGAAATGGTTCCTCTTCCTCTTCTTTCTAGGGTCCACTTTGAGATCGTGCTTTCCACCTCGATTGTGTTGCATCGGCTCAATTAGGATTTAGGATGGTTGTGTCTATTTTATTTTTCAGAATAGAGTCATCTCAAATACTAAGAAACATTTTCTAAATTAGAATAAATGAATCAAAACCAGAAAAGGGTGAGAGATATGAGATACTCGCGCGCTCCCTGGTAGATGATGAGGCATGCTGTGTTTGTTCGTGTGATCCCGGTGGAGCGTGTGATTTGGGTAGGGGCTGGGCGTGGCCAGCGCTTGATATTTTATCGCACGGAAACGGGAGTAGACTGTTTCAAACGTAAACGTGGGATTGGCCGACGACTAGAAGTAAAAGTAGGGAGGAGTAGTAAGCAACTGGCGGTGGATTTATGTGGTGTGCAGCGAGCAGCCTTCACCGCGCGATTGGCGAATATCGCCCGCAACGCAAAAGCGATCAATAATTCCTCTTCGCTCTCCCGAAAAGAGACAGGCAGAATGCGCCTGGTTTTCTTTTTCCTGGGATGGGATGGGATGGGATGGGAAATTTCGGTCTCGCTTTCCTCGTTTGTTGGACCCGGATGGATCAAATTCCCCCTTCACCCCTTCCTTCCATAATACTTCTCTTTTGCTTTCCATTTCCATTTCCTGGGCCGTCTCGTCTGCCTCCTCGCCTCACCCCCACCCCCCCTTACGCAAACGAGGAAACGCGCATCGCGGCAACCCCGGCAGGGACCAAAAAGGAAAGGCGACGATGAGAGAGAGAGAGAGAGAGAGAGAGAGAGAGAGAGAGAGAGAGAGAGAGGGAGGGGTAGATAGGGGGGAGGAGCGGCCAAACCCTACTACAGCGCCTCCACCTCTCCTTGCCATTTTTGGTGAGTCCCCCTTTGCCGACCCCAGATCCCCTTGCGTTTTCTACTTTTGCCTGGCCGCCGCCCCTCCAATTGGGATAAAAAGCCGCTCCGGCGCCGCGCAGGTCGGTCGGCAAGGCGGCGATCGACGATGGTGCGGGGGAAGACGCAGATGAAGCGGATTGAGAACCCCACGAGCCGTCAGGTCACCTTCTCCAAGCGCCGCAACGGCCTGCTCAAGAAGGCGTTCGAGCTCTCCGTCCTCTGCGACGCCGAGGTCGCCCTCATCGTCTTCTCCCCGCGGGGCAAGCTCTACGAATTCGCCAACGTCAGGTACGCCCGCGCACCCCCCGCCTCCCTTCCCTATCTACCCCAATCTGTTCCTCCTTTTTCGGTATTGTTGCTTGTTGGTGGGAACTGGGAACTGGGGATTGGGGAATGGGGTGGGGGTTCAGATTAGTTTACTATTTCCCGAGGAGGAGGATGATGCGAAAGCCTGCGAGGACTGGTGGATCTTTGCGCGCTCCCTGCGCGAACTCCTGTAGCAACTGCCCTATGGCGTGATGCGGCCTCTTGCAATTTTTCTCACTGAGAGGAATTAGCATCTGTACTGTACAGATGCCATGCCACACCCTCTCAGGCTCTATGCCCTCTATCTCTCCTCGCCTCCCCTCCTACTACTTCTCAACTTCTCCGGTCGGGAGAATCTTGCGTGGGTTCTGCCGACGAGTGCGTTCTGATTTGCTTCCCCCTCCCCCTCCCCCTCCTTGCGGCGATTTCGGCTCAACTTTAAAGTGCTGACTTGGCTACAAGGGCAGTTACTTATACTTTTTACTATATGTATTTAATGGACGCAGCCAATAGGAAGATTGGGAATGAAAACACGGCAAAAAAAACTTCACGGCGATTGAGACCATGTCGGCTATAATTCTCTACAACGCTCTTAATGCTTGTCTGAACAAATATTTTAAGAGTCTGAACAAAATGCATGCGATACTGTGTACTACTGCAGCATAGCTATATGCGCGTAGAGTACCATATATTGGATTTTAGTTTCCGTCACGTACTTTTTAGTCAGATGGAATTATCATAGCACATCAAACTAAGGGTGGTCTCTTGCTTAACACTACTGTATTTATATGGAACTATATATATATATCCAGACCACCCAGAAACTCGTTCCATCCACTTTTGGTCTTATTAATTTCCCATTCCACATAACTTAAGGTACGCTAGTTAACCAGCTCTAAACAAAGGTATACTAGTTAACTGCAACTGCACCAGAATGCCCGTTTTAATTTCTTATTTTTAAGAAAACAGATTTAAATTGCAACAGCATATTTGCTTTATTTGTTCCGTTGCTGCTGAAACAGTCATCACCTTGCATTGGGAACTAAAAGCATTATTGGGGCCAACAGCGCATACAGTAAAGGCCAGTGTTTGCCGAGTGTTTTAGTTAGTGTACACCACCATAATACTGAATAACTATTTACCGAGTGTATTTTGTCGGACACTCAACAAATGAAAGCATAATTGTAATGTATTTTGCCGGTTCTGCATATTTGTATGCTTAACATGTAAGCCTAGTGACGGATAGCCTATTCCCTGAGAGCCTACAAATATAATCGTAGTACCGTTGTGCAACTCAAAAAAATAAAATAATCAACAACAACAGCTTATTACATCTGAATTAATATAATTATTTAGATATGGCTGCCCACTAGCTATAATCGTGCATACTGAAAATAACAATACTTGCTTGAAACATTTATGGGTAAACTTTATAATGGTATATATTAGACAAAAAAATCATGCGGTTTGATAGTTTTCTTGTATTAGTATAAAAACAGTGCGTGAATAAGCATGTGGTCATCAGTTTGCGCAGAAAGGTAGAGTAAATGCGTATATACAGATATTCTACACATCAATTACTGTTTTAATTATCATACTGAGGTACGTATGTTCTAACGTCTACGATAGTATTATTTTTGCTTATTTTATTTAATATTTATACATGTTTTACATTAAAAAAACAATGACATCTCTTGAAATGTGTAGTATAAATCAGTCAACGTCTCAGTTTTCATATTAATACTGCAAACATAGACTTGGCTAACTATTAGTGTTGATTGAAAGCATGTGATAACAACACATTTCATCTTTTGGTTAAGAAGTGGAATGGGTTCATCTAACCCTGGTAGTATTAATCTTGATTTGTCATTATGGTTTCATTTTAAAAGTGCTCATTACTTTTATTTTTTGAGTTAGCTTGTTTCCTGTTTTGTTGCTGCTGCACGTAAAAGAACAATCTTAATGGAATTATAGCATAACTGTGTCATGACCATTTGAGCATCACATTACTTTTATTAAATTATGCATAGTTTAATTTGTATGTTCCCTCTACTTTTGCTTACTTGTCATAATGTCTTTTGTTAGCTTCCCTTGCTAATAATAATCCTAGAATTCCTCTTTCGGTTGCATGCATGCCATATAGAGGGACATATACAATTTTAATGGTTTTGAATAAAACACAGACACGAGGCAGATAAATATTAGCTAAAGGGGGAATGCATATTTAAATTTCAACATTTTAGATCTTTGTCTGATGTATCTAAGGGAAATAATGCACCATCTAACTCATTGATATATCTCTCAAATGGTTCTGACGCAAGCTTCAAACAATCAACATAAACCTATATTTGTACTTGGAACTTTATTCTAAGAGCATAAAAGATGCGAACTTTCAAATTATCAACCTTACAAATAGCATATAGTTGCCGGGGCTTGATAGCTTTGGTGATATACCCGTGGTATCATGAAAAAAGTTGACTAGAAAAGAATTTAGCATAAAACACAGAACTTAATTAACACACCTTTACTCATAGAGAAACATGATCGCCGAAGTTTGATATCAAGAAGATAATAGTGCACATTCACAAAAATAATTAAGATGTAAAATACACAACTTCAATGTCTTCATCATCTTCTGAAGATGTCGATGAGACATCACTTCTTCCTTTAGTCGGATAATCTTCTCTCTTCCAACAAATATGACTTAAAGACAACTTACCAATATCAGTGATATATCGTGTACAACATGACACAATACATCATATGTAAGCACAATAAATCTATAATAGAATCACTGTTGCGCAATGTTTTTTATACAATTTGTTAACACTAAAACCAACATTACTAACCATTGTTGTGTTGTCACTCGCTTGCGAGCTCCAAGGCCGGCCCTGGGGTGGGGCCACCGGTGCCACCGCCCCGGGCCCCCGCCACCTAGAGGGCCCCTTATATATATATATATAATGTGTGTGTGTATACACGTATGTATATATGTATAGATGTGATATAAATGTATGTATGTATATGTATGTAATCTATATGTTTACGTATGGGCTAATCATGTTGGACATATAAAAAAAGTCGCAAAGCAAGTTGCAAACTTGCAATTTGCATATTAATTTGTCCCGCTCGTCTCCTCGATCGCCAATCCTAGCCCTAGCCTCCCTTATGATTGATATAACAATCAATTCATTGAAAAAAAGATTTGAAAAACTCTAATCATTTGAAGACATATTTAGGTTTTTAATGAGTTTAACAACTTTAAAGTCATTTGATGGTCTCGAACTAAAAATGTGTTGCATAACGTTGGCATTAACATTCTCTCTACATGATCATCTAATCTAAATTTAAATAATCTAATTTATGAGTTAAGTGTTTTATAATTCATTTCGTGATAAAAAAATGTCAGTTATAGAGATTTTAGATTTTTTAGATCTATAATATCTCAAGAGATGTTAAATGGTTTGTCAACTTTATACATTGAGAAACACTTATAGGATGAAATTGATATTGATACCATCATCAATAAAACTTGTTTTATTATTAAGAAACATCAGTAGAAAATTTTAAAGTAATTTAAAATATTTACGTTATTTTAGATTAATATCATTTTACATATATTTTAATTATATTTCGGTAAAGGCCCCTAAAATTAAGTTCGCCCCGGGCCCCTACGATCTCAGGACCGGCCCTGGCGAGCTCACAGGCCATATAGTTACTTGCTCCCTGATGAGTGCTTGCATCACCGAGTTAAGCTGACACTACCACAGAAACATACATTAGTGATAGGTTATAAGGTACATTGGTGATGGACATGTTTCATGTCACTCTTATCGCATTAGTAATGTGACATCAATAGTGACGGGTAAACATCCGTCACTAGAGGGTGAACCTCACTCCTATGAGCTCATCTGTTATTATGGCTTTTTGGTGATGTTTGACAATTGTCACTCGTCACTAATGTGTTCTTCAGTGATGGGTGATAATTGTTACCCGTCACTAATATTATTGTTATTTTAAAAAAAGGTTGCATCCTGAATTTGGCAGCTCATATATGCAACATTCAAAGCACATCACATGCAATTCATCACAGAAGATTCATTACAAAATTAGTATCACATATATTAACTTCTAACTCGTTATCTCGAAAAACATGGCTAAAACAAAGATGCATACATAAGATGGTTTCATGGCTTCTAACTAATAGCTAACTTATAGCGATATCAAGAGCTTGGATAGTGTCTTAGGAGAAGCACCATGGACAGCTTGAGGAGAAGCATCATGGGTAGCCCGAGGAGCACCAGTGCACCACCATGGGTAGCCTAAGGATCACCACCACCTACATGGCAGCGTCCAGCAAGAGATCTACGGTGAATGGCCATGCCAACTTCGAGTGTGTTATCTCAAAGAAATTGGCTAAAACCAGTATTTATCCTGAAGAAATTGGTTAAAAACAGTAGGTCAGTTTACTTGTAACAATAAAGTTAAAACAAAATTAGCACCGATGAACGGTGCATGTAGATGGGGAAGAGGAGGATGGCGACCTTAGGAGGAGGACGGGGAAGATTCAACCAAGTTGGTGGTGAGTAGGGTGACCACGTGCGCCACGGTCGACGGTGCAAGTGGCCAGGAGCAACGACGGAGCGACGAGCAGCATGACGAAGGCGACGGTGGTGGTGGGAATTAGGGTTAGGGTTGCACGAAATAAAAGTTTGATGATTCACTTCGGTGCCCTGCCTATTTATAAGCGGTAGGAGTCATCAGTGATATGGCCCTAACCCTAGACTATAGAGCATGTAGTGACGAGTAACAATAGTTACTCGTCACTAAAGGTTGTTTACTAGGTCGCCTACTAATACTTTGTAGTGACGGGTCGCAATGTCACTCGTCACTAAAGGGTCCTTTAGTGATGACTATCTATTGTTACCCATCACTAATACTATGTTCATTTTGAAAAAATAGTTTTTAGGTTCCTGAATCAAAGCCACATCCAACATATCCAACATTCCAAAACACATCATAGACAATTTATTACGGAACACATAATTTATCACAAAATATTTATAACCTAATTTACATCATACCCTATGTTTACACACCACATACATTACAACCTCAATTGCATCATTATTGATGTTGAAATGGAAGACGCACACTATGCCAACTTTTAATGAGTTGTCACGAAGAAAATTGGTTAAAATCTTTAGTTAGATAGCATCGTCCACCCGTCACTTTATGCATCGCAATTGAGACTGTCTCAGACTCTGCTGCTGCCACCGAAATCTCAATGGTTTGGTGGTGTAGGTGAGGTGTGATATAATTTTCACATTGCTGCCTTGAAAAGTACTATAAAAATATAATTAAAACAAAGCTATTAGAGAAGACTATTTGTATAAATGATCTAGTTAACCAACTACATGTGCAAATAACTTATCATCGACTTCTCGTTGATAATCATGTTATTTATTATGCAGACATATAACCGACTCTCAGAGGATAAACTTCTCGAGATGTCTTGCAAGATTGCATTTCTTGCTGGAGTTACATCTGTTAGATTGTCAAAATAATAGATGTGCTTAAATTGGTCCATTTGGTCGGTGTTGACTTTCCTGGTTGTCTGCTTCCCCTTCTTATCTGCAACATTGCTAGGATCATTCCTTGACATTATAAAAAATCATGATAAGAACATAAACAAAACATGTGCATGTGTAGTAATGTTAGTTCTCTATATATACCACTATCGTCATTGTCCTCCACTTTGATGGCCGTTGGGGTTTTCTCTTCAACAAAGTTAGTGTAAAATTTGGCTATAATAGTGAATGGCGCATGTCCCATTGTTAATACCAAATAGTCCTATTGTGTTAGGCTATCTCTTCTACTAAATTCATGCTACCATTTATGGAGGCATATCCTACCACCGCCCGCACAGCTCACAACCTCAACTTCAGTGATGCACACACCTCTTGTCATTATTTGGAGGGTATCGCCATCATGAATGTTATTGATATCACAAAATATTTTTGATAAATACTACAATAGTAAGGTAATGTCGCTTCAGTTTGTTAACACAATAAATAGTACATGCAATGTACAAAAAATTATAAACCTGGTGACGCCCGTCGTTAACTAGATGATTGATTTTTATTAAGCAACTATCGGGAACATAGGTTGGTACATGTAGATAGCTTGGAATGTTTGCCATATCCCAAATTCACAAATTCAATAAACATTTTTTTGGATAAATGAGTGTATAAACTAATATTTAATAGTAAGTATGAATAAACTTAGGAGAATGAGGATGCAACCGAAGTGCTGAGGGCGTCGGAGCGGCAAGGAGCACGACGAAGGTGACAGCGGTGACGAGAGTCTATGGTTAGGGCATGCGCGAAATTAAAGCATGATGATTCACTTCGGTGCACCGCTTATTTATAAGTGAGAGTCATCAGGGACGAGTTTACCTATTGTACTCTTACTGATGCTATTTAGTGACGGGTGGAAACATAACCCATCACTATAGTAGAGCTCTTTTGTGATGGGTCATGGTATGACCTATCACTAATGGGGGTGACCTTCTTTAGAGATGAGTCCAATTATGACCTGTCACTAATAATGCAGTATTACTGACACATGTGAAATAGTCTGTTACTAAAAGTATATTACTGATGCGCATCTTTTACCTGTCACTAAAGCTGGATCACTAAAGATTGTTTCTGTGGTAGTGTGACCCCTTTCGAACCACCTCTTGAGTGCCATCTAAAGCCAACCTAAGAGCATATGAGTTCGCCTCAAGCTTCTCTCTCCCCTCTCAACCCACCATGGGTAGGCTATAGACAGGGCTGACTTTTCCCCTCTAAATCAATGCATTAATAAGTGGTTATCAAAGTTGTTCGAATGCAACATAGGCTCATATCTTCCCTTAGTTGATTGTCGATGCTACCTTTAACATATCAAACACAATAGAGAGATGCTTTGGTACTTGTGTCCAATCATGTTATCTTAGTCTTGATCAAGATATATCATCTGAGTTCAATTTGGCATGCATTGTAGAGTTGTATGGTATTCAAATGTATGGTACTCTTGGTTAAAGATATGTCTATGTGTGATAATAGATTGGTGGCATGAGTAGAATTTAATTAAAAGTTGCATAAAATGATTAATAAAATGAATTGTTTGTAAAAACAAGTCATTATGAACTAAGAGCATATGAGCTCGCCTCAAACTTCTCTCTCCCCTCTCAACCCACCATGGGTAGGCTATAGACAGGGCCAACTTTTCCCCTCTAAATCATGCATTAATAAGTGATTATCAAAGTTGTTCGAATGCAACTTAGGCTCATATCTTCCCTTAGTTGATTGTCGATGCTACCTTTAACATATCAAACACAATAGAGAGATGCTTAGGTACTTGTGTCCAATCATGTTATCTTAGTCTTGATCAAGATAGATCATGTGAGTTCAATTCGGCATGCATTGTAGAGTTGTATGGTATTCAAATGTATGGTACTCTTGGTTAAAGATATGTCTATGTGTGATAATAGATTGGTGGCATGAGTAGAATTTAATTAAAAGTTGCATAAAATGATTAATAAAATGAATTATTTGTAAAAACAAGTCATTATGAACTATTGTAAAGATTGTAGGTTTCAAACTAGAATCCTTTCCACGATAAACACCTTACATAACTATATTGTTCCTACACAGCTTGTTGTGTACATTTTGTACTCGGTCTTTGCATATTTGGCTTTAGAAGTTTAGGAAGACATTGTAGGTTAAGTATTTATATGTGATTGTTTTGTGCCACTAGAGTGCAATGAATATTATGCTTTTGAGGTCAACTCTACACCTAAGTTGTTCATATTGTATAGCCAAAGGTATGCTTGGTTGTGGGTGCTCGATCGTTAGGCCTTATGTGTAATAGTTAAGTCTAAAGTTGTACTAGAACCTATTTGGTTTATATAAATTACCGCAATATGTGTCTCAATATTGTCCCATGTGCAAATGAATATCTTGAGCAGTTACATATGCATGGGGTATAGATTGCCACTAAGAACCACTAGCACAAACCCCTTATTTGTGACAGACAATAACCTTATTTTGTGTCACGTGAGCTTATCATAAGTTGTCTTCGGTTAGTGACGTGTTAGCCCACCTTCAATGTGTAACCAAATGCCACACATGTTATCATCTATGATGGATGATAATAACTAAATGTCTTAGATAAAGGACCACCTATTCTAGCTGGCTTTATCACCCATCACACAGATAACCCATTTGTGACCCATTTGTGATAGTTATCATCCATCATAGATGACCCATTTGTGATAGGTTGATAGTTACAACATGTCACATACTACCTTAGTTATCTTTAGTGACGAGTAAAGAATATGTGTCAATTATATATCTTTAGTGAATGTGCATTTACAACCATCACTAAAAACTCATCTTTAATGATGAGCCTCAACTATATACATCACTAATGAGGGATTCTAAACTGTTGAATCCTAAAATGGTCTTTAGTGATGAGCCACAATGATGTCTATCACTAAGTGTCTTATAGGCTTGTCACTAAAGACTAGCACATATGTTTTTTTAAAAAATTTAGGTTGGCAAAAGAACACTAGGCCAAAAACACACACCACTAATATAAATTCTCGTCTTCCCTCTCTAGTTTCCACTCTCAAGTATCAACCACTTCACACATCAATCTCTCTCTCTACTTGACATCTACCTTTGTCACCTCGAGGTTCATTGATGGTGGCCAGCATCACCCTAAGATTCATCTATCAATGATCAATGTTATCTAATGCTCTACTAGAGCATGAGCTTCCTAGTATTGAGCTGCATCAATAGAGGGCACATAGTTATTGTTGCTGCTTCACCAAATCCTACTATCTTCTCTCTATCATCATCGCCTCTCCTTCATTGTCTCTCGAGTTTGAGGCCTCATCGACGATGACCATGCGGGAAGCACCTTGAGGCAGTGACAACCACTACGAGAAGAGCCCCTCCACTGCTACCTCAGATTTGATCATCACATTATTTGAATTGAAAGAAACTCAATCAGGCGGTATAGAACAGGCCTAAAATGAACGAAATAATCTATACCATAAGTGACACATGAACTTCTATACTTGTCACTAATAGTCCCTCTTTAGTGATAGGCATAAATGTAAACTGCCACCGGTAGGGATTTCCATAGAATTGGTAGGAACTAACATTCTTAATTGATAGCAAAAGTGGGTAGATGGTCGAGGGCCTGGACCTCTCCATCGCGTCGGCGACGTTGCGGCGACACGGCGAAGAGGCAGGAATAGAAGAAGGCAATACCCAAACTGAACTACTCAACAACTCCCTCTAGGCTTTGATCGGTCCTATTTAAATAGGCACAAGACCGATCTAATCTAATACAAGATTCTAACAAACTTCAATCGGAACTCTAACAAACTTCAATCTGAACTCTCACTTCAATCTGAACTCTAACTAACTTAGACTCCCAACTTGGACTCTTAACTAACTACTCTGCTACAGTACCGTGAACAGTACCAGGCGGGCCAGGCCCTTTGGCCCATGATCTAAGGCCATGACATGTCTTCCTCCCTTGAAAACCAGCTCATCCTCGAGCTGGGTTGTTGGTGCCGCCAAGGCATCCCACGTCGATCCCCCCAACCGTCAGCCAAGCCACCATCCGTGCTCACGAGGGTGTGCTCTACACGGTCAAGGAAATAGCATTGGCCTCCGCAACACTGTTGATGTCGCCAACCGAGCCGTCGTCGCCTGACCTAGCCCTATCGAGGCCGCCCACGTCGCCACCAGGGCGGCCTTGGCCTCCTTCCTCCTTGATGGCACGGAGGTGGATCTATGTGATTAGCGACACCTTGGGGATGTTGCCGGTCAGGCCTATGGACGAGCACCTCCAACGTGGCTACCCTCTTCAATCGCGTCCGCTCGCTCTGTCACCACTGCTTCAAATTCCACGACTTTCGCCTGGAGTGGTTGCAACTTATCTTCGATGGTGTCAAGGCGCTGATGATCAAAGAGTGCCTTCAAAATTTCTTCTATTCTCGTCCCTGACCCGGTGGTGGACGGTGAACTCATGGTAGCGGAAAAAGAACCCGAGGGCTCTGATACCAATTTGTCACCGGCAGAGATTTCTATGAAATTTGTAGGAACTAACATTCTTAATTGATAGCAAAAGTGGGTAGATGGTTGAGAGCCTGGACCTCTTCGTCACGGCGGCGCCGTTGCGGCGACGCGGTGAAGAGGCAGGGATACAAGAAGGCAATAGTCAAACTAAACTACTCGACAACTCCCTCTATGCATCGGTCCTATTTATATAGACACAAGACCGATCTAATCTAATACAAGACTCTAACAAACTTCAATCTGAACTCTTACTAACTTAGACTCCTAACTTGGACTCTTAACTCACTACTGTACTATAGTACCGCCGATACTGTTCACAGGCAGGCCAGGCCCTCCGGCCCATGATCTGAGGCCATGGCAATAACAGTCTCTAGTGGTTGAATATTAGTGACGAGTATATATCTGCGCCTATTACTAATGATGGACTATTAGTAGCGGGTGCATGCCAGTCACTAATGATGGATTATTAGTGATGTGATAAGAGTGATAAGTGTGATACCCATCACTACTGACTTTTATGGCCTATCACTAGTGACTTTTATGGCTCATCATTAATGACTCTTTCTTAGGTAGTGACAATTTGCATTTTCAATACTAAAAAATAATTTATTTAATAGTTATCCTTAGGTATGCTAGTCATACCCTCTATAGATGTCAAATGTACATGTATTTGACATTCTTAACGACAAGTACATTTTACATTCATTTTCACATTACATTTCATCATCTATGATAGGTCATAGCTAGCACTCACCATAGATGATATGTCGTCTATGATAGGTCGTAATAATGAACTAACACAAATAACATGTGACATCTGTGACAGGTCAAATAATACGTCCCTTAAAAAACGGGTCATTATCGGTGTTGAGTAGGACTAACCTAGAGAATATTTGTCATCAATCCATCGTTTTATTGTAATTTGTAAATTAGCTTATGTAATTGCGAATTGATGAAACTGAGGACTCAAACAAAGCAAAAGTGATGGCATAATTATACCATCTATAAAAGGTTAAACAGAAAGTTCTTCTTTAGTTTTCCACAAAAAGCCTTAAATTCTGCGTTGCAATGAAGTCAGGAAGGTCGACGCTGTAGGACCACCTTTGTCTGTAGCTAATCTTTCAATTGGGCTGTTGTTCATCCGGCAATTGGGTGGTAGGTCACCCGGGGAAATGTATGCAACATATTTCTACCTTTTTTAATAGTAAGATAATCTGACTAGGAATTTTAGTCAGAAGTCCTTTTTTAAAAGCCAGCTGGTTCCAAATCAGCACAGTATTTATCAAAGCAATGAATTTAAATACAGTAACTATCAAATTTCATACGGTTCAGTTTTCATGTCATACATATGTGGGGAGCTCTGGCTTAAGACAGCAATATGATTGGAATGAAGGATGCACGGTTAAAATCTTGATATTTTGTCCTAGAATGTATCCTTATCTAGTATCATAACAAGAAATGGTGCAGAACATCATGGATTGCACAAAGGAACCCATCTTGGTTGCATTCTGTTTGTTTAACCATATTTTATGAAGCTATTTGAACTTTTAGTTGAGATGTCTCACATTTTGTCATTGTCTCATTGAATCAGCATTCAGCAGTATACCATTATTCTGATATAACCTTGCTTTTTTCTTTAATTCAGCACGCAAAAAACTATTGAACGTTATAGGGCATATATAAAGGACAATATCAACAGTAAGACAGTACATCAGCAAGATATCGAGGTATGCAATTCTGCTTGATAGACTTGATTATCCTTCTATCATGCGTGGTATATAAGAGCATCTCTAAGAGAACTCTTAAATTTTATTTCCTAAATCTTATATAAGGATCATCCTAAACTCTATTTTTCCCTAAAAATTAATTAATCTACATCAGTTTCCTTAAAATCATGATCCTTATTTTTTAAATACTGCAAAAATGGCCTATAATCTATAATAATTTTATTTGAAAGTGTTGTTTTTTAAATATGTGTGTCATCCAGTATATAACAACGTGCAGAAAAGAAAATAATACACTCACAAGAGAAAAAAATATGCATGGATGAGAACAGGAAATGACTAAAAAATCTTATATTTGAGAGATATGAGAGGTGATTTAAGGAATAGAATAGGTAAGGGACTCATTTAGGGAGACTCCGGGAGCTTCATTTTTTACTAAAATACCTAAATTTAAATTTAGGTAACTATATAAGTAATCTCTTGGAGATGCTCTAATTTCCATTGACATATGTCTGTTGCTCCATTCAATAGATTTTTGTATATTTAAGGTATTTAACATTGAGAACTGTTTCCAAGTTTTCTTTGGAAACACCTTTCCTGCCAGATTGATTTATTTCACAAATTTTCCATAACACGTGATTCTGATACGATAACTTTTCTTTTAAGACTAACAAAAAAACATGAGCACTAAACAACCAATTCCAATGATTGTATAGCATGTGCTTGTTTTGATCGGACAATTTCAAATGCATGCGTGATTATCTGAATTGCAGCAAATAAAAGCAGATGCTGAAGGTTTGGCAAAGAAACTTGAAGCTCTTGAAGCTTACAAAAGGTTTAGTTTCAGCTTACAAAACTGTTGCTCTTGTAGCTGTCACAAAACAAAGCAGTTACTATTGAGTTTTGTTGAGATGCAGAAAACTGTTGGGTGAGAAGTTGGATGAATGTTCAATTGAGGAATTGCACAGTCTCGAGGTCAAACTGGAGAAAAGCCTCATTAGCATCAGGGGAAGGAAGGTTAGTTAATCAATTTTCCCAGCTGTAAATCTTTTGATGCTCGCAAACCTTACACTTTCTCTGCACCCTAGACGAAGCTGCTGGAGGAGCAGGTCAGCAAGCTGAGAGAGAAGGTACCTCCCTAACTTATCATCGACGAGCCATAAACTGAATCGGCTGAGCAATCAGTTCTTAACGTCTTGTTTGTTTCTTTATTGGGTTAACATCGACCAGGAGACGAAGTTGCGCAAGGACAATGAAGATTTACGTGAAAAGGTATATGCAGAGAAACTTTTGCTGCCGTGAAGACACCAGCAACTTAAGTTGATGACCTAGCTTGGCATATGAGCTCACTCATTTTATATCTTATGTGCACGTCGATATTAAAAATGATGCCAAAAAATATTCTGTGAGTTAAGGATTGACCCGATTGAATTTCTGTAGTGCAAGAATCAGCCTGCCATCGTGCCTTCTGCTCCCATGACCATCTTGTTGGAAGATGAGGACCCGAACCATAACAACAATGACATGGATGTGGAGACTGAGCTATTTATAGGGCTGCCTGGCAGAAGTCGCTCCAGCGGTGCTGCAACAGATAGGCAGGCAAATCCCCATGCTTAAGTAGCAGGCCCAGAATAAGCTGGATCTCTGCTTTGAAGAAGGAGAGCAAGGCAAGCAATGACACCATAAAACCGATCTCTTTGTATATTTACATACCTCTATTGTTCATCGATGCAGATGCACCAAACAGCATCAGGCAGAACACACCCTTCGGCTGCCTCCTTTATCATATCGTCTAAAATGAAATCTGAAATACATACATACTATATGTCCTGCTGCTTCCTGGCTGTGAGGTTTATGTGTAGGAGTAGCCCCAACGTTTTCTCGGAAGAGCATGACAGGAGGAACTGAGGAAGACGAAGCGGAGTTAAGAAGGCATGCAGGTGACAGAACGGGTAGACAGGTGTGCTCTCTCCTGAAGGCTACCTTTGTTTATTCTTCTATATGACGTGTCGACGGGGCAGAGGAAGCCGAGGAGTCTTGTGGAGCTATCGATTCTCCCTGGCCCTTGGTGCGTGAAAACGGATTGCATGTGATATTTTGTGGCTTGTGATGGAACAACTCTTCTCTGTTACTGCCAGTGAATCATTCCATGTGCAACTGCTAGTTGCACTTGCAGGATCAACTCCTGTTAGAGCATCTCCATTGTAATTGCTATCCAACTTGCTATTCTTAAAAATAGCAAGAATTGTCAAAAAGTTGTCTCCATTGTACTTGCTATTTGACTTGCTATTTTAGGGGGCTTGCTATTTCTCTCACCAAACTTGCTACATGTAGCAAGTTTGGTGAGAAAAATAGCAAGTTTTCTAAAATAGCAAGTCAAATAGCAAGTACAATGGAGTGAGTAGCAATATAGCAAGCCAATTGAAATAGGGAGACTTGCTATTGCTATGAATAGCAAGTCAAAAATAGCAATTACAATGGAGATGCTCTTAGGCAGGCACGCGATCAGAGGGCATGGCTGGATAAAGCATTTTTGGAGGGAAATGCACGTGGAGCACTCCTGAATTCTTAGCTTGCATTGTCATTGCGACGTTGCGGAAAAGCCCGTTCCATCCTCGGGGCCCGGCCTGCAGGTGAACCCACGCATCAATGGGTAGGCACCGCCGTGGAGAGTGAGGCCCAGCCTTATGCCGGCCTAGGTCTATAAAATCGGTAACCTGAAATGTTTATGGGTATTAATCTAATGAAATTTTTTCTATAAGTGGGTTTCAGGCCCAATCCTGTCCTATGGCTGGCGGTGGAAAAAGCCGAGTGGTTAGAATTCGGCCTAATTTAACCTTTTATTTTTCTTAACTTGTAATATTTTTTAAAAAATTAAACAAACTAGTTAAGAATAATTATATTGCGTAACCAACATATACTGATATACGCAACGTGGCCAGGAGACTTCCTTGATCCAATGTCTGGTATTGCACATATGTCAAGGCCCGTCAGCTGTCTGCTTTTTTCCAGAGGATTGTCCGGTCTGATTTGATCTGTCAAGAAATCGAAAAAAAATGTGCAGTCATCTCTCACAAAAATCGGATTTTTTTACTCGATTGTCGAGAAAATATATAAGCATCCAATGTAACTAAACGCCCCTAATGCAGGCAAGTCGAGACTGACAAGCTTACCATAGTAACTAAAGAAAGTCAAGGTGTACAGTAGTAAGGAACCATCAATAAAGAACATTTTGTTACCCATATTTAATACTAGCATGTAAAAATATTCAGCTGTATTATTTCATCTGATCGTTTAGCCATGCGTTTTTTTATGAAAGCATGGCGAATTGAGATCATCCTCCTCCACGCAACGGCAACGCTGATGGTGTCGAAAAAGGACTTTGTCTGACTGCAGAGGGGACGAGAATAGATTACAAGAGCCCGCTTCGGTTCCCGACGCCTCTGCATGTCTTCAATTTTGCATGCAGTGCAGTTTGTGTGGGCCGCGAGATGAGACGAAGCGATGACGAGAGAGATTCCTTCAATTGTTTGCAATTGTATGGCGAGGAGCGAGAGATGAGGCCAAGTGAAGTGATGGATTTGCAGTGCTGCACTGCACAGGTCACAGGGTAGAATAGGAGACTTCACTAAAAACAAAACACTAATTTTTCTGTAGCAGAGGGAAAATTGAAAAAGGTACACTTCCCAAGAAACAATCAAAGGAGCTAGTCTGTGGACTGTGATTGCAACAGCGGCTATTAGGCTATTCACAATAATAGGTTTCATAATACTTTTTTCTAAAATGCCACATCAGCTTTACAACTAAATGAAATACCCTCTCTCAGTGGTGAGTTTCATTTCACTATTTCCTAAGCTAACCAGTGTAATTAAATACAACCAGCTCTCATGAAATACCCTCTCTCTGATGCAACAATTTGGGTCTCGGCGGATGTTTCATTTCATTTCATCTGTCTTGGAAACGGGTTAGCACCATGTCATGCTGATGACACTACTTCTTTCTCATTCCTCATTAATTGAATGTCATGTCAACAAAAAATCTGATGTGGCATGGTAATTAATACCATAAAACACCCCATGAAACCCCCATTGTGAATAGACTTAGAGCAACTACGATGTTTGAAATAAAGAGTGTCTAAGATAATCTTTTTGATTTAGTACTAGTTCTATACATTGAGAATGTAGTACTAAGCAAGGTATGAGTTCTAAGCATAGATACTAGTTCTTAAAATTAAATAATACTATTTTTTGATTTGTTAGTTGTCCATTGGATAGAGCATATATTATTTTATATTTTTTATCTTGCTAAGAGTTATACCTCTAGTACTATACATTGTAACATTTTTTTAAAAAAACAACTTTGTCATATATCAATCTAATACTAGTTCCATAGTTACATACATTGTGGATGCTCTTATCTATACTACGAGGAGTTTTATATTTTAAAATTTATCAGGAATATAGTAATAATCTATTGCTACCGGGAGATAAATTTGTACTTTTAAATTATTAATTTTGTCCTAGATTTAATTAGGATTCTTTAATTAACCCCTTTTGAATTCACACTTACTCATCTAAAAAAAGTAGTGATAGCACGATATTGTCCTTAATACCCATACTCAAACTTAAAACGTGCTACGTTTTGAGTAAATTATAAAAAAATCATTATCATGTATTAGTCACTAAGCAATCATATCCTGATAACAATTAGAGTATTTCGTACTAACATTATACCTTCACAAGTCCAGACTCTTATGTTATTCACAATTGTGGGTTTCATAACACTGTTTCTTAATTAGAAGTTCAAATCAGCTTTACAATTAAATGAAATAACCTCGCTCAGTGGAGAGTTTTATTTTACTATTTCCTAGGCTAATCAGTGTAATTAAATACAACTAGCTCTCATGAAATACTATCTCCCTGATGAAACAATTTGGTCTTAATGGACATTTCATTTTGTTTCATCCGTCTTGGAAACGGGTTAGCACCATGTCATGGTGATGACACTATTTCCTTCCCTTCCATTATTAATTAAATATCATGTAAACAAAAAATTTGATCTGTCATAATAATTAATACCCTTAACCTCACCAAACTCCCGTTGTGAATAGATGAGTTTAGTTTACCTCGAATTGTTGACTATTTGCACTTATCAACTACACGTTGCAGTCCGAGGTGACAAGTGAGCGATACCTACAGGCTTCTCGAACAGCGACATTATAATAATATACTAAATTTCAAGGACTCAGAATATGGATTTTTCAATAATTGTTGGCAAGTAATCGTGTCACCAAGTATCCTGACATAATTTATGATCTCTATTTTAAATATCTTAAAATAATTAATTAATATTATATACGGAGAATATTACGGTACCTCTAAATCTCGTGGATCATTCAATTTGCACGATGCAACAGTTCAGTTTTGATATCGATGATCTATTACCTTCTAGAGGTAATAAATCATATAACATTTTTTAATATACATGGGTTTATATACATGCAATAAGTAATTTATTTTTTACATGGTAGCATATTAATTATTGCATGTGCTACAAAAATAAAATAATCAATAAACTTTATATACGGACAAACATTCTTTCGGAGAAACCGATTATTGAAATTGATTATAGTGAAAATATCACCCTTGAGTGAGAGTATGCACGTGTTCATACAAGTACAAAAATATGCAAATATGAAGGGATTTGCGGCGGGCGTGGCGAGTTTACAAATAACTTAGATAGAGTGTCTGTGATTATCCGTGCATTCATATACATATATATATATATATGGTCATTCGCTATCAACGACTGTCTCAGCTTACCAAGAGCACCAGCAGCGGCGTAAACCAGGATTGTGATTAAATCGTTATCATATCAGATTGTTTGCCAAAAAATCATTATAGTTTAGAAGATAATCATAATATATGTATATGTGTATATATATATATATATATATATGTATATATGTATATATATGTATATATGTATGTATATGGTGTAACCAAATGTCAATCTTACAATGGAAGCATTGTATTCTATTCTTGGTATCGGCATCAAAGGCACGATCAATTTCAACACGGTCTGCCGACAAGACAAATACACCAACTGAAAATTCATCCGTCGGTGCCTACTCATCAACACGTGGATTGCAGTTGCAGGTCGTTGCTTAAAAGAAGTCGTTTTATATTTTATTATACATTTAAAAAATTTATATCCTTCTCATTTCTTGTGTTATTTGTACTTATGCATTGTATTTATAGAACAAATAAGAAAAATATATACAAATTAATCATTTTCTTAGTATCTAAAATCGTATCCAAAACAACTTTCTTTTGGAAATAGGGAGTAGCATGCAAGTTGCACACTGCAGAGCACATTTTGACTAGTACACTGCCACTACTCAAGAATAGATAAACCCACTTTCTTTTCGAGCCGCGTGAGATCAAAATCGATTCATTAAAGTATAATAAGATATGTTTGATAGAGTTTTGGATCCTAAAATTCATACAGAAGTTGGAGTGGAACACTTAAAGTTGGCTAGACCTTATTCGACCACTTCAATTTTTTTTAAGTGCTCTCAATAGGATCTACACCGTAAGAAAAATACTTGGTTTGACTCCAGCTCCACGGGACAAAGAAACTGCTAAAACCCGGCCAATCGAAAGTAACTTCATGGAAATGGAAACAGGCATAATTTAGTTGGCAGTCGACATAATTCTTTCTTGTCGAATCCCTAGTGAGCTTATGGGCAAAAGGCAGAGAATTGGACGGGCATGGGCAATTGCATGACACTCCACGTCTTGAAAGATTCTCAAGAGAAGAATCTTTGCTGATGTGGTGGAAATGGGACAATACCATCGACACACGATGGTTTTCCACGGCGGTGCCGACTCAACTACTGTATATCAATGCATCAGTAATACAAAAGTTAAGAGAGAGAATACCTTCTTTTAGATCACGATAGATTGTATCATGTGGCCGTATATTCTATAATTCCTTACAAATTATGTCCCGCAAATTAAATGTTCGGGCTGAATTATAAAAAAAGTATAAAAATTATTTAGTTAGAATAGATATATAATAGAGCGACCGTCTCATGAAACTTAACAATGCAAAACAAGTGAATAATGATCTCAATTAGCTATTTATTTAGTATCTTTTAGTTTTCTAACGTATAAGCACGATACAAACCACACCACAGCGTATGTACCCCCTTAGTGACTCGTAGTGTTGTGTGGCCATGATAGGTAGAGGTGGAGCTAAAGAAAACACTAAGTGGGTACACCACTTCACCATACGAGTTAGGAGTATGCTATAGTGAGACTAGATATACACAAAAAATAAAATTTTACTAATAATAACTAAAAAAGTTTTGAACCGAGTTGCTGGTCGACTGAGCTCCGCCTCCGCTCCGGTGCGGCAGGTTAGGCGATTGAGGAGTCGAGGACGGAAACGAAAGAAGACAGTGGCATGTATGTACTCGTGTGCGCATGTCCATGCACGGATATATAGATTGCGACAGAGCATTTTATCTGAACCATGGGCGGGGCTGGAGTTGTCTGAAAGAACAGCGCAGCCATTTTGCAGTTGTGATAAAACTTACATCGAGGATGCATGATTTCTTCCTGTGTTGTGTGTAGAGGAGAAAACCGCGACGCCTCTTGTAAGTTGTGATGTACGAGTAACAAATGCTTCCAAGTTGGCAGAGCTAGTTGTAGATCAACATCGCTTCTTTTCAGATAAGGTTAACTATTTCCCAAGCGACTGACCTTGAGATTTGAGTTGTGAGGAAGCGATCAAACTAACCTTCTTAATTAAGTTAATGTATTGACCAGATACAAGGGTGATCGTTTGTTTCAGTTTTTAGTAACTACAATTACGTATACAATCTAAACCTAAAATAAGTGGTACAGATTCTATACCCATATTATCAGAATCAACACTTGTAGAATCTATAAAATAAACCAGAATAAAGAAACTAAGAAACACTAGTTTCTCTATATTCTCACTAATTAGATATTTACACTAACATGCCTTTAATATTAAAGTAAATGGCTTCAAAAAACACCGATTATAAGATTGAAATGTGTTAAGCATATCAAACCATATACACATGTTACTATGAAGAGATTTTTTTTGAGAGAACGAGTGGTATATAGGGATTGCACGTACTTTTATTGATATTGAACTTTCCCTACTATGAAACAACAATACTTCAAATTTTTGACCATCTGGATAAAGGTGTGGCCTTTGGTCTAAGCACGTGGATTACCAACGTTTGCAAAAGATAAAGGAGGAAGTGACGATACTTGAATTTTCAAAGTAGCAGATTAATTTGAAAGATGGGGAAAAAACGTTCCTCGATGGCATAGCCATCCAGAAGAAGAAAAATCTACGACGAACAGGTACGCGTTCATCAGTGAGCTAGCCCTGAAGGCTGAATCGATGCATATGTGACGGCACTGCGCCTGCTACGACTTGTAGCTGCAGAACACCGGGGTGAGCTGTGCGCTGGAGATGACAACGCTGCGCGCGCCCACAGAAAAGGGGGCGAACAAAACAAACCGATGCGCCGCCCAATACCTGCCGTAAAAATGTACTAGCACGTACAGATGACACGCCGTCGCAGCCCTGACAGAATTCAGGCCCATCAGCTGCCACTATGCATGCATGCTTCAGGTCTGATTTGAGTGGAGTTGAACACTTACCCTTGAACTGGAAGGAGAGCACGCCTGAGATGAGACCAAGAGTGGCAAAATCTCGATCGGTTTTTCGGCGACTTGGTCTCGACTCTCGACGTCGGCGGTGCTCAGTCGTCGAGCCTGATGTGAGAGTTGACGCAGACGAAAACCACATCTATAAAAAAGTCGCTGGCGCTCACGCGGAAAAAACACGGTAATCGCTGGAGCTCCGGCCCGGCCGAACGGTGACTGAGCCTGACGGGCTGCTGCCATCACCGCGATGACGTTATGGCCAGCCCAAACGCTGACGACACGATGCCCGCATGAGGTAAACAATCCAGCTAGGTAGACGCGAGGCTGCCACGCTACCTAGCTACGACTAGCTTTGGGCTAGCTGGAGCTGCTCGTGTTAGCGCGCGGCGCCATATTTATATGTATCCAGGGACGCGGTGCGTGCACGGCATCCTCTGCAGTGGCGACTCTGCAGCATCAGCGACAGCGAGAATGGCGGAGGAGCTCATCTCCACGGCCGAGCACGACAAGCTTCCCAGCAGCTACGTCCGGCCGGAGGCGCAGCGCCCGCGCCTAGACGAGGTGGTCGCCGACGCCTCCATCCCCGTCGTCGACCTCGCCAACGACGACCGCGCCGCGCTCGTATCCGCGGTCGGCGCGGCCTGCCGCTCACACGGCTTCTTCCAGGTACTGTACGTACGTACGTACGTTCGCCTACCTGTACATCTTGTTCCGTGCCAGCATAATAAGCTTATAAAAACTGTGGTGCTGCCGATCGAGTTGAACAGGTGCTCAACCATGGGATACCGGTGGAGCTGATGCTGTCGGTCATGGCGGTGGCCAACGAGTTCTTCCGGCTGCCGGCGGAGGAGAAGGCCAAACTCTACTCCGACGACCCGGCCAAGAAGATGCGCCTCTCCACCAGCTTCAACGTGCGAAAGGAGACCGTGCACAACTGGCGCGACTACCTCCGCCTGCACTGCTACCCGCTTGAGCATTTCGTCCCGGACTGGCCATCCAGCCCACCCTCCTTCAAGTCAGTCACCATTTCTTTCTCGCCTCCTGCAATTCAGTGCAATTCAGTGCGTCGTTTTTTTGCCTCGGAACTCAAAGAACAAGACCATCTTCTCAACAAAAAACAATAATACATCTGAACAGAATATGATAAGTTTTAGAGTTTAAAATATATCTCTACCGTTGCAATCTTGTACTTATAAAAACTACGTTTTACTATCAAAGTTACACAATATCCTTACTTTACCCCACCTAATAACCAAATAGTATAATATGTTTTTCTTTATCTTCTTATGCCCTTTTTGGTTTAGGTTGCTAAAGTTTATGGACTAAAGTTATTTTCTTTTAGTTCATAAACTATTAAACATGACGACTAAAAGTATTGATGGGTCTGTCCCTCATTAACGTCCCTTGTGATAGGAAAGGGGCAGTATCAGTCATTGATTAGGAGGGTTTGATACTTGTTCAACTGTTTTAATGTTTTTTAATCACTAAAACCAAATAAATAGAGAGGAACCAAACAAAGAGAGTCTAAAATTTAGTCACCAGGAACTAATGTTAATAAACCAACTACGACCTTAATAAAGCATAAAACTAATACAGCGCTAAGACCTTAATAAAGATAAAACTTATACAAAGCTAAGAACTACAGGTTGGAAACTGCAGAGTTTTCAAAATGTTCAGTACCGGACTCCAAAGCAAAATTTGCCATTCATACAGAAACAACAACGTTTTGACCATCTTTTTAGGCTAACCACTCTGTGCCTGAACGACTCTACCATTAACGCAAACTCTGGGACAGACAGAGCTCCTGCTTTCACGAAAGATAAGTTGAGGAGCACAAATAAGTGAGAAAACAGCAGCTGTCCTGTCCACAAGACCACGGCCCCACGCACCAAAAATGTTTCACAAGCAGTAGTATAATAAATGGAATGATCACACCTGGACTGAGGGAGAGCAAAAACAACATGAACTAGCGAGTAGAGAAGCTGGACCAGTCGCGCTGTCGATGTCCTTTATGCCCTCCCATCAGAGGCAATTTTAGAGCATGTTTGTTTGGTTCTCTCCCTTACATTGTCACAGTTCTTTGCGAATCTTTGATGTAGTTGTGGTTTAATCGCCACGTCTTAAATTAGGTTTGGCAAAGACTGTAGCAAGCCATAATTATAATAGTAAAAACTGTAGCATGTCTAACCTTTGGCCTGACAAAGTTTAGACCAACCAAACACCCTCTTAGCCTGAACTTTGATCAAACAAACAGAAACAAGGTTAGTGCTACAAGACAATGCAATGATAACCACAATTTTCCCTACTAGAAAAGCACATCTACACAATCGCATGAAAATCCCAGCTTCAGAGAGGATGAGGTGGTCACATGCTGGCATGTCTCTCCATGCTGAATGCTGGGATCATTTCACCTGCTAAGAATCTACTTGTGTCGATGCCGTAGCCCGTAGGCCCTCCCTCGCAATGCTAAATGGCAACGGGCAAGTGCTCTTGCTTCGATGGGGATGGGGATATCACTCGATTCTCCTCGGAGCTCGGCACAAACCATAAGGTGGAGCATAGGATATTAGGGCCAAGATTAAGGGCAGTAGTCACACATCAACAAAGAGGACTAATCTGCTAAATTTCTGTTAACTATCAATCTATGTACATTCAAGTTTTATGATCAGGGAATTAACAAGGAACATGAATTTACTTGACGGTGCCACAGGGAAATCATGAGTACTTACTGCAAACAAGTTCGGGAGCTCGGCTTCAGACTGTACGGTGCGATATCCGAGAGCCTGGGCTTGGAGCAGGAGTACATCAAGAAGGTTCTTGGTGAGCAGGAGCAGCATATGGCGGTCAACTTCTACCCCAAGTGCCCGGAGCCAGAGCTGACTTACGGACTCCCGGCGCACACGGACCCCAACGCCCTGACGATCCTTCTCATGGACCAACAGGTGGCCGGCCTGCAGGTTCTCAAGGAAGGCAGATGGATCGCGGTGAATCCGCAACCCAACGCGCTGGTCATCAATATTGGCGATCAGCTGCAGGTGATGCACCCGTTCTTTTCAGTAAAATGCTCTCAAGCTAGCAACCTCACCAGCGGAGTCTGTGTATGTTGAGATAAATTTTCAGAAAATCTAACCAGGCTAGGTGTGTTGAAGGTATAGGTGCCATACAATGCTAGTAGCGATAGAATATAGTTGTTTCAAAAGCAGCCAAAACGAGTTCTTGACCAACAATATAATAATCTTGAGGATATAAGGACAATGAACAAGCAGATATAGTGAAGATAGGGCATAGCACGCGCATGTTTTCTTTAGGAGATTACTAAATGAAACAGTGGATCTTAGAAATTTCCCTTTGCAAATTAAAGCAGAATTTGTAACCTCCTGATCTTGATCTTACACTGCAGGCGCTGAGTAACGGCAGATACAGGAGCGTGTGGCACCGTGCCGTTGTCAACTCTGACAGAGCGAGGATGTCCATCGCGTCCTTCCTGTGCCCCTGCAACGACATGCTCATCGGCCCCGCCCAGAAGCTCATCGGCGACGGCTCTCCGGCCGTCTACAGGAATTACACCTACGCCGAGTACTACCAGAAGTTTTGGAGCAGAAACCTCGACCAAGAGCACTGCTTGGAGCTCTTCAGAACCAATTAGCTGACAACACCCACGCACATCTTGATCTAGGTTTATCGTTTCTGCTCGTAGCTCCTTCAGAGCCGAGCGATCAACTCCTCCCTCTTGTAAACCCGCTACCTATTATTGTGAGATGTGCATGTATCCGTGGTGGTTTTTCAGTGGATCGAGCAGTTGTGATCTACCGAGACAATCCACCGGTGCAAACTCAACTGAGAAAACGAGCTAGCGAGCGGTAGAAATCACCTTGAAAAACAACAAGAGTCAACACTAGGACGTGGCGCAGAGTCTCCCGGCGGTGGGGGAATTGATCTCCAGCGCAGCGCTCCCCAGCACGGCGCCGCCGGAGACGACAAGGGTAACCAGGGCTGTCTGTTACATAGACGAGAATCTGTATCCAGGCAAGTAAGTGACAACCTTTTCAGCCCATCGAATACGGGCCGCATGTGGACCACAATCCCGTCCGTTCCCTTCCACCTAATATGGGATTCTTGTTCAAGTGGACACGACTTTAATTGAAGATTACGTTGGGATGTCAGTTTCCCTTCTTATATTATATTATAGTTATATGGAATGATTCTAAAATATTTCATCCTTTTACAGATTCGGTTTTAACTTCTCTAAAACTTATTCCCTATATTTTCGAATCCTCTATTTTATTATTATCTAACGGTAAAAATTCTAACGACTATATTTTTAACGATTATATCTCTAACATATATACTATTATGTATGATCATTATTATTGTTAACGATTGATAGATTTTTTTTATTATCATTTAACAGTAAAAATCACAACAGTTATATTTTCAACAATTATTTTTCGTTGTGAATTTTTGTTTTTTCGTGAATAAATAAATATCCTATAATTAGTTAAACAGTTGATCTCAAGAACATCTTAAAAATTATAAACAAAATAAATTTTACTTCTATTTTTCTATTTTATTCTTTACTCTTTCTCTTTCTTTTTTTCTTCTTTCTTTCTCCCGGACGTGGCATGGATAGGGGGAGGAAAAATATTCCCCATATTTGAGGATGATGAGAGAGGAGTAGAGATGAGATAAGGTAGGGGATAAAATAGAGAATTTACTGGAAGATATATTTTACAATAAACTCCTAAATTTAACTATAGGTGATGAAATATAGGGGACGAAGAAGGGGAGCTTGCTGGAGATGCTCTTACTCATCCTAATCCTAATACTATTTCCGCTTTAACGAGATTTAGTGCTAGCTAACGGGATTTGGGTCGTATGTGTATGGGTATAACAATCCCGTTTTTAGGCTATTATGATTTTACGAGTTTGTTTTGAACAAAAAAATCTACACTAACTTACTTTATTATGCAAACTTTAAATATATTATAAATCTCAGCCGTGCTAATTAAACCAGCCTAACTAACTTAGGATCTATTTGATATAGCTCTAATTTTTGTGGTCTAAAATAAAATCTAAAATATTTAACCAAACACCCTTAATCTCTCCTAGATCCATATATAAAAAATTTGAGATACAGAGCTAGCGCATTTACATGGCAAACCCATGCCGTATTCCCGATACAGTACGCTACCATCGAAGAAAGGCGTATTTCAGGGAGAATGGGTTCGCTGAGCCTGAGCTTGCAGAGTTGCAGGCAGCTCCCAAGCCCCAAGGTGATCGGATTAGTAGATAAGCAAAGCCTCCTGCCTTGTCTTCGCTCCAGCCTCCGAGTGTGCAGCCATGGCCACCACATCCTTATCCCTGCATGGCCGCCCTTCCGCCACCGCCTCCAAGCTCTCCTCCTCCTTCCTCGGCGCCCCCGCCTCCTTCCTCCGGCCGCCGGCGCTCGCCGCCACCCCAACCCCCTCGCGAAGGGCGCTCGCCGTCAGGGCCATGGCGCCGCCCAAGCCCGGAGGGAAGCCCAAGAAAGGTCCGTGCTCGTTTCTCGGTCCCCAGCATCCTGCAAGGTTTTGCACGCGCGCCATTCTTCTTTTTTTTTTGGCTGAATCGCGCTGCGCATACGTTGTTCTTCAGTGGTAGGTCTCATAAAGCTGGCGCTTGAGGCTGGGAAGGCCACGCCGGCGCCGCCGGTCGGCCCTGCGCTTGGTGCCAAGGGTGTGAATATCATGTCCTTCTGCAAGGAGTACAATGCCAAGACGGCTGAGAAGGCCGGCTACATCATCCCCGTCGAGATCACCGTGTTCGATGTGAGATTAAATCGTCAATGTGACAGTGTGTGTAAATATATATCTCTAATGTGGGTACTCTTGATTATGCGTGTGCAGGATAAGAGTTTCACTTTTATCTTGAAGACGCCTCCTGCTTCTGTCCTGCTCCTCAAGGCAGCAGGTTTGCACCCTGTCAATTGACATAAATTGTTTTGTTATCACTTGCCCATGCATCAAATTTGCATGTTACAATATATAAAAAATAATTGGACAAAGAAGGGAAATGCTTCTGATAGCTCCATGTTTTTATGTGTGGGTGTGGACATATGGTGAATGGTATGAGAATATCATGACTTTATGAATGAGTTTTGGTATGTGCAGAGGAATGGATTAATGCTAAAAATGGCTATGTGAAAATTTTGACAAATTCATATGGAGCTGTCAACAACTATATGCATTGGATGTTTGCCAAGAATATTGCACTCATGTAAAAACAAAAGGTGCATTTTGGCCTGTGTTAAATTCTCTGAAACACTAATCATTCGCATATAAAAACTCATCTATTCATTTTCTTTCCTGTTCAGACACTCTAGCATGTTAGCCTGATAGACCATAGAACGTGTGGGCTTTGCCAGATTTGGTGCCAATTTGCATTTCTTCTGGTTTTAGTCCTACATTTCCATACAACAGTGAGGAGCAGGCAAAATAATATGGCAAACAACTCCTGGTTTCACAATTGCTTATTTATAGTTCATGTTTAGTCTATTGTCTGTACAGTCGGCCAGATGATGTCTCTTGGTTTTTTTAAGCCATAATAATAAGGTAGCCAGTAAGTTTTTAGATTTTGTTAACCCAACACATTCTTATTTAGTCTGCCACACATAGACATACTCAAATTCAGCAATACACAGTTTGTGGTTGTGTGTTGGTAACTGGTAGGTTGGCCATAGTAGTTCTTGTATAGTACAAGGTGTTTTATTCTTCAGGAAGAACTGAGACATAGTCAAATTCAGCAATACATGATTGTGCTGTGTTTGCAATACTTCAGTTTGACATTTCCCTTTTTCCCATGAATTTGGTGGGGGAGTTGCATGGACTCTCTATTTGCAAAACATCAGTGCTGTTTACTAGTTCAAGCATGTTTATAGAGTGAAATGATGAATGCATGACTGCCTGCAATGGCTTACAAACAGCAGAACCTTGTTAATGCTATTATTTTATTTTTGTATCATTCGAGCAGCTCTCTTAGCCTTGTACATTTGAGTTGGTAAATGGTTTGTTGCCTTTGTTTTCTCGATCCTGATTCTTAGGTATCGACAAAGGTTCAAAAGAGCCACAGCGAGAGAAGGTTGGAACGGTAACAGCAGATCAAGTACGTACCATAGCTCAAGAGAAGTTGCCTGATTTGAACTGCAAGAGCATTGAGTCGGCCATGAGAATTATAGCAGGCACTGCTGCTAATATGGGAATCGATGTTGACCCTCCAATACTTGTGAAGAAGGAAAAGGTGGTCTTATAGTCTGTTTTTCCGGCACCCATAAATCACCTGATTACCGATGGTCATCTGTAGATTTTGCTTCATTTTTGTTGGTCGATCCGTTGTTTCTCCGTGGCCAGTTTGAGAGCAAACTGCATCTTCTTCTCACAAGCTGTAATCACTCGCTTGGAGATCGTAGAGTGTTCTCGCTATTTGGTCTATAGAGTTTACACTATTGTTCTTGCGAAATCACTACGATATCTCATGTGCACACGTTGGGACATTACAAGCCTATGTATTCGCCAATCCATAACTCAATTGGTCAAACCTGGGTATGATTTCACTGTTTCTGTTGCCCAATTACCTGTTGTCATATGCGTTAGATTCAGGCTGTTTCTCAGCATTGTGCTACTAACTATTCAGAACCATCCTTTTTATACACCATTGAAAATGATTTCTAACTCTGAACTGTGAAGCTGATCATCCTTCAGAAGAACACGACGGCTAGCTCACCGGGGTAGGCAGTACAGTGGTGGAACTACTCGACTGGGTATGCAAAATACGAGGACCAGAAAGTGATCTCCACAGTGGCGTCCTTTGTGTAGAGGCAAAGCTACAGATGGAGGCATGCTGCTTCATCTGGATGGATAGGAGTATAGGACGGTGACTGCCATTTCCTATGCTGAAAGCTAGCGAGCGAGCGAGCAACTGCGGCGCAGGGCTCGAACGACTGTCAGCAATGAACCTTTCATCTTGTTCATGGTGTTGAGTTGGTCAGGGCCTCAGGAGTAGAGGCTTGGATAATTTGTAGATGGGCTTTTGGCCCAGCCCACTTGCATGATGGGCCATTGTGCTTGTGCGGTTATTGTACCCTGTGGCACGAGCTGCGCGAGTCGTTGATGTCGAGAATGGCTCCTGGAGCGGATGGATCATGGATGGGATGTGCAACCAAAGTACAGAACTCGGCACGATTGCTCGAAATCAACTGAACGAAATGCTGATCCGTACGAAGGATGCATGCAGTGCAGTGCAAGCAAAGCAAGAGGAGGCAACAGCGTCGGGACAGTGCCGTACCACGGCTTAGCAAAGCAATGCTGATTCTGATTCCAGCGGTCAGCTTGCACTGCCATAACTGCACAATTTACTCACATGATGCTGCGTCGCTAACTACTGTCCACAATGTCTCCTCTCGTCTCCCTCGCCTCCTGCCAGCCAGTTGAGCCCATCGCCTTTCCGCTTTTTTACCAGAGACGCCGGCTGCGAAGCTGCCGGCACAAATCGCCGCTCCGATGCAGCCTGCAGCGGGTCATCGATGGACCGGAGCCCAGCGGCGACAACAAGATGCGATCCACTGCCGAGGATAAGGCTAGGACCCCCGCGCATGTATAAGTCTTCTTGTGACCAAGAACGGAGGCGGCCGGCCACTCACGCCGTCACGCGACGCTAGCAAGAAGAACCGAAGACGGCGGCGGTGGCTGGCATGCGTGAACCGAGCCTACGCGGGGTGCGTGCGCGCGCGGGCGCACGGCCGGCGCGGCATTAATAGCTGACGATCCCACGGGCAGTACACTTACGTCGTGCTGTGTCCTCCTCCTCCTCCGGCCTCCGCTGTGGTTTGAGTTTGACTTCGCTGCCCGGCTCGTACGCAGCACCTGACCCCCACCACGGCCGCCCGCGCGCGTGCAACGATGAGTACGTACGACATCTCGGCCTGCCCGCGCCGGTCGCCGATCAAAGACAACGCTAGCGCGCGCCGCGGCCGGCCATGGTTGCACTAGAATCAGGGCACGCGCTTGAGTGATTGTACCGGGCGCATGCCAGCACGATAGGCTAGCCAGTAACAGTTTTTTCCAAACCATGCAAGACCCGGTTACGACTAATGACCACATACCCAGTTACTGAGGTAACTAGGAGAAACCCTCAAATCACGGCCGTGGTATGGAGCTCAAGCGGCTCTCGCGGCACGCCAAGAGCGGCGGTGCTGCCGGTGCAGGCAATGGCCAGCATGCATGACGCGCGGCAGAAACAGAATCTGGGCAAAAGCTTCGGGCAATGATGCCATGGCTGCCGTTGACCAAGCAGGCCCTGCCGTGCCGAGGGCGCGTAGCTAGGCGAGGCGACTACTCCTGCTAGCTAAGTAGCCAGTGACCATAGCCACAAGCCCACAACCACGGCCACAGAGAGAGAGAGTGAGAGAGAAGGAAGTACTCCAAGTCTCCAACACAACACTCGTACGACCTGTAGAGAGTGTGGTACATGGCCGCAACACCCGATGTGGCAAAGCCTGCCGCTCCTAAAGAGAAACAGAAGCAGCAGGCAAGCTAGCACACAGGCACAGGCAGGCAGAAAGTTGCATGCATGCAGGCTGCAGCTGCACGGAAAGGATTACAATATTATGTGTATTTACACAGCTTACAAGGAACGAACACCCAATATATATATCGTCGCGTCGCTAGCTCACTGCAGAGAGAAGGCGAAAAAAAAGGAAACGAAGAGCATGTTGTTGTGGTTGATTACCCGAGCTACATACACTGTAACTGTTACTCTCCCCAATTGCTACAGTTGAGAGAGGTCTTCCTCATCAGCAGGGCTAGCTAGGGCTGAGCCTGAGCCTGAGTCTGACATGCCAGGGCCCAGGAGTAGTGACCACTGTCCACTGCAGACGTGGTCGTGGGCCCACCTGCATGCCATCTGCCATGCATGGTCCCTTCTCCGGCCTCCTCTACCTCTCTCTCTCTCTCTCTCGGCGAATTTGATTTTCGCCGCTACGTCCGGTGGTTGCCGCCTCCCGTGCCCGTCGTCTCGTCGGCGTCAGCAGCATGCGCCGGCGTAGGCGAAGATCTGGTGCACCACCGTCGCCACCTCGTCCGCCGTCGCCACCTCGCACCCATCCTCCATCTGCACCAACATGCATCGGCCTCACACCTTCAGAAAAACAAACCCAGTACCAGTACATATATACATCTCAAGCAGCAATAATCTAACTAGATGAGAACGAGCGCAACACTACTAGTAGTCCACTACGCACCGGCCACTGCAAACTGTTACCTGGTCTAGTCATATTTCTTCTCTGAAATGTATGGCTGTGTTTTCCCATGCAAGGACCGGAGAAAAGACATCGTAAGAAAGCAGGCGTTTGTAATTACTAGTTGTCTTGAAATTAAGCTCAGTTGTCTGGAGCGTTACTCGATGCTCATCGTATTCGAACACTCCATCTACATACTCCAAAAATCCTTGACAGCAACGTACGGAAGCCACTGCATATATCTATATATGCTCTCATTTCGAGATCCCGCGCAAGAACTCTGCGACGAACTGAGGACGATATGATCCACCGATTCGCTTGCATGCCCATCACACCCTATGTAGCTCGTGACCACCACTAGAATATGCAAAATCCCTCGGCGAAAATCGCTTATGTCAACACTAACACTGCGTTTTCAATGCTGTTCGGATGGATGGGCTTTTGCAAAAAATATAAACATTTCTAAGAAGATATATTTCCAACAGTTAATAAGAAAATAATATAAGAAATAACTTTTACGTATCAATATAGCTAAAAGATATATATAACACCAAACTAAACATTTTTAGCTTAATTATTAATAAAAATTGTAAATATTAGTTATTCGATAAATAAACACAACTTATACTTTGGAAGGCGTGGATTATAATAGATAATAAATCATATTTCAATGATGTGTGTGTCATTCTGCAAGCGATGACTAAAAAAAATCATTAAATCGTTGTCTCGACTCTCGAGATCGAAATGCAAAGACGACATTAGGGAAACTTGGCACTACTATGCATGTCAAGTATTTGTACATGTGCTTTATATATTATTCTTTTTAAGGTGGTATTTTATACTCCGTATGTATGAGTTGCACCATCGTTTTATATACTTCCATGGGTGGCACTGCTGCACTTCGAAACCACAAAAACTCGTGGAATATCACGGCTTAATTAAGTGCGAGCTTAAGGGAGGATTATCAAAACCTGTTTTACTCTAGTCTGCTGTTAATGGCGTATTCACAAACCACAAAATAGGGTAACTGTGACCTTTAATCTGGCAAACGACCTAGGTTAAAAACGAGGGAGTTTTAATTAAACAAAAAATGAATTAGATTGGACAAAACGTTAGAACAAGGCATGTATAAAGAGATGACGAAATTTGGTCGCTGACCTTAAGGTTCAAGCAGTAGACGACGGCGTCGTGTCCAACGGAGGTGACGGCCAGGTGCAACACGGTGAGGCGGAGGTCCTCCATGGCAGCGACGGCGCGCACGAGCCGCCCAGTCCACCGCCTCCCGGCGACACGCACCCTCACATGACCACCCACCGCGGCCGTCGCCTCCACGTCGACGCCGCTGCTGCCGCGCGCCTCCGAGAAGCTCGTGTACTGCGGCGTCAAGAACACGCCGTCCGACGCTGCCGAGGCCGCCGTCGCCACCACGCGGACACCGCGCCTCTCCGCCGCGGCCGCCTGCAACGCCACCAGCTGCTGCTCGAGCTGCTTGACGTAGTCGATCGCCCCACCGACCACCGTCGCCTGGTCACCCTACACACACATCGCATTCGCATATTTGCATTGTAGTTAGTACTCGTAGTTGCTAAGAGCTACGAAAGATCATAACTTTTTGGTACATTGCGCCATCGGATGGATATATGTGCACGGCTTACGCGAGGGATGTAGCTGGAGGGGATGAGTGATCGGAGGGAAGCGAGGTGGTCGTTCATCAGGCGGCGGCGGTTGCGCTCCACGGCGATGTGTGTCATCCGCTGGTTCTCGGCCTCCTCCGGCTTCTTCCGCTTCTCCGGCGGCGGCGCGGCGCTGGGCCTCGGCCTCGGCCTCTTCCTCCTTCTCTCCGCTCTTGTCGCCGAAGCCGACGCTGGAGGCGCCGCCGCCTGCGTGACGCAACTCTCGAGCAGGTCGAGATCGGCGACGACCTGGGGACAGGGGCACGCGAAGGCTTGCCTCTTCCTCGCGTCAGCGTCGTCCATGGCGCCCTGGAGCAGCGCCAGGAAGGGCATCTGCGCGGCGCTGGTGCTTGCCGCCTGGTCCGCCCACTGTTACATTAGCACCCGGATCGCCATGCCATCGCCATGAACCAGCAGGGCAAATCACATTAGCGAGAAACAGCAACGGCGGCAACGCCATAATAAAAGAGATGCAGCCAGCACAAGACAGCACAATGCAAGTAGCAGCAGCATGCATGCATCAATGCATTGAATGGTGCGTGCGTGCGCGGACAGGGCTAGGCGATGCTGCCGTGCGACCTAGCCTGAGCTAGGGCTCCATTGGCGAAGCAAATGTAGAACAGAACTACTCCTAGGAAGAAAGAAGAGGGAAGCTGAAGTGCAAGTAGCAGCAGCGGCAGACAGCATGCAATTAATACAGCCGAATTGCATCGCATCGCATTGCATTACATGCGCTCCTGCAGAGACTAGGAATGGAAGCTGCAAGCTTGCTCAATTACTAGTAGTAGGAGTAGCAGTGCAGTGGCCTTGATGCTTACCAGTGAGCCGATGGGCCCTTGCAGCTGCATCCTCTCCATTAGAGGAGTAGTGGTAAGGTATACTACAGTAGTAGCAATAACTGCACTGGAGAGTAATGAGCTCCTGAGGCAGCAGCTGCAACAGCAACCCCTCCTCTCGCCCTCCTTCCTCTTCTTCTTCTTCTTTCTTCTTCTTTCTTCTCCCCTCCTCCAATTTAATCGGATCGACGAGTTACTGTGAACTGTCTATGGCAATTAATACCAGTGGTACTCCTTGCGCATGCGCACACCAGTAGCAGTAGCAAGCCGCAAGCTGCTTGGTGTGCTCGTAGAGGTGAATTGAGCTTAAATGGCCGGGGGAGCTGAGAGCCGAGCCGGAGAGGAGGGAGATGGAGGGGATGTCTCTTATTGAGCGAGTGAATTATTGAGGCTGTAGACGAGGGAGGCGCGGGGCGCGGCAGATTTGCAGATTTGTCCGGCACGGCGACAGCGGCAGGCAGTGTGGGGCCCGGCACCACCACGATTAATGATTTGATCCCTTCCAATTAATTAGCAGTCGTGTGATGACTCTGACGGTTACCCTAGCTTCCGACCTTATTGCCGGTTAGTGTTTGCGTTTTAATTAGGCTAATAACCACCGTACTAGAGCATTAATAACAGTGGTCACTGGTAACCGTATGATAAATTTAGGCAAACCGGGTGCTAGCATGTACTACAAGTAGAAACTCTCCATCATCTGATTCTTTCAATTTATTCTTAATCACTGCGGTCATGATCAATTAAGCACTAGTGTCGCTCGGGAAAAATATGTAGCTGTAAGGTGATGTCTATACAGTGGCGGAGTTAGAGTAAAATTGAAGGGGTGCACAACTTTAAACGGTACACCAAATTAAATTTGAGGGGTGCACAAAAGGTGAAAAATTAACAATAATAACTAATTTTTTTTGCAAGGGGCTTCCTAGGAACCCCCACCCGAACCTTTGGCTCCGCCCCTGTGTCTATATATATTTTCAGTAAAACCAGCAGTTGTAATTTTTGATAAATGGTTAAGCTAAAAATATTTAGGTTTAACGTTATACATGCTACATATGTTTTTCTAGTAGTTATTGACGATGTATACTGAAAATAAGAGATTATATGAAATATTATGTTTTGCAGTGAAGGTGCTTGGTGTTATATATAATGCATATATCTTGTGAAATGAGTTCAGACCATAATGTGTGCTAGCTTGTTCATACTGATGATTATCTTATTAGAATTCAGCATGCATATATATGTATCTCCAACAACAATTATAATAATAATATTTTGAAGACCTGCTCCACTCTGATTTGCCCATCTGGTCTCTCCGGCAACAAATCTATATATCTCCGACCATATACAGAATTGTGTGTAGCAACTGGCCAAAAGAGCCATGGATGCTAGCTCTACCTGTAAAAAAATGGTACTACTAGTCTACTACTGCCCCCTCTATCGCGATGCGTTTACATTGCTTCTTTTGTTCACTACAACAAAACAGGCAACTTCCGTCGGCCAAAGCCGACGGAAGTTAGCCCTTTCCCGACGGAAGAAGCCAACTTCCGTCGGCAAAACGCTATCTTCCGTCGGCCTTTGGCCGACGGAAGCGCGGCGACGGAAGTTAGCTAACTTCCGTCGGCCGCCGACGGAAGTTAGCTAACTTCCGTCGGCTTCACGTGGCCGACGGAAGTTAGCCCCGAACTCTGCCACGTCACCAGGGGGGCTTTAACTTCCGTCGGCCAGGCTGGCCGACGGAAGTTAGGGGCAGCTAACTTCCGTCGGCTTTGACCATAGCCGACGGAAGTTAGCCTTTCTGCCCACGTGGCCGAAACCAGCTAACTTCCGTCGGCTATGGTCAAAGCCGACGGAAGTTACCTGGTATTTTTTTTTATTTTTTCCTGGTTCCCCTACTCACACTCACATCCAACCACAATTTCACATACATTCATCATACACATCCAAAATCACATTTCACATCCAAAATCACATTCAAACTTCACATATAACATCCAAAACCACATCTCACATCCAAAATCACATCCACACTTCACACATCACATCCAAAATCACATAATATAACTGAATTCATATCCAAAGTCACAGTAAACATCTGAATTCACATATAACATCCAAACTCACATACAAATTCACAAAACACAGCGAGAGCCACATACAAAGTCATTTTGTCCATATACTCACTGATCGCCCACATTTGGGTCATGGGCGCCGCCGCTGCCTCCCGCTTCGTCCACATTTGCCCCGGAGGCTCCATCTTGACCAGGCGTACGGAAACACTGAAGAAATAGACAAAATTAGAAACGAACTCAACTACCCTTCTAAACGCTAACTTAAGTGTTTAGGAGGTACCTCAGGTGATGTAGGAGATAGTGGTGGTGGCGGGGGAGGTAGTGGTTGGAAAATGGACATGTCAAATCCACTGTTTTGCTGGGCTAGTTGCTACACATGTTGTAATGTAATCAGTTAGTTCTAAACCTATTTCTGAATACTTTTGAACTGCAACACTCTAAAGTAAGCTTACTTGGATCATCGCCTGCTGTTGTGCTAAGCAGGCGGTATAGTACTCTTGTTGTTTCTTGTAGTGCTCGTCGCGCCGCCTCATGTCCTCCCTCATCCGAACCATCTCCGGGGTTTCTTCTGAGCGACGACGGCTGGAGCCAACTCCGACGGAGCTCTGCGACGACTGAGCTGACTTCTGAGCTCTCACCGCTCTCACTGCAATGGAGAACAACAAGGTTATGTTACTGAAATCTCATTCGGACTCATGACTCATCATAAAACCACGCTCTGTCGCCCACTCCGAGGCTGTCCAAAAAGGGACAATTCCGGACCTACACATCTCACACGCATGACACGTGTGAGACATGTTGGTCCGAAACGGGTGACGCATAGGTTTCGTTACACTATCTACGTTGTTGTCAAATAAAAAATTGCATACGAAAAAAAAAACTATAAATTAATAGAATAATATAATTAGAATCATATATACATAATATCACAACATATATTGCATATTAAAACAAAACATCACATACAAGACATACAAGACATACAGATAGGTCTTCATGAAATAAACAAGTAAATCTCATTAGGGCATTACATGTTTGCTGATTTTACCTTACACCTTTGTAAGATTAACACATCTATGTGCAAAGCCTAGAAACGGATAATACACATTTTGGTTCGGGCGAAGAAAACTGAAAAGACAACATTATGCCTCAATCTAGGTTAATTAACATTTTTAATTAAGGAGAGATATGCAAGAGATGATGGTGGTATGCATTAGCTAGGCCCTACATTATTAGATAAGCACTGCACAGAGATATTTTATGCCAGGGCTTTGCATGCCATCGTACTTAAGCACCAGTTATTAATCCTCCTAATGATCAAATCAAGCTTACAAACTATTATATATACAAAGGGCACCATTGTGTTCTTCTGCCCCTTTGCATATCACACATTAATTAATCATCTAATCCCATGGGCCCCACATGTAGTACACACAAAAAATGGCGACATGTTAACTAAAAAATGGCGACGACTACAGTGGAATCGGGACGAAGCACGGACCTCACGAAGACGATGAAGGCTCGGTCGCTTCCGATCAGGTGAGGGGAGTGGACGAGGACACCTCGAACCGGGCGGGCGGCCGAGGCGGCGGCCGGGCGGCCGGGCGGACGGCGGCCGGGCGGGCGGCGGCCGGGGGGGCGGCGGCCGGCCGGGTGGGCGGCGGCCGGGCGGGCGGGTGGGCGGCCGAGGCGGCGGCGGCCGGCCGGGTGGGCGGCGGCCGGGCGGGCGGGTGGGCGGCCGAGTCGGCGGGCGGGCGGGCGGCCGGGCGGGCGAGGGCGGGCGGGCGGCCGGGCGGCGGCCGGGCGGCGGCCGGGCAGCGAAACGGCGGGGGCGGGCGGGCGGCGGCCGGGCGGCGAAGCGGCGGCGGCGGGCGGGCGGCGGCGGCAGGCGCAGGAGGCGGGAGTGCGCGCGTGTACAGGGAGTTAGGGCTCCCTGTACGCGCGCGCGGTTGGGGGAAAAGCCCCCTAACTTCCGTCGGCCAACATTAAAGCCGACGGAAGTTAGCTAACTTCCGTCGGCTTTAATGCGGGCCGACGGAAGTTAGGGGGATCCGAGCGGCCGAGGAAAAATCCCCGCTAACTTCCGTCGGCCACTGTCAGAAGCCGACGGAAGTTAAGTTAACTTCCGTCGGCTCGTGGAGGCCGACGGAAGTTATTTAACTTCCGTCGGCTTGCCCAAAAGCCGACGGAAGTTATATTGGCCGACGAAAATCTTTTGTTTTGTTGTAGTGGTTCATCGTGATTAGGAATATATATATATATATATATATATATATATATATATATATACAAATGCTATTCTACACCACGGGTGTAGAATGCTATTCTACACCGACGTGGAATGGAGGGGTTGGGATTGGGTGGGGGTGGGCACGATTGGGATGATCGATGTAGAATAGCATTTACACCCATAGTGTAGAATAGCGTTCCCGTATATATATATATATATGTTCTTTTGATGATGAATCACTAATCGAGTATTAGGCATGCCAGTTGTTATTACCACACGTGTGATGGGTGTAAGCTTGGGTCTCTTAAACTGTGTTCACAAGTTCAAATATCGGAGTAGTTCGTTACAGTTAGATCGGTTGTGCTGTGCGTGCTACTAGTAATTCTACAGCTACTGTTCCTGCTTCAGTCACTGTTTTTATTGCAGCTTCTCTAAATTTACAGTTTTTTTGTCGGTTTTCGTTTACCTAGTGGCCTGGGTACAATATAATTTTGTATTTTATGAACCAATGTTTAAGAGTTTATGTCTGTTTCCACCTTTACTGAAAGGAAGGGCGTTTCTCCCAGACTGCTCCTGCTAGCTCCTATATAATATAGATATATAGATGGATATATACACACAATCCAAAAAAGGTTTTTTTAAACAACATTTTTTTAAAAAATTAAATTTGTATATTCATTTCAAAAAATTGTATAACTAGAATGCGGTCGGCACTTGAAATGTTGGCTGAATCTTCAGTTGGCACTTGATGCTACCCCCTATCTAGATGCTAGATGCTACCACGTCAGTTCCAGTCGGTGCTTGAAGTGTCGACTAGAGCTGACGTGACATCTAGTCGACCACATGTTATTTTTGCAAATGTTTCAAACGGACATGCAGATTTGATTTTTTTAAAAAAATATATTATTTTTTAAAAAATCATCAAAAAAGTATGAAATTAAAGTTGCATTGACCACATATATATGCATGACGCACCACAAATCAAAGTGCTACAGTATAAGTGCATAATTAACTGCTGCTGAATCATTAACATTAACATTATTGATTGTGAGTTATTACGTTATTGATCTATGTAATAACAGCTAAAAAAATCAAGATTTGTACGGAAGTGTGTGTGCGTACGACGTATGTATATACTGAAGGGTCTGTACGCATGCATGCGTAGCGTGAGAAGGTACGATATGAATGGACGACGATTAGATTAGCTATCCACATCACCCAGCGGACCACCTGCATCCTTAGCTGCTTAATTAATTTCGTATTTTTCGGAAGGATCCAATGGCCTTCCGATCCATCTCTTAATTCACCTGTGATTTATGTGCACGGCCGTACATAGTTACTTTTCTTCTCCAAAATAACCAACGTCGAGATCGATTTAGGCTTCGTATCTCGTGACTACTTCTTCTACTACTACATATTAGCCGTTTTACTTGCTTAAGTAAATGTTTTTTTAACTTTAATCGGCTTTATAAATCAAAATACGAAAATGGATGTGATACGATCGATGGTCCATCGTGTCGGACGCTCGCAAAGGGTAGCAATTTGACCGCACAGCCCGCGAATCGGCTCGTTTAAGAATAATTCAGCCCAAATAAAATTTATTCGATTTTATAGTTTAATCAACATAAAATTAATTAAATAATATGGAACATATTTTCTTCGTTATTGTTTAAGAACGGGGGTTGTTATATGCAAATATCAAAGAAAAAATCTATTTTATCCTATATTTATAGGACTCTAGCTACAGAGCTTCGTAGGTGCAAGAAGGATAAAGTCTAGACTATTACAAGTGTCAATACTAAGGGCATGGGCCTCTGGTTTTGGTGTTTACGTTGTAGTGGTATTAGAATATTTTACATTTGTGCCGGAGCATGGGTTGGAGGTTTCGATTCGGAGGGGCTCTTCGGAGAGGGCCTCGGAGGAGGTCTCGGTGATTTAGCTTATGATCTTATGGCTTCTTGAAGTAATCTCCGTAGTGGCCTTCGGAACGGGTTTCGCCCGAGATGACGGGGCTGAGGCATGCTATTGGCCTCGCTAGCCTAGTGAGCTTTGGTCTTGCAGAGGCCTCGAAACTTACTTGTCATTTGGCACGTGTTAAGGTAAACTATTTCCGCCAACAGGGGTTTACCCCTTTTTATTTTGAATATTTAATCTATTGATGATGAATGTTTTATGCTTACATTAGTTGGAACTAAATGTTTCGTACATGGGATGATAGGGGCAAAATATTGTACACTTTTATTTCAAATGTTTCACTTGTTGAAAAAGAACGTTTCACCGAGCATCCGATAATTCGTGAAATACCGGACGTCAAGACAATAGTTTTGTCCATTAAATTAGCTTTATTGTATTTATTATGTATTGTAGATTTTATTATTTTCAAAACACTAAGTTAAAATTAAAAAGTTTTAGTTAAAAACGAGAAAGATGACAATTTTATGTTATATGATACGGGAGTTGAACTTGGGTAACACTACTAAAATCTAGGCTCCATAACCAATTGAGATAACTTTTGTAACTTTATTTAATATCATCTTGGTATGTGTAATATTGTCTAAACGACTAATATTTATATACCGGAGGGTTATGCGCGCGCAAATCGACGAAAGCAGAAAACCGGCGAGACCAAAAGCAGCACGATCGAACTACCGAAGCTCATGATGCACGCATGCATGGCAGCCCGTGGATGAAGTAAGCAGAGCCGAGCAATCGATGACCGTGAATTCATGCGTAGGTAGCATAGCAGGTCCACAATTTACATCTCCCGATCCGGCGACGAGCTGCCGATCGAGCGCAAGGCAATTCAAGGCAACAAGAAGCGGCCGGAATGATATGATTAAACGCGGAGGCTTTGCCGTGCGCACGCGGACGGACGGACGGGGCACGTCCGAGTGAGGAGAGCAGAGAGCATCAGACATTGGAGTGGAAAGGCGACGACTTTTGTTCTGGAGATGTGCATGCCACTTACGACCAGCCGAGATGCTGAGCTATTATAGACTAAAACCCGCAGATTTTGCAAAAAAACTGGAGTAACTCACGAAACAATGTCAAATCCGTACTCACAAAACATAGCCAGCCAGCCAGCTGAAGAAATGGATCATGGATGCTTGCTTGCAGCGGGAATGGCAATGGCGACGGCTGTGGCGCTAGCTTTCCCTCTTGTTGCCTCGATCGAGGTCGTGCTTGCTCATAAATTGAAAGCTGCAAGAAGCTAGGCCAAGCAAGGGTCACCGCGAGACTACGGGACGCTACCTGATTCGTGATTCCAGCAAAGCCGCGTTTCATTCCTACTCACGTATAAATTGCGCGACGACAAATTTACAGACATTTTTGTAGGCGCAAGATACGGATCAGCATTCGGTACTACCCTATACTTATCATATTTCTTATATAAATCATTCTGCATTTTATAAAACAGAATAATCGAGGAGAAACAAAGTTATTAGAACAGATTTGATTCTCTTAAAATTCATGTAACAGTCGTGTATTAAACGGAGCCCACGCTATGGATCGAGCGAGGATTCAAAAAGTTTTACCGTGTAAATGGTGGTTGCAGATAGTGCCTCGAGCGTGAAAAACCTGTGGAGCAGCAGCCAGCAACGCTGGTGTCTGTTTTCAATTCACCGGAGCGATGCAGGTGATACGGGCGTTGCATGACACCGGACACGGCAACAGTAGCAAGCAGACGGGCGCAGGTGGGGTGGTACTGGTGACTGGTGGGTGCAGCAGCCATCTCCTCCTCCCTCCTCGATCGGCGTCTGGACAGGACAAGATGTCATGCATGGCAGCGAAGCGATTGCATTATTGGTGATTACGAGATGTAGCCAAGTTTCTGGATCTTCTTCGAGACAACCAAAACCTTTTCTCCCTCGCGACCTTTTCCCCTTGTTTCTTCTCTTTCTCTCGCGTTCCCTCCGAATGGCTCGAGTCGCCTGTCTTGTCGTAACTTCTTTTCACCGCGCTGTCATATTCTTCTGTGGCTGCGATTAATTATAACTACCGTGGTTTTAACTTTTACTACGTCTTGCGTTTCTATTGCGACGCACGGCTACCTTTTTGACCGCTTGCTCGCGTTCTGCCCGAGGTGTGTGATTTCGACAGCACCGCTTTATCGGGATAGCTTCCCTGCTCGTTCCAAATCATAGCCAACTTTTGGGACGGCGGATCGGAGTGACTACAAATGTTACAAACGTGCCGTAAAATTAAACAAGAGATGTTATGATCTGTTTACATAACCTATTAGGCTCGGTCGGTCCAAGCGGTAGCGTGAGTGGTCGATTCTATAGCTCTAGTACAAGCACATACTCCACATGCGACTTGGCTACTTTCATCTTTGATGGGTGATTAGTTCAGGGAATAACCAATGCAGCCGGCTTATTAAGGCGGTCAGCCGACAAGTGCATGTAGTCAAAGTAGTAGTTGTAGAAGCGTAAAAATAGAGTAGCCAAGAGGCCAGAGGGTAGCATTTCCAATGAAATCGCAGAGCGGCATCGGAAACATGGCCGGCCATGTGCCGGAAAGATCTGAAGCGAACCGCAGCCTGCAGGCCGCAGGGGTAGCGGTTAGCGGAGGGTAAAAAGAAGGGAAGATTGGCAGCCGCTAGCTGCTCCTGCCTGCACTGTGGCACACTGGCACTTCGCCAAGAGTGTACCGTATACAAATTGTATTGTTAGGAGTAGAACAATTGTTTTATCCACGATGGTAGTAGTAAATCTTTGACTTGGTTTCTGGACGGGAGTAATTCATGTCACGATGCTATCAGGCAGAGGCAGAGGCAGACATGGAGTCAAAAAGGCTGGGAGAGGCAGGGTAGCAGGGCCGGGGCTAGGGGGCGGGCTTTGGATGCATCGGGCAGCAAAGCATGCGATGCAACGGCCGGGAAATTATTGGAGAGATTTGTTTGGGCACTCGGGATTTGATGACCCATGTGGCCATACATGGTACCAAAGGGTAAGGGTAGTACTGGTCAGTTTTAATGGAGCTGCGGTGAAATCTCCTGGCGCATGCAACCAGTACTAGCAAGGACTAACCAGGATCACCTCAAAGGAACAGATAACGCATGGCATTGTGCGCGACTCAGCTCAACGATTTTTATCGACCAAATACTTTCCTGCAGAACCGTGGGATAAACACAAGAGCTAAAAACAGCTAACAGATGAAAACCTCCAGCTGCATAGCTACACAAACAAAAAATCATGCCCCATCTTTTTCACCAAACAGCAGGTGGTACCCATCCCCACCTGTGACACGACCGTCCCCGGCCCTTCTCTGATCGCTCACCGTCAAGATCCACTGGCACTGACAATGCGCTATGGCCGCTCCGCTACAACCATAGCTCCCATAAACCACTGCCGCAGTGAGGATTTCTTTGGGCAAGTATAGGTTCACTCGTATAAATACGAATATTCAGAGACGTCCAACATTTCTAACATAAAACGGTGGGCAATTAAAATTTGGAGTTGATTTGTTGCTAGTCATAATTTGCCAACAAAAATTGCTACACTTGTCTAAATCAAGGTTATCAATTTTTTTGTCACACTTTAGTAAGTCTAAGAGAATGGTGTCATATTTTTTAAGTCATTCACGTGTAAAACTAAAAATAATCTATTAACAGTTTATAACAGCAACCAAACACCTATCATTTTGATCAAATTTATCTAATCTTAGGGGTTGTTTGGCAGCCACGTGCTAAACTTTAGCCCCCGTCACATCGAATGTTCGGATACTAATTAGAAGGATTAAAAACGAGTTAATTAAAAAATTAATTACAGAATCCCTAGACTAATTTATGAGATGAATCTATTAAGCCTAATTAATCCATTATTTGACAATGTGGTGCTACGGTAAAATTATGCTAATGATGGATTAATTGGGTTTTAATAAATTCGTCTCGCGAATTAGCCTATAGGTTCTGCAATTAGTTTTTTTAATCAACTCATATTTACTCCTAATTAGCATCCGAACATCCGATGTGACAGACTAAACTTTAGCCACTATCATCCAAATAGCCCCTTAGTAACCTTAAATGTAGCAAAATGTGACTGAAAATTAAATAGCCCCTTAATGTGGCTCCTGTGGGGTATTCACGGAAGCTACCATATTCCCTATATACCACCTAAAATTACTGAAACTACTGTAGCTCTACGAGTGGTAAAAATCTGAGTACATGCCGTTCTAAAATTTAATTGTTCAATCTGTTTAGTAAAACAATGTTGATGGATCTCATGGAAGTTTTCCTTGCAGTGTCAACGGGCTGCTAATGTAGTAATGCATGCTTCTAAGAATTGGAATTTAATGCCGCAAGGACAACCAAATTATATTTCTGTACTGCAACCAATATAGCTTTTGAAGTAAATCCTTGCACACTTGTGAGTAATGCACTAATGGTTCTTATATTATACACCCGTAAATCCTTTGATGCGTTGTCCAAATCTTGCAAGGTTTCAAAATAATGTTGTGTAAACCTTGCGCTCTTAATTTGCCACCATCCCAGACTTGTACTATCAATTCTACCAGTAGTAGTTTCAGAATGCCCAATCAGATTTCCTTGTACCATTTTTAGTTGGATATGGTGGCACCAAGATAGAGGAAAATAAAACATAAAACAAAAACAGACAAGGCTTCTCAAACGAAATTAATAACTAAAAAAATATGAAGGCAGCCCTCAACCTAGACACCCATCCCCACGGCAGAATATAATACCGACCCTTTTAAGAGTAGTAATTCTGACCGAAAGTATTCCTCATCAATATATGCATCCTTATTCCTTAAGAGTAGCAATTGCCGTAGAAAGTCAATTATATCGGGATTGGAGCTAGCTGAAAACACTATAAGTACTCCATCCATACATGCAGAATATGCACAAAGAAAATGCCCTCTAGTGCTGGAGTTGTATCTCCTTTCTATATTCTAATGAAATGATACATGGTTCTCTTGCGTATTCTCAAAAAAGAAAAACAGTTTTATGACTACAGTCCACATACCTTCAGATGTAGCAGTGAAAACGTAATCCATATGCACTCGCCTCTGACATGGCTAGCAAAACAAGCATTAGTGAAACTTGTACAAAGTTAGAAAGCTGAAACCGCACCAATTGTCAGGAGAGGAAGCGATGCATGTATAAGCAATTCGTTGTAATGTGGTAAGCTAATATTACCTGCTATCCTTGTACATCTCGTCTTTCATACACCATACCTCAAAATAAAACTCACTTCAGAGTTTGAAAACTTCATACTAAATATTCAATGCAGTCAAAGACTTGAAAAAAAAACTATTTGCAGTTTTTACCTGCTACATTATATAGACCCAAGAGGTCATTGCAATTTGATGATAAATGACTGTACATATTAGAAGTGGTATTATATGTCACTATATACAAATATACACATGGATCATGATGTTGTGAAAATATAACATCACAAAAGTTCACGCCAGCAGAACTTCCCTCCTAGACAAAAAGGTTGGAGGTAAAACTAATGCTGCAGTGGAACAAAACAAAGCTTCCTTGCAGATTGCCACGGAATCATTTAACTTTCAGTTCTTGTGCACCAATGTTTCCCATGACAAAAGTTAGTTCTGGATGGATCTCTCCTGTTGTCCGTTCAGCTGAGCACTACATTGATGACTCCTCAAATAAGCTATGTACCTATGGATACGTTGCTGATCAGATGGTGAAAGGGAAAATGGCGGATTTAGTGGTAAATTAGTTGCTTCCTGCAATAAAAATGTGAGCAAGATGATTGCTTTCGAGTATAGCGCCACAGATCTATTTTGGTATCCCAAAAGTTCCTTTGCCTGAAAAAATGTACAGAAATGAATTAGTAACATCGGCTTTAATAAATAAGTAAACAAACATGTTTGAGATAACTTTTAAAGGTATAGTTCACATAAGATAAGAAATAATGCAACCCTGGTAGGGAGTGGCATGGGTTATTTTTCGAAGAACTGGCAGAAGGATAAAGCAGCCCACCTGAATAATTACTGTCATCAAAGTGTTACAAACTACCTCCAAGGGCACAGGATTAAGTACCACCCAGAAAACAAATCAGATAAAGTGAAGGGAGTGGCAATGAGATCATTGCTAGTTTGTAAAATATTTTTTTCTCCCTTCTAAAACAAGAATACTCATTTCTGACCCTTGCTCTCAATGGCAATTGTCTACTAACATCCTAACAGAAATATAGAGTGGTAGCAAATAACCAACTGCCTGGACAACCAATGGTGGATCTTGAGCTGGTACACATTACTACAAATTATCGTGTCATTGTTGCATCTTCTTACCGCAAAAATTAAATATTAAGTGATGCATACCCTATTTTCATATTGTTCATGCAATGAGTGAAATGCATACCCCAAGATCCATGATGTGCTGAGCGAAATACAATCTATAAAGAAACCATCCAAGTAAATAAAGTAGTGCTACTTACAGCACCACTGGTCCCATATATTAAAGCCGCCTGGAACATGACCTCCACTGCATCTGGCATCTCAGTGTTATCTGGAAACAATCGATGATTACAACTAGAAAACAAAACTATACTGGGACACCAAGATAGCAATGTTCTAACCATTGTTGTTCCGCAACCTATGTGATATCTTCTCTGCACGGTCATATGCCTTGATGAAGCCACTTTCGGCCCAGGAACAGACAGAGACCAGCCTGGTGAAATCCAATCCTTGTGGTACATTTGGAGATGGACGATGGTCATTCTTAGGCGGGAAATTATCGTAAGATAGGATTGAAAATTTTCCATCGGGTAAAGAATCCATGGATAAGCTACATGTGTTAAGCGCCTCTTTCCAGATAGCTAATATTACAAGTTCAACAGATAGTGCCTCCAGGTCGAGCCCTTTCAAAAGCTGCACCAACACATAAATGCAAATATGCATATAAGAAAACATACTTCTTATAGTAAAATACCATAGCTATGGCCATCAAGAAAAGGAGATTTTTCTCTATCATTGACGTATTGAGGTCTGAAGAGACTAAGAGTGCAATAGACTCATCCATTTGATGCAATACAAAATATATATGAATAAAGCTCCGTGTACAAAGAAACTGAGAAAAAGAGACCTTTCTAAGATAGCACGACTTGGAGACTAGAGCATTGTACAATGTGTCGATGCCCATGAATATCAGTGAAAAATGGCATGCAGAAGGTTGCGACCTTTATGTCTGATGAAAAATCATTTAAACATAAACATCACCTGAATGAACTAAATTACTCAGGATAACTCTAAAAGCATGCCAGCAAGAAGCAAAGTATAGAATGTGATCAAAAGCTTATCAAGGAAAAACACTGGTTCATCATGACAAAAAAAATCAAACAAAGGATCTCCAGATTGTATCCAACTACAAAATGCAGATGGCATTCAATGGACATAGTGCTATATCCCAATGCGGCAGAGTACCTTTTCCTGAGCGAGTTCTGTAAGAACAACAATATACTGATTAAGGAGTTTAAGCCTTGTGCGACAATCAGGTGGCCTTCGCAGATTTTCTGAAGTTGTCGATTCACGGGAAGTGGACAATGGAGTGCATCCATCACTTTTCAAAGCAACCACTCTACTGAGTGAGTCTCTGTTTTGGTTGCAAACAGACCCTTTGACACTGGACCTATCATAGCTGGCAGGTTTTGCACCTGTACCATCCTTCATTGACTTTTCAAGTGAAGACAACATTTCCATGGAAGTAGAGTTCGCGTGAACAAGTACATATTCTCGTTCAATCCACTCCCATGAATCAAATGCTGCAAAAGTAATACAAAGTTAGTGCCAGAGCAGGACATATGCAATCTGAACAACAATTGTATAATATACCTTTCAAAAATTTTGAATCTATGCTTTCAGTCTTCACTTTCAGGACTTCGGAAGAGATGGTATGGCAAGTATCCCTTAAATCTACAGGATGATGGGGCTCGCTGCTGAACTCTCTTTTCCTGAAAAGGAAAATCATCATGCCTCAACATAGGAAACATATATGAAAAATTTAAACATATGTGCACATTAGTCTTGTAATTATTCCACAAATGCATGGAAAATCTAGGAAAATACTGCAGAATTGCTGACTTGTAATTCATATATTCCAAATATCATATATTCAAATTTGAAATTTTACAGGTAAATATTATATGTTGATGGGAATGCACATATGATTTTTTATATATGTATATTTTTGGGGGCTGCCTATAAGTGAGGACTGAGGATGGTTGGCAGCGGCAGAGTATGAGCTAAGTTGAAATTGCAGATTTGGTATCAACATGAATAATGAATGCATGATGCAACACAGCCAGATATACCTGTGAACACTACCAGAGTGAAGGGAAGACCTTGTTGTTGCCAAAAACTTGTGATCGAAGAATTCCTCAAAAGATATTCTCTCCTCTGCAAAACAGATAACACATTTTAACCTGATTATCCTTGGTAACAGATCAAGGCCAATGGTTGACTTATCATATTATGGCAAATCAACAAAAAATTGAAATAATACAAGTGAAAATTGAATGAAATTACTCCATCCATTGATTCTTATAAGGTGTATTTTGGTTTCAAAGAACCAAACATTGTTGATATTTACCAACAATTAATCAAATTACAAGTACATTTTGTGTAAAAAATAAAAATTATACCAAAAAATTCATATTTCAAAGTGCTTTCACACTATATTAATTTTATAGCTGTTAAAAATATAGTTCATGGGAGATCAATGGTCAAAGTTTAATGTTGAAGACGTTTTATCAAAATAAAATATGCCTAACAAAAATCAACAAACAAACCTACTTGGATCAAGACATAGTAGTCCTCTGCGCAGGTCAATAAAGGTGCTATATTTTGGGACGAGGGAAATAATACACACTACTTTGCACAAACAAAAAAATAAAGGGAAACAACAAACCTACTTGGATCAAGACATAGGAGTCCTCTGCACAGGTCAACGAAATCAGGATATAAATCATCCTTTATTTCTGGAGGAAACTTGATGCCATTAGATTCAAGGATGTTTTGCCTCAGCTACAATAAAAAAACAACAATCAAGCAAAAGTATTACAGGACATACGTATTGCAATCATCCGAATACGGAATACATCAAACTATACATAAGAGCAAACCTTGAATATATTGCTCCCATTAAACGGCAACGTCCCTGTGACTAGCTGGAAAAGAATAACTCCAATGCTCCACAAGTCTGCCTGAAAAGTTTTTACGGTAGGGATTATTGCCGGGCTATATTAAATCCACTGAAAGCATAGGTAAATGAATAAACCTTTGCATCATATTTCTCCGATAGCATAATTTCTGGGGCCATATACAATGGAGTTCCACACATCGTGGCAGCTAAATTTTCATGCATCAGAGACCTGAGAACCACTCCAAAATCTCATTTACACATTGTTTACTGACAACAAGCTCATAGTAATATTCACAAAAGGAAATAAACTATAGAAGTTGGAAAATGGGTAGCAGCTATAAATACTAGGGGATACCCCCGCAAAAAATAATTTTTAGTAGAGGAGAAAAACAAATTTATATACAACTAAAGCCTAAAGGGAAATAGTGCACGCACTTAGCGAACCCAAAATCTCCAATCTTCAATGTAATGGCATCACCATTAGTTGATAGCAGAAGGTTCTGCATGTTTGACAGTTTGGTCAGTATGACTATTACAAATGATAAAAGGAAAACAAAGAAAAATAGACACATAAACACACTTACAATGTGCACGTTTGGTTTTTCATCAAACATATATTGACAGACTGGACTTCAGATACTAGCATGAGTGAACGGAGTAATTTGAAATTTGGTGTCAGTTTTAGTTCCTATGTATTTTATTGGTCACTTTAGATGCTAAGCATGGAAACCATTTGCACAACGGTACAAGAAGTAACAAAACGTAATAACTCCACACTCATTACACTTGATTTCATATGGCATAACCAAACAAAAAAAATCACTGACTGGCTCAATCAGCAACAAATTTCTAGCTGAACAGAACAAGGCATGCCACAGAACAAATCTTCCAGAACTTTTCATGTCGAAACCAACCTGTAAACACTGATAAACAGGTAAAAAACCAGTAGGGTCTAACCTGAGGCTTGAGGTCGCGGTGCACGATTGACCTCCCCCTCAGCATCTTCAGCCCTTCCGCTACAGATAAAAAACAGGCGCATCAAATGCACCGTTCCGGAAACCTTAAAATGTAATCGTTTCAACAAAAACGATGACAATAATAAAAGTAAAGTCCCTTCTAATCTCGACTTAGGCCATACCGAGCTGTCGCCCAAAGTCCCTGGCGGTGGCCACCGGCAGCCGGGCGTCCATGTCCTTCCCGCCCTTCGTCCTGTACCCGTCGAGGTCGCCTCCGTCGCAGTACTCCAGTATCAGGCACAGTCTCTCCTCCTCCTTCGAAAACCACACGTCATTTCACTAGCTTCGTGTTGTTAAATCGTACAATACGGAGTTCAGTTGCAATCGCGATCGCAATCGTGGGCTCGTGGCGGATGGGTGGAAGGTTTAGGGGGTTACCTGGATGGTTTCGACAAGGTGAAGGATGTTGGGGTGGGAGACGGTGGAGAGGATAGACGTCTCCTCGAGGATGCTACCGCGGACGTAGTCGGTGATTTTGTCGAGGCTGATCTCCTTCACCGCCACGACAGCGCCGGTGGGGAGGTGCGTCGCACGGAACACCTTGGCGAACGAGCCCTCCCCCAACTTCTCCAGTAGCTGGTACTCCCCAATTACCCGCGGCGGATCCACTAGCTTCTTCTTCTCCATCGCCTCCGACGAGCTTGCCGCCGCAGTCGTCGAAGTCGGCGAGTTATTTGGGGCTTCGGCCTTTGGGTTTCTCTTTCGACCGAGGCGAAAGCGGTTTGGATTAGGGGCCCCGCGAAGTGGTGGCCCGCGAGTTGTGGCGGTGATTTGTTACCGAGATATCTACTACTACCAGTACCAGGGCCCCGCACGTCAGATCTCTCCTCACGGTAACCACCCTGCCACGAGACTGACGAGGTGGGGCCATCATCTGTGAGCCCCACTGACGGTGAGATTTACGAAGTGTATATCTTGGTTGGTAATTCGACGGTGATGGGCCGGGTCCGCAAAGGGCCCGAATCATTTCACGCTTCTTTCTGCGAAACTCTGTTTCTGCGGATGGCTTTCGTGTGGTACAAGGTGTTGTTCCCGGCTAAGGCACGGCTACCACCGCGTTGACGTGACATGTGTCGTGTGGGACGCGGCTACCGGCCCTAGTTGGCGGTGGGGCGTACAGCCGGGCTCGATACCGGTGCGTGGACGTGGTCGACCGGAGGCAGCCCGTGGGAAAAAGCTGTTGCACTTTGGTTGGGCTGTAAAAAAGGTGGGTCTCGCTACGTGGCCTAGGTCTATCTTTTCGGGCTGACCGCTGGCCCATCTTTCAGCCGCAACATGCCGACAGCTTGTCGTTGAAGGCTGTTTCATCTGATATTAATATAATGGAAATTTGTAAAAATACCATTATAGTTTTTTTATTTTGAAAAATATCACCGTCACATGTTCCATCTGTGACATATCGATTACATATTTCAAAACTAAAAAAATATAATGGCATAGAAAAATTTGGCCCTTAATATAATTAAACGTTGTGCGCCTCATCTAGAGATGACAATCGGGTCTGATAGATATGGATAGTGCATACTCATATCCATACCCGTTACCCGCAGGTATACCCGTTTACTCGTGAAATAGATTAATGGGGTAGCTATGCAGAAAAGAAGGAAGGGCAGGCGCCGCTAGGTCGGGGCTAGGGCTGGCGCGCCGCTTGGACGGGGGCGACGCCAAGGTTGGCCGGAGGGCGCGGTCATGGTGGGGACGGAGAGGCACATGGCACTGCACGCCAGAGAATTCTTGACACCAAGATTTGGTAAAGCTCTGACCCATTAAGGATGTTACACGGTCAACAGAAGTCATAAAAGTCCAGTTAAAGGTGATCAAAGAAGCACATCCATATCGTTACAACATGGACAGATATGAAGGAGCTCATAAGAGGTGAGAGAAGGTAGAGATGATCTAAAACTGATTACAATATAGATTACTTGAACGGCAAGTCTCTAGACTATAAATATGTATCTAATTAGCTAGGTTTAGAAGACACACACAATCAATCATAACAAACTACTCTTTCGGCGCATCGCCACCCTTGGGTTCCTAAGATTAATCCCGGTGAGGCTTGTCACCTAGAACTAGGTTGTATCGTTCCGATCTCTAGCGAAGAGGTGAGTCCCGTCACTCCGACGGTCACGTTGACTAGGTTAGTGTTTATCAAGGCAAGGCTACATCGTATCAATCTCTTGAGTCACCGGCTCGGTCAGCACGACCGTCGTTTTATCTTGGTGTATTTTTTAGGTCTAAGGCTATATCATTTTGATCTCTTAGATTGATGTGAATTAGGTGTCATAGGTTAAGGCTTTATCGGTTAAGTCTGACATCTCATTCTATTGTATTTGGTTCATGTTGTATACTATTCATCTAAATAAAGTATACCTGATGCGTTGAAGTGTTATTGATTTCTTGTAATTAGCAACTGTGTTGGTTAGGTCCGATCTTGCAGTTACAATGTTTTAATGATATGGATACGTTGTTTGGTATGTTGAGTTTAGTTCTTTTGGAGTACAAGCCAATATGTTATCTTTAATTCTACGTCATATTTTACTCGTGTCTGGGTACTCATCTGTATTTGCTATAGCAACATAAATTGAAAGCCACGAAACATCGCCACTAATAACACCTACAAGCAAGAAGCATAACTAGGTAAGCTAAATTGATCCTTCCACTAATCTAGACACATGAAAGTGAATAACAACGTGCAGTACCATAACAGTGAGAAAGAACAGTCATTTTACCTCGACCAAAAAGATAGCAACAAATAACAATCATTTTACCTTGACAAAAATAATAGCTACGACAACCGGAAGAATACAAGGATGAAGCACCAAGGAGGTAAAAAAGAAAGCACTAGGAAGACGAGAATAAACAAAGAAAAAGGGAAGAATTCAAGCACATCCCAAAAAGTACAACATGACAATTCATTACAGCAAAGGAGGACAGATAACATCAACAACCTCCACACAATACAATGGCCTTCAGTGAGAGAATAACGATAAGAAAGCAAAGGCACAATCCATCCACATAGGGATAGCATCTTCGGGCCATAGTGAGAACAACAACAAAAGCAACGTTAGGAGCAAAATAATCAACATTGTAACAGGAAAAGATATGGCTATAGGAGCAACACAATTGTAGAGAGGACAATGGATACATGGTGAATCGATAGGTGAGTAATGCACTAGACAATGAATTTGTTCTAGCTGGTATTGCAATGAAGAAATCAAGAACAAACGCTAAACAAAGCTAATTGTCATGTATGAACATAGCAATGAAGCAGGCCAATTAGAGGTAGATGTAGATGACAAACAAAAAAGTATATAGAAGGACAGATGTAGAGAACTCCCTTTGATGCTAATATTCTTGCAGATCTGGATGTGTCGCCACATTGTAGGTTAAATCCACGCATAGTGGGGGCGAAGCAATGCATGAAAGCAAGCGGGGCGGGGCGGGGGCGGGGCCAAGCGATGCCACGCCGGGCGACGCAGTGCGACAGTGGGTGACGCGAGGCGATGTTGTGCGATGTGGTGTCAGGCGACATGGCGCGATGTAGCATCAGGAGGAAGGCACGACGCAGATCCGAGCATGGTAGAATGGGGAGGGGCAAGGCGGCGATAGATGTGTATGGGGCGGTGTCGACGGATTTGGGTGAGAACAACGCTAGTGGATCTATGTGAGGATGGCGTTGGTGGATCTGGGAAGGGGTTGCACCGGTGACGACATCAACCGGAGAAACCGAGTGGTGCACAACTGGTTTGGGGATGGCGTCATGATATTTTTCTCTTCCTATCAATTTGTCCACAAAAGAAGGGTGTTTCTACAAAAATGACAATAACATGGTGACCGCAAAAACACACGTCGTTTGGATGCCACGACTACAGGACGTGAAGAGCGGAGCGAGCTCCATTTTCCGCATGTTTTAATAATAGTAATATAATTCATTATATAGTCTTGATTATAATAAGATTTGATGAGATGAGGGTGTCCTGATAAATCGATTTTGTTGGAGAGACGTTGACAATCCGACTACAACCGTATGAGACGTTTGTGTTGTGCCTTAGCAATCAATGCACCAACTCCAAGAGTCGTTGATCTAATTGGTGATCAACCTTATTCCTATAAGCAATCTAAGACCAAGCAAGAACGAGACAAAAAACACAACTAATATTGAAAACAAATTTATATATTATCTTTGGGTGACCTCGACTTTCTTTATGTTCCATGTCTTTCTTTATGTAATTGAAAACAAAAATATCTTATGGTGTAACATTTTTAGCTTAAATATATAAAATATAAATTTAATACAGAACAAATTTCCCTTACGTTATTTATTATAAAACATACGCATGATTTATGATTTATCAGGTTATATCTCCACTCACCGAAACGCTCCCAGTGGCAGTGGCCGGGCCGCCCCGCCCACCCGCCGCCGTTGGCGTTGCCACCCGCGCCGTCGGACTCCTCATTCCCCTCTAACCTCTCCGCTTGAACTTTGTTGGTTCTTCTCACACGTATCAACCATTCAAATAAGAGAGATCTCATGCTCTAGTGTATAGGGCCATATACATATTTTCCTCGACTGGATTTGCCAAGAACAATGTCCTGTGTTGGCCACATGACACCGGGGCTACGAGCTAGTAACACCTGTCGGGGCGTCCATAAATATCTGCTTAAAGCATCTCCAAAAGCCTCTCCATTTTTGACTCTCCAATTTACCTGTTTAGCCAACTCTCTAAAAAGATTCCTCTCCATATCTGTTGCACACTCCAACAGACTCTCTATTTTCGACTCTCTAAAAAATTACTCCTCACTTTTAAAATCCTAAAAGATTTTAAAATTTTTGATTTCTTTTTAAATCCCAATTTCTAACCTTAGAAATCTACAAATTATAAAATTTTCAAATTTTAGAAAAAAATTAAAAATATATTTTCTCTTTTTTTCATTTTTATTTCTCTTTATTTTTTTTTACTTTTTCTCTCCTTCTTTTTCTTTTTTTCTTCCTTTCTTTGGTTTTTTCGCTGGCCGTTTCCTTCTTGCGTGACTGCATGCAACAAAATAGCCAGCCGAACCGGCTGGCCAAATTTGGCCAGCCCAGAGCTCAATTTGGCCAGCCGGATGGCTTGGCCATCCGGTTAGCCATTCTTTTGAAGTGCAATTTTTCATTTGATTGGCTAAATTTTGGCTTGAAGAGTGAGATAGAGAGACTTTTGGAGATGCTCTTATACTTGTCAGTTGCCATTGCTCACTTGAGCAACTCTTGTCAGAGGAGAAGGACGAGGGCGCAACCAAGCCATCACTCCACTGTGCTGCGGCCTGCGTGCCGTTGAGGAAAGTAAAAACTGGGAGATGGAAAGGCAGATTCTTCAGTAGGAGAAGTGACAGCTTTTCTCACTGTCGTTTTGGCTCCCTGTTGTCTGTCATTGTCCCGTGTGATCTGCTCGCCCGTTATGGCATCTGTTTCAGGCTTTCAGGGGGATTTTGTTCGATTTTTTTTTTGAAAGGAGAGTGTGTCAAAACGAACTTAGACGGTATTTCTCCTCCTGTTCACCGCCTGAGGCAAACAGGAAGCGGCTAGGTTCAACGTGCGTGTATCCTGAATTCCTCGTGGTTTTCATTGCCCTGTTCATGTCGGAGAACAATACCATGTTTATGCTCAAAGTTCAGGCTTAACGCCGGCGTCGTTCTCCGGCGGCAGTGGCGCTAGAGAAGCAATCACCCTGCTAACCGTCGTGCCTAGGTGATTCTGAACGCGATAAAACCAACACACATCATAAACACACAAATTAAAGTTAGCACCGATGTATACATGCGTATAAAGTACTATCATAGGCCATTGTCAATGGTATTTACATACATTATTTATTAAGTTAGAGGTGTATACATCGGATCGTGGAAGAACAGGAAAGCACGACGAGAGGAGAGCAGGGCATTTCCCTCCAAATTACACGGGTAAAAGACCTTACCTTTTAGATTGAATGGAAGATTTATTCCATCTAAACGGTGCAAATATCAAAATTATTTCGAATTCAGAAATTGTTTGCATTCTTTGTCACACCCGTGTAAATGACAACCAAACATATATATAGATCATATGCCGCATACATGCAAAACAAAAGTGTAAATAACATCGACTTATATACTACGACTATAATGAAATATAAGATATTTTACACAATATCGATATTTTTAAATTCTACTACGTGTCAAATGTCGTCAATAAATATTAAAACAATAACAGGAACGTAATTTTAAATATCAATATTATATGACATATCTAATACTAAATATAAATTATTTTAACTTAATTATTAGTGAAAAACATTAATATTAACTTTCTTGGAAAAATGCATGATTTACCGTTTAGCAAGGCTCGAGCTCTAGTTTCTTTGTCCTGTGGAGTCAAATCAAATACCTTTCCTGAAGAATGGATCTGAAAACACTTTAAAAAATGGAACTAAAATGATAGAAAAAGTCTCTAATTTCAAGTGCTCCACTCAAGCTTCAGGTATAATTGAAACTGGATCTCTAATAGGGATGGCAGTCGGGTATCACGGGCACGGGTATTACATACCCATACCCGTACCCGCGAAAAATACCCGTACCCGTACCCGTACCCGTTACCCGCGACGGGTAAAAACCCGTGCCCATACCCGATACCCGCGGGTATCGTATACCCGCGGGTATACCCGTTTACCCGTGAACAAAAAAACAACAATATGAATTTTGATTTCAGCACAGTTTTAGCATAGTTTCAGCAATATTTCAGCACAATTTAAGCAATATTTCAGCACAATTTCAGCAATATTTCAGCATTTAAGCAAAGTCATGAAACATCAAACACATTAAAATTCAACATCACCACAATGAGTCCATAATACATGACATTATAGTTCAAAGTCCAAACATCATGAAAAACACATCCAACAAGCCATAAATTATTCCGATTCATCATTTAGTATAGAAGATGATCCATCTTTAAACTCCTCTTCAACATCTTGAAGACATGACCAAAAGCTATCCGCCTCATCTTCACCTAGAACATCAAGAATAATATTTGTATAAGTAAATGAATATCACAAGAAAAAAATACAAAATACAATCTTGGTTTCATGTATCATCATACCTTCAAGTTGATATCGTAGCCAACTTTGGCTACACATTAATGCCTCTAACATTTTTGGAGTCAGACGACTACGATGTTCACTTAGAATCCTTCCACTAGTGCTAAAGGCTGACTCTGAAGCCACAGTAGTAATTAGAATAGCCAATATATCACGAGCTACCATCCTTAGTGTGGGATAGCGACTTCCCGCAACCTTCCACCAACCAAGTATATCAAATTCCACACCCGGGTCACATGGAAGTGTTTCCTCTTCCAAATATCGATCTAACTCATTTTTTGTCCTCCGAACAGTCGAAATCTTTTTGTTGGCAGTGAGTTCATTGAATATTTCCAATACCTCTAAAGCACTAATTGAGCTAGTATTACTTCTACTAGAAGATGTACCAACAACACCCTCTTGTTCAACATATTTTTCATACTCATTCTATTCAATAAACATTTTTTTGACACATGCAGATTTAAAAAATATCATGATGGGGGCCATACTGTGGATTGGACTAATCTCATGCTATGGATTGGACTAATCTCATGCAGTCATGCTGAATCTTTCACGTAATCAAAACTATAGTTGTTGACTTGTTGTCACACGATACAATACAAAGCGGCAAAATGTATATACCTGAACCTGACAGAGTGACTGAATCTGTGATGCAGGGGCCAGGGATCGGCGACTGGCGGCGCGGGAGCGACGGCCAGGGGGCTTGGGCGCTCGGCGTCCGGCGGCGGGGTTCTCGGGGCTCGGAAGGCTCGGCGGCGGAAGGTCCGGCCTCCGGCGGCGAGGGCCTCGGTGTCCGGCGGCGGGGGCTTGGCGTCCGGCGGAAGGTCCGGCGGCGGGGGCCTCGGCGTCCGGCGGCGGGGCCTCAGCGTCCGGCGGCGGGGGCTCGGGGGGCTTGGATGCGGCAGGTCCGGCGGCGGGGGCTCGGCGTCCGGCACTCCGGCGGCGGGGGCTCGACAGCCGGCGGGGTGAGAGAGAGAAGTGGCTGGGAAGGGGAAGGGGTGAGACCGGGAGAGGGTGAAGGGCTGACGGCGGGGTCACGGGGTGAGAGGCTGAGAGTTAGGGTTTTGATTTTGGAATGAGTTTATATACTCCGGGTAAACGGGTAAACGGGTAAAGCGGGTATGGGTATTGAATACCCGTACCCGTACCCGTTTACCCGTCGGTATAAGATTTGACCTATTATCATACCCGCGGGTATAAAAAATGGAACAAACCCGACCCTAATAGGGTTTTTACCCACGGATAAACGGGTATAATTGTCATCCCTAATCTCTACCGAACAGTCCGTAATCCTATAAAAGTGCAAATCCGCTCCAAATTCATCCACAGTTTCTCTATTCCAAACGGCGCCACAGAATGACAGGATGACACTGACGCGGGGCCCGCGAAACGAAGCGGCGGCCGCTCCACTCGCACCGTACGAGTACGACTCGGCCCTCACGGCTCACGCCATCGCCCCGGTCGCCACGGATGTCACGCTGATCAGTGGGCCCATCTGGTCATTCCCACACGACAAACACCACCGTCCAGGAGCAGCTGGGCTTGGGCCGCCCATGGGCCTCACGATCCTCGCGATTAGCCGTAGACCCGGTTCACCGTTCCACATCCGCCGTTGCCCCACCTGTCAGTGGGAGATCGATACTGCCATCGGGAGGGCGTCCATCCATGCGCTGCCTCCGTCTCCTTCCTCCTCTCCTTGCCTCAATCGGGAAGAGAGAAGAGAGAGAGAGGAAGCAGAAGGAGAGGGATCAGAGAGAGTGAAGAGAAAGAGTAGCGTTGATACACCGTCGAATCGAATCGAATCGAGTAGGACCCCAACCCCGCCGCCCCCCATATCGGAATCGGAACGGAGCATCGCATCCCTTCCCTTTCCCTCCCTCTCCTACCCCCGCGTTTGCGTGATTCGTACGGTTTATCACCGCCTCTTTCTCTTCCACTCTCTCGGCCGCGTATCGCCAGCAACCGCGCCGCAACGCCACCGCCGGCACGAAAGTAGTACCGACATTCGTTTTCCCTTCATCCTGCTCCTGCTGTTGCTGCTGTTGCTTCCATCTACTACTTTGCTTCGTCCTAGTCGTTTTCTGATGTTGTGCTGTTGCTGATTAATGGAGGAGTGAGGGTATGCCTGTAACACGCGGTGTTGGTGCTGTTGCTTGCAGCTGCTCTCGGCGGACTGATGGCGGGTGGAGGAGGCCCTGGCGAGCACGCGGCGGCGTCGTACTGGTACGACGCGTGCGAGGACAGCACATCATTGCTATGCGGCATCGACTTCGCTGCCTCCGCCGACTTCGACCCGGGCCTCATACCCGCGATGGACAGCGGCGCTGACGACGGCTTCGTCGCCGAGATCGACCGAATACTCGAGAGCATCAACGCGGAGAGCGCGCCCGTCCCCCTGCCACCGCCTGAGCCTGTGCCTGTGCTGCAGCTACCGATGCAGGATCAGCAATTACAGAGGGCTTCTGTTCCAGTGGCCAACAATGCCGTGGCGGTGATGGACGTGGTGCAGAGAAGCCATGCCATCGAGGGGAGGAAGGAACCGAGGAGGGAGTCGCATTGTTCCGCCTTGAATGGGGGCGGCGGTGGGGAGTGGAGGGATGGGAAGCGCCCGCGCTTCACTGCTTCTAGTGCCAGGGGACCGCGCCAGGAGTGGCGGCGGCGGCCGATGCTAGCACCATCCTCGCGTGGGTGGGAGGACCGACGTGAGAGGCGAGACTTCGACAGGGTTCGTAAGCGCGGCGACCGCGATGCTCACTCCGGCTACGAGCACTACCGGCGCGAGGCTCGGGGGTTCTGGGAGCGCGACCGGGGCGGCAAGATGGTGTTCCGCCCAGGCACCTGGGAGCAGGAGGCTGACCGTGAGGCAAAGCGTGCCAGGATGCATGATGGAGGCTCCGTGGAGAAGAAGGTGGAGAGAGACAGGACGGGGTCTGTGCACAGGGAGAAGCCTGTTGCTGAGGAGCAGGCGAGACAGTACCAGCTAGAGGTGCTTGAGCAAGCAAAGAGTGGTAACACAATAGCTTTCCTGGAGACCGGCGCAGGGAAGACTCTCATTGCTGTGCTTCTCATCAAAAGTGTGTGTGACAAAATGCTCATTGAGAACAAGAAGATGCTTGCTGTTTTCTTGGTTCCCAAGGTGCCTCTTGTGTATCAGGTACAGATAATTGAGTCAGCTTCAATTTTGAAATGTTGGAAGGTTTTGGGGAATAATCTTGTTACTGAAATTGCAGCAAGCTGAGGTGATACGAGATAGGACTGGCTATCGGGTTGGGCATTATTGTGGAGAGATGGGACAGGATTTCTGGGATGCTAGAAAGTGGCAGCGTGAATTTGAGTCGAAACAGGTAAATTTCTTCCTTCAAATTGCTTCTGCACTTTTATTTTCCTTTCATTATTATTTAGGATGTTCCATGGCCTAGCTCTGAGGTATACCTTTACTTAAGTTGCTCTTATTCGATCAATACAGTTTCTGTGTAATCCAATCAAATATGAAGATGTGTTCTTATGGGACAAATGCATGTATGGAATTGCTATGAATTATAGATGATGTTCAAGACCTTAGTCTTTAGATAACAGAATTCAAGAAAATTTCCTTATGTAGGCATCATCTTGTCGATGTGTTATGTGCATTACTCATATGTGATCATGGCCCTTTGGTATCAATCAAGATGCGCTAGTGTACCCATGCTAGAAAGAAAAATTGGAATGGAAAAAGGAAAGGAATACCTGATATGAATTCTCATAACTTTGGAATATAGATTAAACAACCATTTTTCTATCTTACTTAAGTGCACACTCTTTTTCAAGTGTTAGCCTAAATGCTAATAGCTAGGTGGGCGGTGGCCCACCCATGGTTATCAAGGCATCACCATGGTGATGCTTTAGCGTCACCATGGTGACAAGGCAGTGGTGGGGGCTAAGGGATCACGGCTAAGATGCCTTAGCCACGCGGGTGGTGCAGCTTTCGACGACAACCAGAAGAGTGGTGAGAGAGACACCAGCCGTCGGGGGAGAGAGAGAGGTGGCGGCTGAGGAGTGGGAGAGCTGCTAGGGTTAGGGTTTTAAGAGAGGGAAAGGAACCTGGCTTTTAAATGGGCTATTGGACTGGACTTATATAGATGGGCTGTTCGACTGGATTAAATATCATCAGTAAACAGTTACAAGTAGAGCCAAAGCTGCATAGGGATTACCTGAGGGGGCTGAGGGCTAAGGCAGGCAAGAGGCGGCGCCGAGCGGAGAGAGAGGTCGGCCAGGACACCGAACAACATCAGGCTGGCGCTGTGAGCAGGGGCCAGGGAGAGGATTGGCGACGGTGCAAGCAGGGAAGGTGGTAAGAGGGCTATCACCTGCCGAGTGATGCCCCGAGCATGATAAAGGTCGAGGCGAGCGCAAGGAAACCAGAGGCGGCAGCCAGGTAACCCTAATCCCCACCATTGGATCTGCTACCTGTGGCCTTGTGCTTTAGTTCAAATTTTTACTGTCATTCGTCCCCTAGTCACCGCCTAGTCGATCGTTCCTCCACCTAATCACGCCTCCAACCTGTCCTATCCCTGCCTTCCAAGCCTTCCATGACTGCTCAGGACCGCCTAGGTGGCCAACCCATCTTGCCCACTGAATAGCCCCTAAACGGTGCGGTATGCCGACAACTAGCAGCCAGGTGTCCGTTTAGGCAAACGCTGATTTTTCTTGCATCTACCATGCTTTGACATGGCACATTTGCACATGTGAGAATTTCTCAACTTATTGCATGCAGTATATGGAAATGATTTGCACTTTATTATTACAAAAGTCATATTTGCATTGCACTAAACATCATTTATGATTTACTTACATTAGTGGAGCCATTTTTTGCAGGTACTTGTTATGACAGCTCAAATTTTGTTAAACATCCTCAGGCATAGTATTATTAAAATGGATGCAATTCATCTTTTGATTTTAGATGAGTGCCATCATGCAGTGAAAAAACATCCATATTCTCTAGTGATGTCAGAATTTTATCACACCACCTCAAAGGATAAGAGACCAGCTGTTTTTGGTATGACAGCTTCTCCTGTCAATCTAAAGGGTATTGCTCCACTCTTTTTCCTGCTATCAGCTCTGTTTTTCATTTCATCAATCACTGTTTCATAATATTATTATGTGGATAGGAGTGACAAGTCAAGAGGACTGTGCAATCAAGATAAGAAATCTCGAGACTAAACTAGATTCAATTGTTTGTACCATCAAAGATCGTAAGGAGCTTGAAAAACATGTCCCCATGCCTTCAGAAGTTGTTGTCCAATACGACAAAGCAGCCACTCTTTGGTCCTTGCATGAGCAAATCAAACAAATGGAAGACACAGTTGAAGAAGCTGCACTTTCTAGCTCTAAAAGAACTAAATGGCAGTTCATGGGAGCTAGGGATGCTGGGTCTAGAGATGAGCTGCATCTTGTCTATGGTGTTTCAGAGCGTACAGAAAGTGATGGTGCAGCTAATTTAACCCAGAAGTTGAGAGCTATAGATTATGCTTTAGGTGAACTTGGACAATGGTGTGCTTACAAGGTATTGCATTTGTGTTGAGCATTGGTGTCACACTAATCACCATGTATTTCTAATAGGTTTTCTCTCCCTGGTTTCAGGTTGCACGGTCCTTTCTGACAGCACTACAAAATGATGAAAGGGCAAATTATCAGGTTGATGTCAAGTTTCAAGAGTCTTTTTTAAATAAGATTGTTGATTTGTTACACTGCCAGTTGACTGAAGGGGCTGCATTGAAAAGTGAGACCAGTGACATTGAAATGCAAAATACTGAAAAGCACAATGCAAATGAACTTGAGGAGGGGGAGCTGCCTGATAGTCATGGTATTTTACTATTTTATTATTTTTGGTCTTATGTGTTATGTATATATATTTTTTACATTTTCCTTTTAACCTTTTATCGTTTTGATGCCCAAATTTTCATCAATCTCACCCATTATTTAATTAACCTTCCCCGTGCATTTTTGATTCTATCATTTTGATGCCTGTTGACTTGAGAGGATAGCTCAGTCTCTTTCTAACTATCTTAATTTCCCTCCAGTTGTTTCTGTAGGTGAGCATGTAGATGAAGTTATTGGAGCTGCCATAGCAGATGGTAAAGTTACTCCCAGGGTACAGGCTTTGATCAAAATACTTCTCAAGTATCAGCATACTGAGGATTTTCGTGCTATCATCTTTGTGGAGCGAGTTGTCACAGCATTAGTTCTTCCTAAGGTGAATTGTTGTTGAAGTTTTCTTTCTGGACATGTAGATCTGTTGCATCTATATCCTTTAGTAATTATCTGTTTACTTTCCAATTTTCACCTCACAGGTCTTTGCAGAACTTCCGTCCTTAAGTTTTGTCCGATGTGCAAGCTTGATAGGCCATAACAATAATCAAGAGATGCGAGCGTGCCAAATGCAGGATACAATTTCAAAATTCCGTGATGGTCGTGTGCGTGTCTCTTCACAATATTGTTATATTTAATCATCAATGAGAAGTGATAACTACCTTTCACTTGTAGCTAGTTTGTTACAACAGACACATTGCAGTACTAGACAGGTTCTCATAAATGTTTCGGATATGGCTTGCAGATTACGCTTTTAGTTGCAACTAGTGTTGCAGAGGAAGGGCTTGATATTCGACAGTGCAATGTTGTTATTCGATTTGACCTTGCAAAGACTGTCTTAGCCTACATACAGTCACGTGGTCGTGCAAGAAAGCCTGGATCTGATTACATAATAATGCTTGAAAGGTACTTGCTGCCCCCACACCAACAAACAATTGAAATGATGAATCTTTTTGATTTAATGATTATTTTTACTCAATTGGCTTATACATTTATTATGGCAGGGGGAATATATCACATGAAACTTTCTTGACAAATGCTCGGAATAGTGAGGAAACACTAAGAAAGGAAGCTATAGAAAGAACCGATCTTAGTCATTTGGATGGTACTTCTGTGTTAAGTCCTATTGACACATCAGCTGGTTCACTGTATCAGGTTGAATCAACAGGTGCTGTTGTCAGCTTGAACTCTGCAGTTGGACTAATACATTTGTATTGTTCACAGTTGCCATGTGACAGGTAAATACTTGTATTTTCATAGTGTACAAGCTTGTTTAGAGTATCAGGGTTGCAGATCCATCCTGATTTTTCAATTCTCAGATACTCAATTATTCGTCCGGAATTCATTATGCAAAAGCATGAGAAGACAGGGGGTTCGGTGGAATATTCTTGCAAGCTTCAACTCCCCTGTAATGCTCCTTTTGAGAAACTGGAGGGTCCTATATGTGGTTCAATACGATTGGCACAGCAAGTAATGTGAATATGTGATGCTTTCATTTGAATGAAGAAATTAGAATGATGCCAGACTTGTAACCTTTTTTCTCATCACTAACATGAAATGACACTTGTTCTTTTTGTGCAGGCTGTTTGTTTGGCTGCTAGCAAGAAGCTGCATGAGATGGGTGCCTTCACAGATATGCTCTTACCTGATAGAGGAAGTGGAGAAGGGGAAAAGACTGAGCCGAATGATGAAGGCGAGCCGCTTCCTGGAACAGCCCGCCATAGAGAATTTTATCCTGAAGGTGTTGCTGATATTCTGCGGGTGAGTCACTTGATTTCTCACTCATTTATCTCTGCACTTCAACAGAAGACACCTGGTGGAGCATTTGAAATTTCCAGCACAACTAACTATGGTCTGTTGTGATCTCATTCCATTGGACTCTGACAGGGAGAATGGATTTTATCTGGAAGAGATGGCTGCCAAAACTCTCGATTTATTAAGTTATATATGTATTCTGTGAACTGTGTAAACATTGGGATGTCCAAGGACCCTTTTGTTACACAACTTTCAAATTTTGCTATTATTTTTGGCAATGAGCTGGATGCAGAGGTATGTTCCGTCGTCTGCATGTTCTGAAACTTGAATGAAAAGTGTAGAACTATGACTATAAGCACCTTTTTTCAGGTTTTATCGACGACGATGGATCTCTTTGTTGCGAGGACAATGATAACAAAGTCATCTCTCGTATTCCGTGGACAAACTGAAATTACAGAAAGTCAGGTTGATCTTCTTGGCAAATGCAAAGAACAATTTTAATTTCTGTTGTTTTACTGTTGTGGCTAATGCCTAATATTGTGATTCCAGCTGGTCTTGCTGAAGAGCTTTCATGTTAGGCTTATGAGCATAGTACTTGATGTTGATGTTGATCCCTCAACTACACCTTGGGATCCTGCAAAAGCATACCTCTTTGTCCCTGTAGGAGCTGAGAAGTGTACAGATCCTTTAAGAGAGATTGATTGGACTTTAGTTAACAACATTGTGAACACTGATGCCTGGGACAATCCCCTTCAGAGGGCACGTCCAGATGTCTATCTGGGTACCAATGAAAGAACACTTGGTGGAGATAGGAGGGAATATGGGTTTGGGAAATTGCGTCATGGAACTGCATTTGGGCAGAAGGCCCATCCTACTTATGGTATCAGAGGTGCTATTGCTGAATTTGACACTGTGAAAGCATCTGGATTAGTTCATGCTCGTGATAGAGGACATTTCAATGATTGTCAGAACCAAGGAAAGTTGTTCATGGCAGATTCATGTTGGGATGCTAAAGATCTTGCTGGAATGGTTGTCACTGCTGCTCACTCAGGAAAGAGGTTTTATGTGGACTGCATTTGCTATAACATGAATGCGGAAAATTCATTCCCTAGGAAAGAAGGCTACCTGGGGCCATTGGAGTATAGCTCGTATGCTGATTACTACAAGCAGAAGTAAGATGGTATTTTATTTAATGCTAAAATCAAGGAGAGTGTCCTTTTAGTTTTTTTTTTAACTTGAGAGATCCATGCCTTCTCCTTTTCCTTTTCTTTGATGGCTTAACAGCTCTAGAGAAGAACACGCTGATTCATTTTACTGTTTTCAGATATGGTGTTGAGTTAATTTATAGGAAACAACCTCTTATACGTGCCCGTGGTGTTTCATACTGCAAGAATCTTCTTTCTCCTAGATTTGAGCATTCTGAAGGTAAAGCTATGCAATCATTTTACTATTTTATTTAATATTTCATTCTGAGTAGTGGTATATGTATTTTTTTTCTGAAACAAACACTAAAGTTTTACATGATATCCCACATGAAGTCTGTGTGATTGCCGATTGGTCCTTGGTAAAAATTTAGTAAGTTTAAGTATGTGTTCCATTTCCCTTTCGTTGTGTGCATCTTGCTATCTTATTTGTTTGATAAAACTGCACTGTCTCAGTCCCATCCCAGACATGTCTAGTGAATCTTGAAATTAACAAATAAACATTTAAGTAGCACTGTTTGTATGATAGTTATTCTGCCATTTACCTGACAGCTAGAGAAGGTGAATTCTCGGAGAACCTTGACAAAACATATTATGTATATTTGCCTCCTGAGTTATGCCTTGTGCACCCACTTCCTGGATCTCTTGTTCGTGGAGCTCAGAGGTTGCCCTCAATAATGAGAAGGGTGGAGAGCATGCTTCTTGCAATTCAATTGAAGGACATAATTGATTACCCTGTTCCTGCAACTAAGGTATTTGCTTACCCCAAATTTTATTTTTTAGGAATTGCAACCGCTGGTTGAATATTCTGGTATATTAGTTCCTCACTTGCCTTTTTATAACACACACCCTTCTTACCAAGTGACATGTCACAATTACTTGACTACTAAGTAGGTGCTCAATACACTTATACAGCTTTCTTGGGGAGTCTGACTTTAGTGGGTTCTGCTTGTTAGATAGAAAAGGTAACACGTGATTTCATACCAAATATAGGATGAGACATATTAAGTAGGGTACCACTACCACAGGAGGCCCACAATGATCTTGAATTTTAAGAGTGTATAAGTGATAAACAAGGATTTACTCAGCACCCATGATTTATGCTAGTTTTGAGTTTACAGGGAGTCATCCTCGACTATATATTTTGGGAGGTTGCTAGTTAACTGTGTGTTGTGTATCATGGCCTGGTATTTTTCCTTTGCTATCTGCTACCTTTTTCCACATGTCATTGCATCGATGAAAAAAACTAATATTTTCCTTTGCTCTTTTTGACTCATCACACGAGGATTTTTTTTTAAAAAAATGCTTACATGTGCTTGTTGATTCATAAATTCATAAGAGTTTGTTGGGATTCATGGCAGATATTAGAAGCTTTGACTGCTGCATCATGCCAGGAGACATTCTGCTATGAAAGAGCAGAGCTGCTGGGTGATGCATACTTGAAATGGGTTGTGAGTAGATTCCTCTTCCTAAAATATCCTCAAAAGCACGAGGGACAGCTAACAAGGATGCGGCAGCAGATGGTTAGTAACATGGTCTTGTACCAATATGCACTGAATAAAACCCTCCAATCATATATTCAAGCAGATCGGTTTGCCCCATCAAGATGGGCAGCTCCAGGAGTGCTGCCTGTATTCGATGAAGAGACTAAAGAATATGGACCTTCCATCTTTGATGAGGAATCAACTGGTTGTGAAGTACAGAAGGATTCCTATGATGACTATGCAGATAGTATGCAAGAAGATGGTGAAATTGAGGGAGACTCTAGCTGCTATCGGGTTCTGTCAAGCAAAACTTTAGCAGATGTTGTGGAAGCACTTATTGGGGTCTATTATGTAGCAGGAGGGAAAATTGCTGCAAACCACCTAATGAAATGGATTGGAATTCATGCTGAGTTGGATCCTCAAGAGATCCCTCCTCCAAAGCCATATAACATTCCTGAGAGCATAATGAGAAGCATCGATTTTGACACGTTAGAAGGTGTCTTGGGTATCAGATTCCAGAATAAAGGTTTACTTATTGAGGCTATAACACATGCATCAAGGCCGTCTTCTGGTGTTTCCTGTTACCAGCGTTTGGAATTTGTTGGTGATGCCGTGTTGGATCATCTCATAACCAGGCATTTGTTTTTTACATATACTGACCTACCTCCTGGCCGCTTGACTGATTTGAGAGCTGCCGCTGTTAATAATGAGAATTTTGCGAGGGTTACAGTTAAGCATAAGCTTCATGTACATCTTCGCCATGGATCATCTGCATTGGAAACACAGGTAGGCTGCCTTGTACAGTAACAAGCTAGGCATTGTTGGTAGTGCACTAGTGGTGTTGTTTGATTAGGCAGAACTTTTTTTTTCTGTTTTCTGAAAGCAATAATACGGACTCTTTATTTCAATCTTCTGTAGATCCGGGAGTTTGTGAAGGATGTCCAGGAGGAGCTTTTGAAACCAGGTTTCAATTCTTTTGGGCTTGGTGACTGTAAGGCTCCCAAAGTTCTTGGTGACATTGTCGAGTCCATTGCTGGTGCAATATTTCTGGATAGCGGGTATGATACATCAGTGGTCTGGAAGGTAATCATTTATAGACCGTTTGAAAAGGGAACTTGTTTGAAGTGCTCATTTTTTAGAAGTTTTCTAAATTAACCCTACTTATCACCAGGTTTTTCAACCGCTCCTTCATCCAATGGTAACGCCAGAGACCCTTCCGATGCATCCAGTTAGGGAGCTCCAAGAACGCTGCCAGCAGCAAGCTGAAGGCTTGGAATACAAAGCATCCCGGGCTGGCAATATAGCTACTGTTGAAGTCTTTGTTGATGGTGTTCAGATTGGTGTAGCTCAAAACCCACAGAAGAAGATGGCACAGAAGTTGGCTGCGAGGAATGCACTTGTGGTCCTGAAGGATAAGGAAACCGCCGCAAAGAAAGATGATGAAAAGGACGGCGAGAAGAAAAATGGTGCTCAGATATTCACCAGGCAGACTCTAAACGACATCTGCTTGAGGAGGCAGTGGCCAATGCCACAATACAGGTGCGTAAACGAGGGGGGCCCTGCCCATGCTAAAAGATTTGTCTACTCGGTAAGGGTGAATACATCTGATCGCGGATGGACCGATGAATGCATTGGCGAGCCAATGCCTAGTGTGAAGAAGGCTAAAGACTCTGCTGCCGTTCTTCTCCTCGAGCTTCTGAATACAAATTACCCTGACAAGAAGCAGTCCTAGTTAATGTCCACATTGGTGGTGTCAGGCATTCAGCATTCTTACACAAACAAAGAATTTATTACCCATTCAGTGCTCTTCAGCTCTGGCCAATAAGAACATATAACCAGAGCTGATCAGTGAGAGTAGATTATTACTTTTACCTGTTCTGTTGAGGCCGCTGGTGAGGCATGATAATTGGGGGCCGCAATATAAAAAAAGATTGATTGATACCATAGGATAGGCCAGAGGCCTCACATTCTATCGTGCAATGTGTAAACAAAACAATGCACTGGCCCGATAAATTTATATTACCATACCATCGCGTCGCCGTCTTATTGTACATCTTATCGTTCGTCTTAAATGCCCGAAACAACAAACTCCACTGGTGCTGCCATTCGAATTCTAAGATGGCACTAATCTGGAAAAAGGAAGGTGCGATGCAAAATCCAACGTGTGAACAACGAAAGCATCTCATGCAACGACACAACAAAATACCCCACATTACTCAACACGGAAGAGGCCTGACGACGAAGAGGGGCGTGGCGCAGCAGAAGGCGTCAGGCCGTGAGCTCCATGATTGCGCTGACGATGTCGCCGTCGTGCGCTTTGAGCGCCTTGACGGCCTTGGCCCGCGACACGCTGGCCTGCGTCATGACGAGGTCAATGTCGCGAGCCTCTATCCCTGTCTCGTCCACCTCTTCCTCCTCGTCGGCCGCCGCCGCAGCCGCCGCATCCGGCTTGGCCATCACCTTGCTCAGGTCTTGCATCCTGAACTGCTGCGCCGCCTGCGCCTGAAGCTGGGAGCTCAGGTCCTCGATCTTGGCCTCGCCGAATATAACGTACGTCTCCGACGTCGGGCTCTTGAACACGTCAGGCTTTGACACCACGAACAGTATCTGAAGCACACGGGAATGCAGGATTGAATGAAATGCTTACAAGAAAAAAAAATCTCCATTCGAATGAATAAACGGTTTCCATCGCGAAATGACAAACAACAAATTGTTGCATTGCACGGAGTAAGATGGGTGGATTAATGTGGTTGCTTTGTTCACTTACATTCTTTGCTCTTTTGATGGTAATCCTGCTGACGCCAGTGATGGGTTTCATTCCGAGCTTCATCATGGCCTTGCGGCTCTTCTTCTCGCTCCGGCTCTGCTTGGAGCCCTCGTTTCCTGCTACACCTTGCTCATCTTCATGGTCAAAAATAACTGCAAGTCAGACTACTACTCCAATACTGCAAATCCAAAGGGGAACAAGAAAAGGGAAGCCATTCAAGTATTTAACTGTAAGTAGAAATGGCTAAGCAAATAATCGACGTCAGTTTTTGACACGTTTGCAAACATCTAAACCCTACGGGCTGCATTTCACATGATTACACTGATAGAATTAGAATACACCAACTTTGATCAAGACGAAGAGTGTTACCATCTTCATTCTCATCCTCCTCGTCGTCTTCTTCTTCGTCGTCTTCCTCCTCATCCTTGACGTCCTCGACAACGGGGGCTTCTTCCTCCGGCTGCGGTGCGGCCGCATCCTCCTCGGGCTTGACGGTGACGGGCTCCGCGGCGCTGTTCTCCAGCTCCGCCTCCGTGGCCGCCGCCGGCATTTGCTCGCTGACCATGTCGAGGAGGATGCTGTTGCTGGCGCGCGAACTTGCGACAAGGGTGGCGTGGCCTCAGGATAAGGTGCAACTGCAGCTGCAGCGAGTAGCGACTTATCTACTCGCACTCGAATGGCAAGGTAGGCCGCAACGCATGGATACACATGGTCAACTGGGTGGGCCGTGCCGGCCCGGTCCAAGGCAAGTGGGCCATACCGTATCAGTCCATATGCTAAGCTTTTTTTGGTTCGTTCTAAATTTATTTATTTGTAAATTCTAAAAAAATTATATAAACACCAGATGTTTTAAGGTGAAATTTATTTTAAAAATATTATAATTTTACAAAGTTATGAGTAGAAGGAGACGGACGACGAAAAAATTGGGCCAGCCCATCAGCCAAATTTACACTAAACAATTTTTCATTTCCAATTTTATTTTATTTTCAACATGAAGCTAGCTAGTATAACTCGTTTTTTCTCTCGCTGTCTACCACACTTGCGCTTCACTTGTGCCATCTACCTCCCGACTCCACTGCTGCTGCTCTCTTCCAGATCCAAAGATGCAGAGTCCGAACCGCATGGAAGTTGGATCTACCGGTTTACCGAGTGGTTTATGGGTTCAGATCAGATTTAATTTTGAAGCTCCGGTCACACCATCGTTTTCCATGGTGCACAGATGCTCGGCAGCGTTCTTTTCAGATTCCAGATGACCAAACAGGTCATCTGAATGACTGAATCGACTGTTGTCACATGGCCTATATACAATCTTCTTATTTTTTTTTCAAACGGCTAGCTAGCTAGGTACAACTCTGCCATTCGCAAACAAATGTTGAGACATGTAGTCACGTAGAATTGATGGAGTTTTCGAAATTATGCGACTATCTTTGATGAGGACATCACTAGTTCGGATATAACCATGATTGTGAGCAAACAAACTAAGGTGCATGCTTTCTACGTTAGATTTAAATTTTATTTATTTGAATCATGGATGCTACACCATGAGGTACTTTTAATTTCAATTACAGAAATTATCACATGGATCAAGCAACACGTTGAGAGCACAAAAAGGGCATGGAACATCATGGAAGTTGATCGGAGACCAAGTCAAGGGCATAAAAATATAATATACTATTTTGGGATGTTATTTATGTGCCAAGAGAAAGTGGAGATTAACTTCTACACATTTTCGACACAGATTCAAACTGCATGGACAACAACAAATTCAAACATGCACAACTTTTACATGGCAGCTCCGATTTGGATGATCGTAGACTTTTTGGAAAGATTGAGACGACCTCTTTCCAACGGATGCAGCTACACTTCCAGATTCGATCCGAGGAGATTGCAATAACCAAAATAATGCGTGTTACTCAGACTCGGACTTCAAGGAGAGCACGAGATTCACACATGCATATCTTTCACATGAAAGCTCCGATTTAGATGATCTTGGACTTTTTGGAAAGCTGAGGATGTCTACATGGAAGATAATATATTTATTCTACCGAAAGAATCACGGACAAGGCTTAAGGATCTAAGTTTATCTTTTCTAGTAATTCTGTTTTGGAAATAATTAGTAGTTTCCATATGTAATAAGTTTCCAAACTTTGGGGACGTCCCTAGGGCTATAAATACCCCTAGAGACTTCAGGTGTAATTGGGGTTTTGATTAGATAAAAGTTTAGCCAATGCTACTTATCCGTGTAAACCCGTGATCGGTTAGATTGTCGGTTTCACGTTTCAGAACCCCAACTACCCTTTGTGCGTCTTTCATATCCAACAATTATAGTTGCTCCTTTATCTTGTTCTTGCTCGTTCTTCGATTTCTTGCAGGAACAAGGTTGATCACCGATAAGATCAACAACCCTTGAAGTTGGTGTATCGATCGCTAAGGCGCAACACGAACGTCTCGTACGGTTATTGTCGGGTCGTCAACGTCATCTCCGTCCAATCGAAGCTATCTTATCTCTATCAACTCACCGAAAGATCGGGCCACCCGAGTCTGTTCTCCATCAATCTTCACGACCATATTTCAAGGGGGGATTGAACGTTGAGTCAATTCTTCCGCTTTAAGTTTTTTAGACTAAGTTTTATGCAAAGATTGCATTAAGACAAATATGTCAAATAAATTAAAAAAGACGCGAAATGAAGCGTAGGAATTAAAGGGTAATTGATGCAGTATTTTTTATCTCCTGGCCAATGTTAGTGATAAAGTTAATATGGTTAAATTTAATTGATTCTAATTCTGCCCAACAGTGATTTAGAATTAATTGATAAAGTTACTACGACTAAGTTTAATTAAGTTCACACATACTTGTGTGGTTCATTTTCTGAAATGTCTGTGGATGGTTATGATTTATACATAACATTTACAAATGATCATTCGCGCGATATTTATCCAATTAAAGAGCGATCAGATCATCAGAAGCTCTAGATAAATTTAAGACGTTGTAAGGCTGAATCATAAATCAGCGTGATCTAAAGATTAAAAGAGTAAGATCTAACCGTACTACGGTACCCCGTATGACCAATTTCTTGGACCTTTTTGCAAGGTTCTATAGAAAAATGGCATAGTAGCCCAGTATTTTATACCGGGTAGCCCTCAGCAAAATAGAGTGGCTAAAAGGTGCGATCGCACCTTAGTGGACATAGTAAGTAGTATGATAAGTTATTTCACTCTACAATTAATTTGTGGATGGAGGCATTAAAAACCGCCATTCATATTCTTAATTGGGTCCCTAATAAGTCGGTGCTTAAAACACCATATGAATTATGGATTGGACGATAATTCTTTTCTAAAATTATTTTAGAATATGGAGATATCGTCTTGTTGAGGCAAAGTTTTAACTCAAATATTAGTAAGTTAAAATCTTAAGACAGTAAGTTGTCATTTTATTGACTACAAAGATAAGTCTAAGTGATATTGTTTTCAATGTCCCGACAAACATACTAAGTTCGAAGAAACGAGACATGCATTTTTTTAAGATATTGTAATCAGGGGGAACACATTACTTAGATAAATTAGTCTTGAAGAGAAGTGGGTTAGTGTACCCATTCCTATGATTCAAGAGCAATTTTTCATGTACCTGTGGTAGTGCTTGTTTATCCAAACACTTCAGTTTGGACTTTTATTAGCAACATTTATTATTCATGAGGCTCTTGTTATTCAAGAATCTACATTTCTAGATGATGCTAATGAAAAAGTAAAGGAATAACCCTCTAACTTAGTAAATAATGTGCCAACTCAGATAAGAAGCAGATTAAATAAGACATTTTTTGCATGTCTTATCTAAGGATTCTTTAAGAATCACTAACGTATATTATGGCTTAGAATTGCATCAGATTGATGTAAAGATGATATTTTCAATAAGTTCTTAAATGAGAATGTTTATATGACACAAACTAAGTGTTTTGTCATAGAAGGAAAGAAAATTATAGAATGTCGTTTTTATCTAAATTCATTTATGGACTTAAATAAGTCTTAAGTAATGGCACCTGAAATTTAATTAGACTATTAGAAAATTTTGGGTTTTAAGGAGAACGAAGAGCACAACTGCATTTATGCTAAGTTCAAGAATGGAAAAATTATTTTTTCTAGTCTTTTATATGGATGACATTCTACTTGCAAGTAGTGATATTAATCTACTATCAGATACTAAGAAATTCTTATCCTCTAATTTTGACATTAAGTATCTTGGAGAAGTTTTCCTATGTGTTAGGCTTAGAGATTCTCAAAGATATCATTAAGGGGGTATTAAGATTATCGCAGAAGACATATTTAGAAGAGATACTGAGAAAGTATATAGTATGCATGCACATAAGTTATTGTCTGATCCGATAGTCAATGGTGATAAGTTTTGAACTTTTAGTATCTCAAGAACCAATATGAGATCGATCGAATGAATTTGGTTCCATATGCTTCTGCTGTCAGAAGCCAATGTATGCTCAATTATGTACTCGCTCTGACTTAGTTTATGCCACTGGAATGTTTGACAGATATCAGAAATCTAGGAATAGATAACGGGAATTAAATTAAGAAAGCTTTGAGATATATACAAGATACAAAAGATCACATGCTAACATATGAAAGATCAGATAACCTAAAGATCTAGGACTTTGAGGGATGTGTGGATACTGAGTAGTCCGCATTAAGTTTTATATTCACAATCGCAAAGAGAGTTGTGTCGTGGAAAAGCTCCAAACAAATTGTGACGGCATTTTCCACAATATATGCGCTACCGATTCAACCCTAGCGATCCCTAAGTTCTAACAGGATCTACCGGTTGACCTAGTGGTTTATGGGTTCAGATCGGATTTAATTTTGAAGCTCCGATCACACCATCGTTTTCCATGGTGCACAGATGCTCAGCAGTGTTCTTTTCAGATTCCAGATGACCAAACAGGTCATCTGAATCGACTGTTGTCACATGGCCTATATACAATCTTCTTATTCTTTTTTTTTTCAAACGGCTAGCTAGCTAGGTACAACTCTGCCATTCGCAAACAAATGTTGAGACATGTAGTCACGTAGACACACTTGGACACATGTTGACAACTATTTTACAAACCCATGGGCTATATGCATGGGATGATGCACTGCACTGCACTGCAAGTTCGTCTCAGTTGTGCTCCGATCTCACAAGTCAATGAAACGTACGTCCACTGGCATCAAACTATCACACCTGCAGTCCTTGTGGCGAACTCCTGCCCTATGACATGCCCTGCAAAAATGCCTACATTACCACCACTTGCACGCCTCGCCACAGCTTGTCATTTTTATACTTAGCCTCTAGAACTCCATGTGCATGTTATTAGGTCCCATCCAGCCCCAGCCCAAAGGATAATTAATTGGATGCCTTGACCGATCTTGAAGCAATTGCAGTTTTTTAATCCTCACAAGCACATCATCTAGCCCTTGGTAACACTGACAAATTTATTTGCAATGCCACACTTTGGTAATCGCAATGGCCGGCTTCCCTCAAAATCTTGGCCATGTTTCTAGCTACAGGGCTTCACATGGATGCCTGAAATTTTGTCTTCCCACGCCTGTCAGTGATTAGCTAGTATATTTCATTGAGAACATGCAAGAGAGTACTGCCAAGTCCAGTACAGTGACCACTGTTTGCATGTTCATTAGCCCTCTGGAGATCATTTGCTAGTTTGCATCCTATAAATTTGACTGCACTGAGCAAATCTTTGACGAAAAGCAATAGTGATCAGCTGGTATCATATCGTCCACCTAGCAGCAATAGGCATTGGCCATGGAATTGGTTGTAGTAGGTGCAGTGGTCATGGTGGCAGTGTGCTTATGCGCTGGAGGTGCACAAGCGCAGCTCCGGGTAGGGTTCTACGACCAGTCCTGCCCCCAGGCAGAAGTCATGGTGCGTGACGAGGTCGGCAAGGCCGTCAGCGTCAACTCTGGCCTCGCCGCTGGTCTTGTCCGGATGCACTTCCACGACTGCTTCGTCAAGGTCCCGATAAAATTATTCTTTCTCCTGCCTATTTTGCTTTGCTTGTTGTTTCATCGTGTGAAAGAAGAAGAAAAAAATGGCGATCGGTTGGCTGACGGCCGATGAAATTGTTAGGGATGTGACGCGTCGGTTTTGCTGGATTCGACGGCGAGCAGCACGGCGGAGAAGGACGCGATACCGAACAAGAGCCTGAGGGGGTTCGAGGTGGTGGACAGCGCGAAGCAGCGGCTGGAGAGCGCGTGCAAAGGGGTGGTCTCGTGCGCGGACATCCTCGCGTTCGCCGCGAGGGACAGCGTCGTGCTGGTACGTGCGTCACGCGCCCGCTGCTCGCTCGCATCGATCTCTTCCGTTTTTGATCAGTCTAACATCCATGCGGCGGCGGTGGACGGCAGGCCGGCGGTAGCCCGTACCTTGTTCCGGCAGGGAGGAGGGACGGCAACTCCTCCGCGGCTTCCGACGCGATGGCAAACCTGCCCCCTCCGACGGCGAATGTGGCCCAACTCACGCAGATTTTCGGAAGGAATGGGCTTTCCCAGGACGAGATGGTCACCCTGTCAGGTACACTAATCACAAGCTGGCCAATGCCGCCATGGCCTTCACAGGATCAGAATAACATCCAATTCGGCCCAGGCAATGACAATTTGCGTCCTTTTTCTTGTGTGATGATCAGGGGCGCACACGCTCGGGGTGTCGCACTGCAGCTCGTTCAGCTCGAGGCTGTACGACAGCAACGGCAGCAGGAGCCAGGACAGTGCGCTGGACGCCGCCATGGCGTCGCGGCTGGCGCAGGAGTGCCCACCGGGGAGCGCGAACGTGGTGGCCATGGACGCCAGCCCGAACACGTTCGACACCAGCTACTTCCAGAACCTCCTCGCCGGCCGCGGCGTCCTCGCCTCCGACCAAACCCTCACCTCCGACAACGCCACCGCCGCGCTCGTCGCGCAGAACGCCTACAACATCTACCTCTTCGCCACCAAGTTCGGGCAAGCCATGGTCAAAATGGGCGCCATCCAGGTGCTCACCGGCAGTGACGGCCAGATCCGCACCAACTGCAGAGTTGCAAACTGAACTACTAGCTAATAAAGCGGCAATTTTGAAGCTTTCCTCTGTTCCCGCCACTTTGTCCATCTATCTTCTTTATTTTGGCTTCAATGCCTCAATGGAATTAATTATACATCGGTTTTGAACTCCAAACTCCATTACGCGTGAACTAGCGACGCATCGATGAACGATCGTTTGGAATTTGGATACAGCGAGGCGGGCACCGAGCAGACATGCAAGCTCACTGCTTCTCGAAGCTCTCTTAAAAAAACCTCAGCTCGTTGCCTGCACACAGAGGGAAAAGTACGCCCTTTGGCTGGTGAATCCATGGGTCGGCGCCCACCCTGCCTACGCGTATACACACTCTTGTCATGTGCTGAGCAAACTCGGGAGCCAACTAGCAATCTACAAATTGAATGAAATTTTGCAAGACTTATGTTTGGATGAAACCATTATTCATGATAACTATTCGAACAAATGAATTTAGTAAAGAAGTTGGTAACCGATTTTAAAATATTTGTCAATAATTTATATATACCATGACTAAGATTAAAGATGGTGACGTATGTCACCCTTGGTTTTTTCACATACTTTCCAATTTTGTACGCATGCTTCTAATTTTCTAGGTTGATTACTAATTATTTGTGGGTTAACAAGTATTTTAAATTTTAAATTATTTTTAATCCTAACTAAAATTAATGATCTAGATTAATTTAAACATTAGAGGTAAATATTGTATTGTAACGTATCACTTATATATACCGTTTTTTAAAAAAAATAGACAGTTTAATATTTTTGCCCTTGACAAGCCAGACTGAAATAAACGGGAGAACCTTTCTACGGAGCAATTGTTAGTTATTGGCCGTAAAGTTGACGACGGAATGAGCCTGCAATCCAACCAAAGCAAAGCCAACTTTGCGACATACGAGTATTGCTGATACATGCAACTTCTTCACCTTAACGTGCATGATAGATTGATTGATAAGCTACAGATTGCCAGGTTTCTTTGCGCGATTTATGCAGCCGCCTTGTAGCAGAAAACGACGACCTGTTTCTCCCAGCATGTGCAAGCACTCCACTCACTCACTCACTCACTCGTACAACCAGGTCAATTTCTCTCTGGACTCATATGCAGGGTAGGAGGTAGCAGTTAGCAGAGAGGATCTATCCCATATTTCCAGGTGGATATCCACGTTTCTGATTTCTGAAGCCTGAACTTGGATTACTCTGGCAGTGAAGTTTTGGCCTGAAAGTCTGAAACGGCCCGCGAGAACATTCCAAGTTAGTCCTTTCTCTCTTGCCAAAACACTGTCAGAAATCTGCTGCTCGTAATCATGCGTGTGCACTGCAGTTCTATGAAATCAATCAACGTGACGCCCGTGGATTCTGCGTGGTGTGGCTAGCAGTAGCTGGCACGGTGAGCATTCCGCGTAGCTGACGCCATTTGCGTTGCGTGGCAGATGCAACTAATGGCAACAACACTGCTAACGGAAGCAACCCCTGCATGCATTTTTAGTGCACCAGATGCTGCAGTTAATGGCAGCGACTCTGCAAACACGACTGGCATATTATGAACTGCTATAACCAACAAGCGCTCGTGTCTTTATGGTCAGATCGAAAAACACGCAGATAAGATCACCGAATTTACGAGCTGCAAACACAAGACCTGATTCAAAGGGATCTCTGCCCTGCAGAACATCCATCGTCCCATTTAACTTTAGCAATAATTGGCTGGTGATGTCGTACAACTCCCGGACCCAATTCTGCATGGGTGACAGACATGGTGAGAAACAGAGAAGAACGTTCCAAGCCACACAAGACGAACAAGAAACAATCACCTCAAAAAAATGCCAGCTCAGACCAAGATGCATCCAGCCGGCTTTCCTGTAACAAACATGTGTTGTGCTTTCTGCCACTATTGTGCTTGTGCCCTGTAATCATCCAGTCTAATTGTGCATCTCCAGTGACTTTTACAGCTGATGAAGACCACAAGTCTAAAAAAGGTTGTTTCTTGCAATGGCTTTCCATCTCCTCAACTCAATCATGTCCCAAAAGGCCAGCCCAATTGGCACCATGCATCTCGCTCCCCACTTCAGCTAACATGTCTCACGCCTATAAAACCACCTCGTCGCCACCCTTAGCCCAGAAGCATAGCTCGCTTCCACGCAAGATTAAATTGGCCTCTTTCTTTCTGCTGAAGTTGCAGCAAGCTCCAGCGGGATTAGCGCTGAAGCAACAAGCGAAGAATCGAGGGAGAGGAGTGTAGACTGTAGAGATATCGTCGATGGAGGCGCGAGGCAGAGGAGGCGCGCCAACGCGGCTGCGGCTGCGGGCCGTGCTCCTGTCCGTGGCGGTGATGGCGACGGCGATGGCGGCGAGGTCGCAGGCGCAGCTGCAGGTGGGTTTCTACGACACGCTGTGCCCGGCGGCGGAGATCATCGTGCAGGAGGAGGTCAGCAAGGTGGTGTCGGCGAACCCCGTCATGGCCGCCGGCCTGGTCCGCCTCCACTTCCACGACTGCTTCGTCAGGGTCAGTACTCAGTAGTCAGTACTCGTTTGCTCATTGCTCAACAATTCGATCCCCTAACTCCATAAGAAGCTAGAGATCCGATGCGTTACAATTGCATCTGTGCATTCGCTAGCTGCTGCGGCTGTTGAGTGATCCGATGCAACGCATCTGCTTCTCCTGCACGTGGAGCCTGTCTCTCTGTTACCCCGCACCTTGCTCTGCTTCGGGTGTTTCTCGCAAATGTACCTGCTTTGATTTTACAGCGAGGAAGAGAGATGCTTATGGTAGATTGGCTGCACCTGCACATACGGATGACGGATGGGTTGCTGGAACCATGACAGCTAGCCTGGTCGCATCCTTAACGAAGCTAGAATTATTTGTCCGTGTGTATTTGGCATCGATCTGTCATGCGTCCCCTGTTTTGTCCAAGACAGAGACAGTACGGTCTCTCAGCCAGCGCATCCTACTTGTGTCCGACTCATTTGACGTGTGCGTGCCTGCACGGTGAACGCAATGGCGATTAATTTGTTGGTGCATACATGCAGGGGTGCGACGCGTCCGTGCTGGTGGACTCGACGCCGGGCAACAGTGCAGAGAAGGACGCGCCACCGAACACCAGCCTCCGCGGCTTCGAGGTCATCGACAACGCCAAGACGCGGCTCGAGCAGGCCTGCTTCGGCGTCGTCTCCTGCGCCGACGTGCTCGCCTTCGCCGCCCGGGACGCCCTCGCGCTGGTGCGTACGCCACCTAACCTACCTTCTCCATTAACAATATTACCAGCTCCGATCCTGCTTCATTCGGCTCATCACTTCGATCGCCGTGTGCACGTGCGAGAACGGGCACGTCCAGCTCGCTCTAGGATCACGCGCACGGCTGATTCGTCCGTGCGGCGATCGATCGAAAATTCGAGCTAGCTTATAGCTTACAATATAAAACGGCCGGGCCCTACATGGATCGGCATCGCTACGTACTCATCTTTCTAAATCTTTCTCAAAAAGTAGCTGTACTCCTCCTGGAAGTAGGAACTTACTGATGTGATCGATGCTGCCGGCGTAGAATGGCCGGTTGATGCGCAAGGCCGGCCGCTGCTTCTCTAGGAGCAAAGCAAACAGTAGGAGAGCCGCGCCTTTCCTTTTGGTACACGTAAGCCCGTCGTTGAGTGGGCCCGCCGGTCGGTGTCCGTATCGGCGCCACATGGCCTGTCGATCGCACTCATGGTTTGCGGAAAAGATAGCTCGATTGCTTTCCCAAATCATCTTTTCGGATGTTGCAAAAGATGGCAGTTTAATATTAGTGTCTTACGTATTAGCTTCCTTCCACGTAACTAATATCGGTTTTAGGTCAAATTCGAACATTCATGCATATTTGATACAGTTTATAAGCAGAAATCCTCTCACATTTTAAAAAATCGAGTCGACTATTCTTTCTTATAAACTGCTCGTAGTTCCCAAACATTCTGATAACACAGTAACCTAACAATTAAGTACTCCGATCTAATCATTTAGATCTATTAGAGGAAAATGCCGTACCACTAGTAAACACTCTAAGCTAAATTCTTTAATGGTTTTTAATCGGTAAGTAGACATCCCACGAGAATTCATATTCATTAGTGGGGTTTTCAATTATTGGTTCAGTTGGAATGAATTGGATTACGTACCACGGAGTACCGACGCAACAACAAACGGTACAATCAGTTACAAGTAGGGGTGTTTGCAGATGGTCAACGCGGTGTTGTACATCACCGATGATACGACCGTTGCCGTTTGCATCGTTCAAGTTGATTCTGAACAACTTGTATTAAGACGGCCATTGTGTCAGATTAGTAGATCGATCCATGCTGGAGTGGTCAATCAACTTGAGCTGTACTAGTCAATGAAGTGAAGTAGCACATGCATGTCAGTATTCAATCCAGGTGCACATGTGGTACGTACGTACTCGATCTGTTACACTGAAACTTCAGCTAGCTAGCAAGAGCTGGAAACAGCACCGGCTACGCTATAACCTTCACATGGTGAAAAAGACTTGTACCGGCAGATCGCCACGCTAGTGATGGCTGCAGACTGCAGTGTCTAGCACTCAACAACCAGGTTTACAATAAAATTAAAAAAAGAGGAAACTAAGAGCGAAAGCTACGAGGAGTTGTGATATTTTTTGGGCAGCATGTGGGCAAGAGGTGGGCGCGTCGCACGCCCATGTGGCCGGCACTCCGATCAATCCACATGCATGCCGTCTCCTATAGGTTTTGTGATTTGTCCCATCCCTAATTCCTCCGGTTGGAGCTGGGCAGCCCATGCCCACCATCACCAACAACCATGTGCTACTACTGCAACGACAGCTTTAATTTGGATTAATTAAACCGATGGAGCTATGAAAGTTATATTTGTTTGTGCAGATTAATTTGAGATGTAAATTTGATGGCGTACGTGTGTGCGTGCGTGCAGGTTGGAGGCAACGCGTACCAGGTGCCGGCGGGGCGGCGAGACGGCAACGTATCGGTGGCGCAGGAGACGAACGGGAACCTGCCACCGCCGAGCGCGAACGTGAACCAGCTCACCCAGATGTTCGGCGCCAAGGGGCTCACCCAGGCAGAAATGGTGGCGCTGTCGGGGGCGCACACCATCGGGGAGTCGCACTGCAGCTCGTTCAGCAACCGGCTCTACTCGTCGGGGCCCAACGCCGGGCAGGACCCCAGCATGGACCCCGCCTACGTGTCGACGCTGATGCAGAAGTGCCCGCAGCAGCAGCAGCAGCAGGCGACGGTGCCCATGGACGCCATCACCCCCAACTCCTTCGACACCAACTACTACGCCGACATCGTCGCCAACCGCGGCTTGCTCGGCTCCGACCAGGCGCTCCTCGCCGACCAGACCACCGCCGCGCAGGTCATCGGCTACACCAACAACCCCGACTCGTTCCAGACCGACTTCGCCGCCGCCATGGTCAAGATGGGCTCCGTCGGCGTGCTCACCGGCGCCGCCGGCACCATCAGGACCAACTGCAGGGTGGTCAGCTGATCCATGCACCTCAGCTCATACAAGATCGACACACATGTATAGCACCAGCAAGAGTATTGTCACGATGATTAAATTGGAACTCTTAGACTGTATTAATTAGCTTAATTAGCTTGTACGTCCTTTCTTCCTGCCCTTACAGGTTTTCCTTTCTACCAAGTGACATTATAGTGACGCTATTGAGCGGACACAAGCTAAGCCAGATTTGAAAAACTGTATGTAAGGATTCGATTGTGTGTCAACAAAATAAATACTACTAGAGATTTTTCTAGCTAGCTGCACACATTGTCACATTGTTGCCTGATGAATGATGATGCTATGAAAATTTCAAGAAATTTTCCTCTGTTTAATTTGGATGATGCTATGTACTATATTGCTCTGGCTGGCAGCAGCAAAGTGGTAGACGATTTGGGCCTTTGGCTACGATTCGGTGGCTGGGCCTTGTGACGCCGGCGAGCCGTGAGGACTGGAGGTGGAAAATCAGCTGGGCCATAACATCGCGTGGCATACAGCCTGCGTGATTTGGGTTGGCGTTGTCTCGTCGAACAGGGCCACAAAAGTACACCTCTGCTGGTCTTGGACAGCATGATCGACGAAACGAAAACCAAGACTCCAAGATCATGACATCCAAGGTCCAAGGGAAAAGAGAGGGAAGCCCCAACTGCATCGAGCGGCAGGCACAGAGAATCGAAGCAGCAGCAGCAGCAGCAAGGCATGCAGTCAGTCGGTCAGTCAGAGGGGCCGGGGCGCATGCATGCGCCACGAGTTAAAGAGAATCTCGAGCCGTATCCCACACCCACTCTTGCTCTGTGCAGCAACAGCGCCTGCGCCCATCTATAATATACTGCATTATAATATGTGTTTGTATGTGTGTGGATGAAAAGGTAAATTAAGGCTGGAAGACGACGACGACGTACTGGTCCAGGCGCCCAATAAGCTACTGCCTACTGTTGCAGCTAGCGTGTAGCAGACTAGCAGTAGCACAGTGCCCGCCATAATGTCCCGCGTCGATCTCCGTGATGCATGCAGCAGCGTGCGGTGGCCGGCGACAATCTCCTCCTCGCCCACACAAGCTGCACGCCAGGATGGATCATTTCGATCCATAAATTAATACATACACACTCCTTTGATCAGTTGTTCGTCGTCGTCTTCTTCGTCTTCGTCTTCAGCTAATAATTAACATGCATGTTGCCATGCCCAATATACACAACCTTCGCAATTCGCATGCAACAGCAAGAGCTAGCAGCTATAGCACTCGCGTCGTCGGCCGGTGGAGTGTCAGCTCGGCCGCCATCGGTGGAGACGACGTCCTATGCGTTGGAACAATGCGCGTGCGTGCAAGCGGATGCGCCCGGTAGGCGCGCCGTAGGTATAGGAGATGGATACAGTCATACGTACAGATACGCACCGCTGGTATTTCCCAGCTCTGGTTCAGAGATTTTTAGCACCAATAAAGGACATTTAGGCCCATCTACTACTACAAGCTTTTATTGAATTGCAGGCTATATTAGAAAAACCCAATCACATTTGTTTTGGCATATCTGTCTTTTGATCTTCAGATATTCTCTACTGAAATAATGACAGTAAGGATCGAGTAGTCGACATCCTATTGGCTTCTACGACAAGTCGCGATCGATCCAGGCAGCAGCAAGTTTTTCCATGAAAGATTTCGTTTCGCTCTTCTCCACCATACGAGCTGCAATCATACAGGCACGCATCAAGCAGAGAGCCCAGCCGAGACGGACTTCGTACTCACTCACTGGCATTTAGATAATTGCTGGGATGTTGATGACACGGAGACATGCAGGCATCTAGTAGTAGCATCGCAGCTCGCTGCAGGGAGATCACACGTACAAACACTCTCTCTCGACGTCGATCGATGCGGGTGGGCGGTCTCGATCGCCTGAAAGCTGCGTGTGTGGAAGCCGTGCAGTGTGCGTGCTGGAGTTCCAACAGCAGCAAGCGTAGTGCATGCTCAGCTCGTATATATACATGCGATCGACCGGACTGGTTTTTCTTCTCATACTATACAGTATATATACACACGTACTGCAGTCATGTCGCCCTCGCTCGGCTTCTTTTTGACCAGGCCTAACTGCAGCATGATACGCATGCCTGCTGTTAACCGGCCGATCGCTAGCGCTTTCCATCCTAACGTGTAACCACTTATACCATTTAAATTTTGCTACAAATATTACAACTTCTAAAACTAAAAATGATTTTTTCTTAAAAAATTCTCATGATACCCTTATCAGTACCACTTATTCCACCGACACTGTACGTACCCCACATTCCACATATTCCCAAATATTAATAAAATAGTAATGCCTTTTATAAAATTGTTGGAGAGATATTGAAACGTCTTCTGATGGAGCCACTCCTCTTATTATATACTCCCTCCTTCCAAAAATGTTAGACCTATTACTTTTTGCATCAAGACCAAGGAAAAATTTATTGCAAGTATGAAAGCCAAATGGCTATTAAATTTCTTATGTATTCATTCTAATACATTAAATAATACTATTATTGCATGTATGAAATCACATGGCTAACACAATAAACGAAGCTCATTTAATACTTGAATCTAGCTAAAATACAAATAGGTCTAAGATTTTTGGAAAAAAAATTAAAAATGTAATAGGTCTAAGATTTTTGGAAAAAAAATTAAAAATGTAATAGGTCTAATATTTTTGGAAGGAGGGAGTACCATGAAGGTAGAGACTTGTATAATAGTAGAAATTGTAATTACATTGTGAGTGGTAAATCTTCCATGATAAGTAAAATGCATGATATAGGGTATGTTTGGATCCAAGGGCTAATGTAAATGGGCTAAAGGCTTTATTGCCATGCAGGATGATTCAAATGCCTGCTATTTAATTTATTACTCCTTGTTTTTCATACATGCATGCATGCATGCATGGTGAGAGTTGAGATGGGAAAATGAGCATTCTAGCCCCTCTTAGCTCTTCCTTGAAGGCTAATGACACTAAAAAATTTTAGTCCCTTTTAGCTCTTGATGTTTGGATCTTTAGACTCTAAAGTGACTAAATTTTAGTCAGTTTGCTTTAGCTCCTTGGATTCAAATAGGGTCATAATAGTCTTTTGGTATATGATAATCATTGATACAGAAATACTCCGTCCGTACAAAATTATCGTCATTTCTAAAATTTTAGTATGTTTTATTTAGATTTAAGGAAAAGTCAAACTTCCTCTCAACTAGTACTCCAAACAATTAGTACTAGTACTTCTTGTAGGGGGTAAAATTGTAAGATTTAGAGGAAAAAACTGTAAAATTTGGTATAAAAATTAAATCGTAAAATAGTTATATTTTAGGATGAATAGAGTAATACTCACGTTGGTTCTATATTTGGATTCTATTCCACAGAATGGCGTATATATATTCATACGGAATGAATCATCAATCGATCGATGTGGAGAGACCAATATATTCAGGGTCCTTGGCGATGATCTTTTTCAGTTCGGACAGCAGCAGGTTGCATCGATCGATTACATTCAATTCCGTGTGCTTCCATACATCCTCTTCAGATCATTAGATTCTTGTTCTCTCTGCTCGATCTATTATCTGCTTATTAATTTGTTCCTGTGGTTTAATCGCGATGGGACGGACGGCCAGGATCTAGGCCCAACCAGGTAGCTAGCTAGCTGCAGGGAGGTCATGAGCCATCACATCACATCCAGGTGACGTGTCTGCAACTGCCTCTAGGCCTGACCTTCTTTAGGCCCTGCCTGCATTTCGTGCCATTGTTAATGACCGCACACCATGCATTGCATGCCTCAAAAGCTACCTCTACCTATCTAGCTACCTAGCTACGTATCCCTAGGCACTCCCAAACACTAGTGGCTACTAAAAGCTAGTATTGGCTATCTGCCTACTCTTAACTAGATTCACGGTTTGGGAATAATTGTTGCTGCCTCAATCTGAGAATAGTCAACGAATGGTTGCGTACGTATCGTGATTAACTTGACTGCTCCAGATAAATAATGGCGAGATCGATCTTCTCACTCCAACTAACAGTACGTCCAAACACACGACGACGACGACGACGACGACAACCATTGCTACGTACACACGGCAGTTCATATATCAGACTCAGCTCGCGTCTTCAGTCATGATATCACAGGTGTTCAACAACAAATTAAAAGGCATCTATATTCAATACCCGTGACCAGTTTGTTGTAATATAGGGTTTTATCCGTGAGGACACTCGTGTGTCGCATGTGTCATCCAGCAGTCAGATCGAGGAGGAGGAGGAGGAGATAGCCACGCACATCGATCTGTATCTATCTACTGCCTGGCTTGCTTGTTCATCAACCAGCATGCATCTCCAGGCTCCAGCGATCTATAGATCATTCATGCGTGCATGCAAATGCAATGCAAGGACTGAGCTAGCTAAGGAGTGACCACAATGGCTGGGTAAGCCTGAACAGTAGCGTGTCAGCAACAGTAAAGCAGCCTGGCTAGCATTAGTACGGGCCAACTAGTCAACTACATACCATACGGCAACAAACCAGAATAGCCAGCTAGAACTAGAAGAGAAAATCCAAACGCAAGGAAGCAACCTTGCAGGATTTTGGATAGAGCGTAATGTAGGGCATGCCTGGCTTCCTCCGTTTGAAAAAAAATGTGGATGAAATTGATAAATCATTGGTAGGAGTAAAAACCAAAATTAGCCCGTATTAATAAAAAAGGTACATTACAAAAAAAATATACAAGTGACACTGAAAAAACAAAACCTTTTAATTTACGACATGACATTTTTATAAAATTAAAGTGGTAAAAAAACAAAGGTTGTTTAAGATGGAGGAGATAATATCTTGTATTGGAAGATGAGCTCTCTGGAATGTGGTCCCGCTGAGCAGTTGCCGTTGGCATGAGATGCCATCCCGGCCTGCATAGCGCGCAGTTTTGTCTCCAGTACGGACATCTTGTACCAATCTTCCTTTACCTGCTTATCACTGACGTGTGGGCCCAGGGATATAGCGGTCCTACGTAGCAGTGGCTGGCATGCTGTGTCTTTCCGGTGGGCAGAGAAATAAATGGAGTCAGCAGTGTGGGTGGGCAGGGAATAGAGAGCCGCTGCCAACGCACGACTTGTGCAACGCCTGCCAGGTGGGACCCACGTCCCAGATGGCTTTAGAACAGCGCTGCCGCCTCCGGGGCCACCACATTTACGTTTCTCTCGCCTCTTTTTTTAACCATCGCCATCTATCACTCACTTTTTATTGCGGCAAAAATGTTGGTAAAATTACCCTAATGTTATTATAATTTTAAGAATTCTTTATATGTCACTGTTAGTTTATTCACAGTGGTGGGTTTCATAACACTGTTCCTAAAAATCCACATCAATTTTACAACTGAATAAAATACCTTCTCTTAGTGGAGAGTTTCATTTCACTATTTCCTAGACTAATCAGTTTAATTAAATACAACTAGCTCTCATGAAATACCCTCTCTTTGATGAAACGATTTGGCTTTAAGTGGGCGTTTTATTTCGTTTCATCCGTCTTGGAAACGGGTTAGCACCATGTCATGGTGATGACACTACTTTTTCTTCCCTCATTAATTGAATGTCATGTCAGCAAAAAAAATGCTGTGACATGGTAATTAATACCATGAAACACCCTATAAAACCCTCATTGTGAATAGCCTTAGTGACTGTGATGATTTTCATTTATCATTGACATACCGAGAACATATTGGTAAATTATGAAAATTATAATAGCATGGAAGAAATTAACCAAAAAATGTTCTACTGGCCATATATGTTTTTTCTTTAAAACATTGTTACCACTCCTAGACATCATTTATACACCCAACTATACTATTAGATCTACGCTCACTTACATTGAATAAGGTATTATGTTTTTTAATATTTTCTTAATACATGTGTTAAAACCTAAAAATTACTATATTTTGGGCGAGGGAGAATGACGTTCCAGTACATACATCGGGTAGTAATGAAAACGATGTGGTGGTGCCAAGTGTTACTCGATCCCTCTATCTAGAACATAACAAGTTTTACATTTAAATCTGTTCTACATATAGCAACATAATACTTGTGAAATATATTTTTATATCTAAAGTACTTATATTACATCTAAACTTTATTACACATTACTCCACAGAGTGGGCCGGGGCGAATCCAAAAACAAAAATGACTCAGTGTCCTACGTTTATCATTATATAACAAATTAAATATATAATGCTATCAATATCAAACAATATAAATTTAATAATAATATAAACTCTCTCTGGTAAAAAATACGTACTTCATGATCAAAATATGGCCAAATTTTTAAATTGATTGATAATTTTCTAGATAGATCATTAGTATCAACCCATGTTTTGTACTCTTTGGATCTTTAGGGCATCCTAATAGTTGAGTCAAAGGATGTTCCACATATATAAAAGCTTTAGTACTTCAAAAAATCAAAACTTATTTGTGTCATGTGCATCAGATAGATAGAACGTAGGTGGATCAGCCCCTAACTCCACACAATCATTCATGAATTCATAATCACCCACCTCGAGAAGCTAAGGCCAAGTTGTATGATCTTCTTAATACATGTAAAAAACTAAAAAATTGTCACAATGCTTTCTTGGACTTTGTAAGCATAGTTGTGGTGAGAGATATTATCGACTCATTGTAAGCATATATCTTATTCACAAAGCTACATCAATCGGCTGACGATCACGTGACGATGGAAATAGCAAGCATAGGATCAAGCTAAGGCCACAACTTGGCTAGTGTTTGCTATAATCAGAAAAGTACTAGGACCCAATCTAATACAGGTTGTGGCAAAGGAGCCATCTATATATCTTTCTTATTCCAACCTAACCCATGGTGAGTGTGTCATGTATTAAGGTGCGTGTAACCACCACGAGTATATATATACGGGAACACTATTCTAAATCGATCACGGAAGTACTACTTTCAGTAGTAGATTTTCTCGGTACAATAGCAATTGAGTAATATTTTTTTAGTAGTAGATTTCTTAGTAGAATAATTATTCTACACACGTGGTATATGACAACATTTGTGTGTGTGTGTGTGTATGTATATATATGAGCACTATTCTACATCACGTGTGTATAATAGCTATTCTACACCGACCACTTTCAATAGTAGATTTTTCAGTAGAATAACTATTCTACACCCGTGGTGTAAAATAACATATATATATATATATATATATACGGGAACGCTATTCTACACTATGGGTGTAGAATGCTATTCTACACTATGGGTGTAGAATGCTATTCTACACCGATCATCCCGTGCTCCCACACCCCACCCAATCCCAACCCCCTCCATTCCACATCGGTGTAGAATAGCATTTGTATATATATATATATATATATATATATATATACGGGAACACTATTCTACACTATGGGTGTAGAATGCCGATCATCCCGTGCTCCCACACCCCACCCAATCCCAACCCCCTCCATTCCACGTCGGTGTAGAATAGCATTTTACACCCGTGGTGTAGAATAGCATTTGTGTATATATATATATATATATATATATATATATATATATATTACTTGGTTTAAGAGGCCAAAAGGGTAAACCTCTTCCACTATATATCTAAAACAAATTAATGATATATGACATTAATTCAAGCTGTACTACTTTCTTCATCTATCTGATAAAACAAAAAGTCTAAAATACCCTCATTAGTAAGAATAAATAATTTATAAAAAATATTAAATAAATATAATCTTTTTGATTTACGAACCGGGCCAGGTGTAAGTAAGGGTAAGAATATGAAGTCTTTTTTTAATTTGTAAAGACGAAAGTCTAAATTAAGTGTTTTTATGAGGGAGGAAATGATAATAATAACAAAAAAAAGTTACGGAACCCTCTCATGATCGAGTCGGCAGGGTCATCCGAAGCACAGCTTTCCAGCCGTGTTTCTTGACTGCGAATCTAGCAAGCTTTTATGCACGCTACTATATATACTGTTCAGAGCGAGCCAGGCTACTGATCTGAAGTGCCTCAACTAATCAGATAGAAAGCTAGCTGATGTGTACTCATATATGCACTTATCAACAAGCTAGGACGCATCACACTGCAGTGTCTCACTTGCTTAGTTGTATATATTATGCACGTCTAGCTAGTTAGTTCGGTTTGATCATATCCGTTGTTGATCCGGTGTCTGCCAATTTCCATATATAACATGCCTATCCAAAATAATCACCAACTAATTAATGGATGTTGCCTAATTTCTCGCTGCCGTGTACTTACATAAAATGTGATGCGGGTTTGGTACGGTTCGGTTTTGCTGACTAGTTTTTATATTTAAAATTTGAATTTTGAATTAAATGTATCAAATGAAACCGTTTTTTTACATGTGGCAACGTAACTTTCTTGTCAGTACAAAGTGAAAATTGCATATCCTCAAATTCTACTACTTCATATTTTGCGTTTTTCGAAGCTTTAGGCAGTTCATATAATGATTATTATATCCATTCTTAATTAAAATGCATAGAATAACCGTTTTCTATAATTAAGCTTCATAAAATTAAACTACTCTCTACATGTCTATATCTATTCTATAATTAGATAATTTTACAACTTTTTTATGTACCTCTCCCCTCACAACAATTTTTTTTAATTTACAACCCAACAAAATACAGAGCCTAACTAGCTAGTACTGAATTCGATAATGTTTATGACTTGTTTCCGGATTTTTAATTTACTCAAAATTTGACGTAGCTGCCGGCCATCGTCCTCGTGCCGGAACAGGAAATGTATATATATCCAAGTATAAATGGGCCCGCTAGCTGCCGTGCCAACCTCTTACTTGAAAATGCCACCATATTGCCATCGGTTTGGTTGCTTTCCTTCGTTATGGAGCACCTTTCGTTTGTCCTACACATTGAACTGATGTGGACTTTAATTGCACCTTTACATAAATTATTCTTTATCTATATTTATTTATTTATTTATTTATCAGCCGTATCGCATGCACACACGTTTTGATCGAGCTTATATATCTGGGAATTATTTAAAAGGAGATATGATATGGTGCCAATTAATCTATGTACGTTTGGATTCTCGGGGTGGTTGTTGATACATGGGCGTGCGGCAGATGTGAACTAATCGACTGTACATGCATCATGTATCAGTCACACTCTAGAGTGTGACACACAACTGTTTCTTCTGTTTATTTGGGAAGTTCTAAATAAATGACACACCCCAACAAAAGAAAAGGAATCCCTTAAGGCTTTAAGGGCTTGTTCGGTTATTAGGAGAGAATTGAAGATGATTGAAAAGGATCGAGGGGGAATGTAGTATAAATCCCCTCCAATCCCTCCCAACCCCCTCAATCTCTTCCCCAAAGGGATTAACCGAATAGGTCCTAAGGAACTACCTGAAAAATTGAGATCGACGGTAAAAATTGTATTTTTTATGTTCCATACAGAAAGATTATATTTTTGAGATAAAGTTAATAGTGTGAGTTAAAACAAAGTTTTCCTAATTACTTCAAAAATAAAATTGTAAAGTGGTAGTAGCTAGTATTATTTTTTTTTAAAAAAATCTTGATTTATGAATGAGAATAATAAGTAAGCAGTCAAAAATTAAGTAATTTTAACAAATTTGAAAGACTAAAAGTAAATTTTTTTGAGATTGATGAGGAGCTGAGTAACTTCAAATAGTAACTACTAGTACATACATACGGTATGTGTCTAGTGCACCATCAAACATATGCATATATTCAAGCCAAGAGTAAGAGATCAGATCGAGTGGTACGACGGCACGCTTGCGATGTGAAGCTTTGGCGCGCACACACACACACACACACTATATATATATATATATATATATATATATATATATATATGTCGTACAAACAAAAGCTTTTAATTAAGACGACGTTTTGTTTGATTAATTCAAAGCAAGCTTGATTCTTACGTACCTATGGCAGATGGATTTGCGTCCTCGATCGCTAATGGTCCCGGTGGCCTCTACTCGATCCCTAGTATATATAGTAGTATTTGTTTGCACGAAATTCGAGCGTTTTTGGTCGATGATTAATACGTACGACGTATACGGAGACCAATAAATTAAACAGGTGCTGCAATGCATCATATTCGAGCGTCAGTCGTTAAGTTGTTCTCCAAAGTATTTATATCATATATCCAAACAGAATTGAAGACCCAACATTATATTTGATCACAATATATATATATATATATATATATATATATATATATATGTGTGTGTGTGTGTGTGTGTGTGTGTGTGTGTGTGTCAATGAATAATACGATATATGAATGTACGTGTCAATGGATTTTCCTCGCAAAAAACATGTACCTAATTAAATTAGTTTCTTCCCTGCTATGCATGTCCATCTCCAAAACGCCAAATTTCTAGCCTCACACTGCTAGTATATATATACACACACACACACAAAAATAAGACAAATGGAAGAAGGTTTCTTTTACAGCAAGAAAGAGTTGAAATTTAGTAAATTTGGCATGTTAAATAATTAATAACAATATATTAATAGCCTAGCTAATACGATCCATGCAAGATGCATGTTCGTTTCACACAATTTTCCTTTATAAGTAAAATATGAATATCAAATCTATCAAAACAAAGCAAATAATTAAAAGTGAATAATAATTGTTTTTCAAAAAAATATAAAAATAAATATAATAACTATCTGCGACTTTTCAATACTGGAGACAATATTTCAGTTTCGTTTAATTAATTACGGCCATTCAATTAATTAAAATGCATGGATATGATCTCCCATGCAGCAGCATGCAGCTTTAATTTGTACTCTTAATCACCTTTTTACATTACAATTTGGCAGCTAGTTATTAGATCCATGCATATGCATGTTGTCCAAGCTAAACTTTCTTGAAAAAGCTGTAAATTGGTCCACGGAAACAACACATTACATTTTAATATAATATAATGTTGTCACACTAAAAAGTGCTTTACCACTTTATAAATGTACTAGCTGCTGCAACATACCTGTACTCCGTATCTTCTATTTTCTTGCTTAGCATCACATTCCCATTATATAGTACTGGTACTAGCACATAAAGATTACCTTACATTGTGTTAGACCACTCAATTGGAGCGTCCACGCACGCAGTCGGGCACATATTTAAGTTGCCTCCCGCGGACGGATATATACACATGTCACTTTCACGGAGACTAGTGGTATCCTATAATGTCTCTTAAATTGTTAACACAATTAAAAAATACTAAGAATTAATATGTAAAAAATAACATAAGCACATTTATATATAATGATTTTTTCAATGATTATACTTTTAATAATTTTAAATAAGTACAAAAAATACAATACAAATATTTGTATTCATTGGTACTTACACATTCATTCTAAAATTGAACGGATCGAGAGATCGATCGAGTACCTGAATTGAGCTATTGTTTAGGGAATAAAAAAACAACTACTCCGTCCCCCGAGTATGCAATATATAAAAGAAGGCTAGCTGGAGTAGTACTAGGATAGTAGCAGCTGCTAGCTTAGCTATGGGTCGTACACCTCGCTCTGTCCCCCGAGATATAGAAACCTACTCTACACTATACATAAGAGCAAGTTTAATACTCACTCCTTTTTCATTATCTTCATCATCTAACAACTTGACACAATGATCAAGACGAGAGATATGTAGCTTAAATATAAAAAGTTGTTGGCTTTATATTTATGTCATGTCACATGTAGCTAATCTAATAGCCAACTCATATAATGGTTAGTTGGCTATATGTATCATGCATTTAATGTGTAACATATTATACCATCTCACAATGTTTATTGGAACCTGTGTATGAGTGGGCTGTTAACTAGTAGCCCGCTTTTATTCTCTCTCATTCCTTCTCTCGTCCACCTCACTATTAATCTGATGTGACAAGTCTTATAGCCTGCTTACATAAGCTTATTATACTTGCTCTAAGTTAATTACATAGGAAGTATATAGGAAGGCATCAGTATGTACATAAACTTACGGTACCATGCGTTAACAATGTAATCTCTCATTTTCTCACTGTGTCTGTACCGTGCGACAGTAAAACGAATCTAAATAATGACATTGTCTAAATTTATTGTAATGTAAAAATGTCAATACTAGATTGCTATATTATAGAATAGATAAAGTAATTCTTATTGATCATCTGGCAACCACAGATTATGCCGTGTTCTCTATAAGTTTTAGCTATTTTTTTTATAATTTTTAGTTTACTGAATAGTATAGAATTTTATTTTCAAACAGTATATTGGTTCTATTCGAGTGGAATTCTGTCAGCTACAACTACAATGGGAGTCTGTAACTACACACAAATGGTATTCTTATTTTAAATTATGAATAATCTCAATAGTTGGAATTTGGAAATGAATATATGAACCGGTATCCATATCTTAAGAACGAGTCCTGCTATAAACGTGATTGAGAGAGCCGACTTTCGCATGACCAAACGATACGCGGAGTAGTGCCATTTGCTGCATTGGGTCATCCGGAAGTCGGCTTATTTAGTCGTGTGTATACATTTTCGCTTTAGAACCTAAGTTTTTTTTAAAATTCCCACTAGGTGCTTTTAAAATCATAAGCTCTCTAAACAAGAAAGAAAACATCAAACTTCTTTATATTACCACCCGTTAGATATTTATTAGGTATTTCTTAAAATCTTAAGAACTCATCTAATTTACCTAGATACCCTTGTTTTTTATGGTTTGATCTAGTCTAATTGCATGCACGTATCAATGCACCATCAGCACTAGTCCAACTGATGCGTGCATGTGTGTTGGAATTGACACACAACATCAGCTTAATTAAAAGTTAATTCAAAGGTAGTATCAGAGGAAAATTATCCATCAAAAGTGATTAGGGATGTGTCCGCCCTATAAACTTCAACATAAACTTTGAGAAAATGTGCCCAATATAATTAAATCTACGCAGGGCCGGGAGTACGTATTGACAACGAACTAATTTAGAATTTATTTTGTATGGTATATGTATATATATATATGTGTGTCTATATATATATATATATATATATATATATATATATATATATATATATATATATATATATATATATATATATATATATATATATATATATATATGCCTCCTACATGCATACTGAGCTGCTTGATCATATCAAGCTAGCTAGTAATTTTTGTACCAACCAATGTGCCTCGCATTAGCATCCGATCCTCTGAAGAAAGCATATACTATACTGACCAGTGTGTTATTTATATATATCGATCGATAGGACCGCTCTAGCTAGCTAGCTAACTACTCCATCTCAAGATTATATATATCGAACATACACACATCAAAATTACAAGATATATAGATAAAGTTTGAGAGAGAAAGCCTCATGCATTATTAAAAAATGTTCTTAATTCTGTGGGCCATTTCTTAGTTCACTTCAGTGTGATATCCCCTGTCATAGCATGTATACCATGCTAATTAATCAATTAAACATGGATGGTTTCCAACACTGGACAAGCTGATCATTCACATCTTTTGTTCACACTTCACTTTCTCGAAAACGTGAAAAATATGGTAGAAGCTAGAATATAAGAAAATGCCACTTATTATGTTTTGCTCATGTTATTCCAGACCAAGAGTTCATGCATGACAAATGAACATATATAGTCTAATTCGTGTGAAAATATAGTAGTGCATGCATGCAAATCATAAATGCCATCAGGGCAATCAGGCATATATATCTTAATTTGAACAAACTCGATTTGGGAGAGATTCTAGCAGCTGCAAATAATTTTAGAATCTAAATTTTCCAAAATGATCTATATTTTGTTTCAGATTGTAAAAATCAATACATCGCCAATGTTTTTTTAAGAATTTGAAGCTCACCCAAACATTAAACATACACTAGTATTCCTTCATAAAAACTCAAATTAAGATGTTCATACAAGCAAGACAATCATGCAACAAATACAACCATACATGCAGCTAGGGGCGGATCCACGTTATAGCGTCGGGGTCAGCCGACCCCGATGATTTCGTCGTAGCGTATTGTATCTATGTTTTTTTACCAGCTAAGACCCCAGCAAAAATACATGATATTATATTTTTTCAACCTAAGTTAGTACTATAAGTTTTAGCTTGACCCCAGTGACAAATTATCCTGGCTTCGCCCCTGCATGCAGCTGCAATTTTTCTTAAGGCGGCATGTACACCCATGCATGCTAGAATATGATCCCATATAGTGTGGTTATATACAGTGTCCACATATAAATTAAACAAATCTGCTTCACCAACAAAACGCATGATAAAGTGAGGCCGGCGGCAACATGATGTATGAAATGCTATATATCCTCGAAACCATATATAATTAAGACCGTGGAACGGATAATTTCACCCGTCAAACCTTGTTGCATGCACTAATTCATAATTTTAAATAATTTTCGACCGGAGGAACGTACCTTGACTCACCATGCATGTGTCAATTAAGCTTCTTTCTATTAAGCCTGAAACGCCACATCAAGCTAAGCCAGCATAAACTTGTATATATATATATATATATATATATAGACCTTATAGGTAACAAAATCTAGTTAAGCTAGCTATACAGGCCAATATGTATCTATATATATATATGATACACTCAAATTATATTATATAATTTGGTAAGATTAATATATATTGTCCTCTTCATACTTACACCAAAGCGTTAGTTTTAATTTATGGATCAATTAATATATTGCACAACCAACTTTATTATATTGGTCAACTTTACAGAAAATGTTCATTCTTCATATAAGCACAACATACGTAGCAATGAAGCATCAAACACATTATGTGATGGCATCCATGCATGTTACAAGCAAGTATATGTATATAGTACCTGATCGACTGATCCTTAGTTTAATTTGATACCAGAGATTCAGAATGATCCTTGGTTTGATACCAGAAATTCAGAATGATCTACCAATTGGAATAAAATTGAAGACTGGATATCTTAAAGCAAGGCAGACATAATAAAGCTGCTAGCATCATATCACACTGAATATTGAATTCCTGACAAGGCATTCAATATATATGCACGGGATCATGGACCTAATCAAACAAAGTATCAATTAATGGCAATCTCTACAGTACCTCAGGAACAGCTAATAAGCCGGTATATGCAAACCCAGCAGAGATGACTGACACTGAGAAATGGCAGCGGCTAGCTAGCTAGCTTAGCTAGCAGCTGAGAAAAAGGCTCCCATCTGCTATCAAGAATCAATTTCTTCTGTTATCACTGCAAGCCTAAGGAGTACTACTTCTACTTTGCAGAGACAGTACCTGAATGAGTCAGACAGCGCGCGAAACAGAATTAATTCGATCTGCTATATCGATGCAAGTACTCCTATGCATTTGCTGTCCTGCAACTTCAGTTCATGCAATGCATGCCCAAACAATGCTGCTGTGTGCAAATGATGTCTGCATTTTTGCTGCCTATATATCCACATGGACGCACATCGAGAATTTACTTATCTCGATCTTAATTCTTTCTGACACCATAAGGAGCGCAATAGGAGGGAGGGAAGGATCTATATATACTACGACTACACCAATACTTTTTCACTTCTTGCTTGCAGAAAAGGTTGCATTCTATATAGAGAGAAATCTTGACATTTAGCTCTAATATAATGACTATAAATATGAGTTAGTTTTTGTTGCCAGCCGGCCTGAATTGATGAACATTTCACGCATTGCACAGTGTACTGTTGGCCCAGAAGAAACAGCAGCAACAGAAGCAGCAGAGGAAAGAAGAGACAAATGCGAATACCAAATCAAGAAGAGGAGCAGCGATTGCAGAGAGAGAGAGAGAGAGAGAGAGGTCAGAGAGAGATGGAGAGATGCATATACTACATCAGACTGTATGCATGCATGTGTAGGAGAAGGATTTAGGATCTGACCTGCAGTAGTGCTCTCCCATAACTGCATGTCGTCCTAGCTAGATGCATGGCTGGCCTGGCCGGCCTGCTGCAGTCTGGCCATCTAGCTCCCCCATTTTGAAGGCATCTTCTCTTCTCCTCTTCTCTTCACCTCCCCGGCCAACAGCTTAGCTGCTTTGGAAGGAGAGCCCAATTGACCTGCCCAAACAACAGCAGCACCAAGAACAATCCATGTGCGCAGTATGCATCCATGCATTCATAGAGAAGGAGTACATACATACGGTTGCTCCAATGCAAACACATATGGCATTGATCTCCATTAGCTCAACCAATATATATAGCAAGTGTACATACATATATAAACTTGCAATCTCATGCGTTTGGCATCAGTGCAAATTATTTGTTATCATATGTGAGGAGCACACCGTGTTCCCTAGGCTTGGTAGTCATGGTGCCTGTGTACAATTGGCCTGGAATTTAGAAGTAGTGTAGCTATGTAGGAAACAGTTTCTTCTTCTCCCCTAATAACTAGAGTACCTGTAGTATATATTTTCTCCCGGACACAGTGAAGAGAGCAGCTAATATAACTTAATTAATTATAATTAAGCACACGGAAAAAAAGCAAGGCAAATCGAAGCAAAGAAAACCATCAACCAACCTAGAAAGAATTTTTTTGGTTGCTGCTTTGTTCTTTTCTCTTAACTGTTTCTCCTCACACTGCACTGGCTAATTTAAAGAGAGATGAGCTATATACGAAATACGAAGCCTTTAGCTGCTGCACGCGCCGCCGCCGCGCCGCCGCCTTTGTTTACTTCATCTCCGGCCTCTCTTCCACCACGATTCCATTTGTGTCAGTAGGAGAATTGAAGCAGAGAGTAGCAGATCGTGTACGGCCATCCCCCCCGGCCCTTCACAAGTCAAGGTTCAAGGAGCACCTCGCTTTCCCGGAAGACGACGAAGACGATGACGGCGGCGACGACAGCTGCAACGTAGGCGGCGGCGCCATCCTCCCGACGCCGGCGTCTTGTTCGGAATTCGCGCAATCGAGGTTCACCCCGAACAGCCGAACTCGTTTTGACGGTGTCGACGCCACCGACGGCTCGGCGTGCCCCGCCGCTATACGCACCGGCACCGACTCCAGCACCACCGCGGGATGTTGCTGCTGCTGTTGTTGCTGGAACGGCCGGTAGAACAGCACCTGCTGCCTGTTGGTGGCCGGTGCGTACCCGTCATACCCGACGACGTGGGCGTGCCGGCGGTGGTGGTCGTAGATGGGCGTCGAGGGAGGCAGGAGAAACCTGCTGCCGGGGACGGCGCCATGGTGTGGCCAGGGCGCGAAGGGGATGGAGGGGAGAGGGAGGCGGTGCATAGGCGGCGCGAGCGCGGCGACGACGTCGGGGCGGCGGCGCCAGTCGATGAAGAGTCTCCCGCGGGCGGACTCACCGACCCCGCGGCCGAAGGAGACGGTGTCGCCGGCGTCAAGGCGCTTCTCCTTGACGAAGCGGCTCCATCCCTTGGTCATGACGTAGCTCTGGCTGCTGTTCCAGTAGGAGTAGCGGAATCGCCATGGCTTCCCCGTGCGGTCCTCGAAGCTGAGGAGGAGGCCCTTCTCGTTGGAGGCCGCGTCGAGCGGAAAGTACTTCTCCGCGTGCTGCTTCGGGATCACCAGCCGGTTCAGCTTCCCCACGTCGCTCGGCGTCACCACCTTGTCGAACATGTGCTCCTTCTCCACAGCCTCCGCCGGCAATAGGCTCCTCTCGTGCTCGCCGCCGCCCGCCGCCCCCGACCCCGCCACAGCCAACGACCTCACGATTGGCGTGAACTCCATGCCGAGGACCGATCGACCGACCGAGACCACCGCGAGGTAAGATATATGCCTCCTCTCCCTGATCTCTCCGGCCGCCTCGCCTCGCCTCGCCTCACCTCGCCGGCCGGCGCCTGATCTTTCCCCTTGACCTTTGACCCCCTGTATGCTTATGGTATGCTACTAGTGCTACCTCTGTTACTATTGATAGTATATGGCTACTACTTAATTTGGGGCTTATAATATTAGGAGCCAATCAACTATCTCTTGTTTAATTGGGATTTCTGGGATTGGAATTTAGAATTGTGAGCCAGCTACCTTGCTGTGGCTACTGCTTAGGGAGAGGGAACAATTAAGGGTTTGTGTGAGCTAGCAAGCTTAATTCAGGCAGGGCTTGAAGCTTGAAGCAAGAAGGAAGAAGGTTGAAGAGAGGGGAGGAATGAAGAAGCAAGATAAACTGGCCTGGCTGGAGTTGGAGATGTGATGAGTGGTGGTGGTGGTGTGGTACTATGAAGGTTCTTGGTGGGAGAGGAGGAAAAGGATGAGGATGGATAGATACTTTTGTCTTGCAACCAAAGGTAATTGTCCTATAGCTGCCTACTTAGCTGCTATATACTAGTGTCTAGTGTGTTATTGTAGGTAGTATGTGTATGTGTATTTATGCATCTGTGTATATGTATGTATGTGCTTTGCTGGTGTGCCATTTCAGAGGTGAGGTGTAGCTGGGGAGGGATGGATGAAAGGGTGGGCACACTACACTAGCTTGCTTTTTAAAGGGAGAAGAGATGAGAAGACAGAGAGAGAGGGAGAGAGATGGTAGAGGATGTGGGGCCCATGAATTATCTGGTTGAGCTCATGTGAGCTTGTCCTTCTCATGCTATAGGGAGCCTTTATATGTGAGTTAGGCAGGTGATGAGCCCCAAAATGCCAGTTGTTGCCTGCAATTTTTCAACATGCATCTTATTGGTAGGTAACAAATATCTGTATTTTATGCAGATGCTGTGTGTGTGAATGTGTAGTATCCGGTATTTGTGTCCGGTTTGTATTCCAATCTGATTTACATATGCTTGATCATCAGTTGGAAGTAGAAATCTATGTATGTTGTGTCACTCTAGCTGGGTTTGTTTACTTTACATATATATGACAGCAGTTAGCTCGAACATACATTTATTTTCTGTTAAAGCAGAAACTAATGTTTGAATATATATCTTTTAAATTTCCGTCTTGTTAAATTAATCAGTCCAATTTCTTGCAACTGTACATTTTGCTAATCTTAGTTGCTTGGTTCTTATATCACACATGCTACAATTTTTTTTTGAACCACTATATATAACCTGTTGCAATTATCTGCACACGTTTCTGACTCTGAAAACTGCACGTCAGCTTATACATTTCTCCATATATTAATTCGAGGTGATTGTACTACAGCGTACCTAAAATTTCAGATACTGTTGAATTAAATAGTCCCATTTCTTGCAACTGTTTGGCTTCTAATCTTAGTTGCCTGGTTCTTATCACTGCCCACAATATTAATAATTCTGACTCTGAAAACTGAACGTCTCGATATATATTAATTCGAGGTGATTGTACTGCAAATCTTCATCAGCTTCGTTCTCTCCTGCCTGTACTGTGTACTGTACATGTTTATTTTTGCAAGATATTGCCCAAAAGTATCGACAACTAAGAATCCCCGAACAAAAACATATGGTATACATGCATGCATCCAGGTGATATATTAGAATATTGCGAATCCGCAAGTGCATGCAGTTTTAAATTAGGCCAAACTGGGTCTGAACGAAGTTGATTATTTCAGGTTATCTGCTTGACTGCTTGGCATTAGAAATTGGCAGCAAGTGTCCCTGCAAAGCCAGCTATTGTGGCAGGACGTACACAGAGAAGGTGAGGAGATAGATGATGCTCACTTGCTCAACTCACCTCAGCTCAGCTCAGCTCAGCATGCTAAGCTAGCTAGCTGCTTACCCCTCTAGCTGATCGCAATATATTGACTCGGCCCCATGAGTGACAAGCAAGGTGTGTATTTTATGGGCAGACGTTACACATGTGGTGCATACAATAAGGTACAATCTGCATCTGCTAAACATATATACAGTGTTAGGAGGCATCATATATACATATTTTACAGGGAGCACACACATGTTGCTGGGTGTTAGTGTGGCACAAGAGGCAACCAGTGATAACATATAGTGCCGGTCATCCAGTTGCTGCGTTTAGGGGGGTTTGTTTTGTTTCCATTGTGGGGGGAATTGCTTGCACAAACATATGAGGCCGGGATCAGGAGGGGGGTAGTTGGCCTGTTAGGCTCAGGAAAGTTCCTTGCTGCTAGCTCTCTCTAGTTAATTTAATTTGTACTTGCTTGTGTTTACATCGGATTGACAACTTCTTTTGGAGTGTTTGATATGGAATTAGTTCAAAGTGAATTTACAACGAATTAATTAAGGTATATCTACCATGCATATATGCAATGGATTTTAATTAATAGTGGTCGTGGTTGGTCCATGCCAGCGACTAGCTAGCTAGGTAAACTTAAGATGCATGCATTAGCTAGCGAACCCTTAATAATTACTCTGCCTCTTGCATTGCCGATCCATAAACAAGTAAACAAGCAACAAGTTGAGCCCAATGGGAGGATATGATGCATGCATCGCACACAATGTATACTGTTTGTGACCGGACTCCCTACTGTGCAGTGGATTGGTTGAGCACTTTGTTGACCCGTGGACAACGCTAGCTAGCACGGATCGAGCTGCATTGTTCGTTCACCCAATTAACGATCGATCTCAAGTGGACACATTTATATATCCGTAGCAATTTGAGAAATTATTAAGCAGCGAGAAGATCGTCGAGTATTATATTGTTTTCTCAGCTCTCAACTTCATCTTATATATGGCCTCGAATCACATGGAGTCCACTTGTACTAGCCATAGTATGTATGCAATATTAACACTAGCTAATTTGGAGCTCGTATAAATAAACTAGTATAGCTAGAGAGAATTTAATTGCAATACGTACTAGCTGTTCCAGTACTATGGTTTGCTAGAACGTAACTGTACGTACGTATTTATGCATGCTAGCTCGCAGTACTCTCATAGAGAGTTAATTAATTAATGTAATCTATGATGAAATATATTGATTATTTTTTCCTGAAAAGTGATGATACTCTAATGCGCATTAGAGTATATCTGCAAAATTAATGTGAAATATAATGCATGACCGGGGCACATGGTGGCTGATTTGGTCAGCTTTTAAAATTACAGGAAATCAATGGCAGAGTTGATTAGAAAAACCCCTGAAACCGCTCAAACCAAACCTTAGTTTTGGGTAAAGTTTATTGTCTCTTGCAGAGTTGAAATGGCTCTCATATGTTTCAGTATACAATTGATGAAGCCTTAAAAACACTCGAGAAAGTGTTCACCAAGTATTACACTCCACAAACAGCGCTCAACCAAAATTACCTCGGCGAACACTTGTTGTCAAGTACCAAATATGTCGCTCAGGAAAAAAATAGTGAAACGACACTAAAATGGCAAACGAACATTTTTAGGTGTTTTCCTGTGTTTACACTCAACAAACCTTCAAGTGCTTGTCGAGTTTTAACACTAGGCAAAGAAGGAAACCAAAAATATAGAACACGGACATGACGCCATTTTCGTCAAACACTTGATGGACGTGGCACGACATGGCAAGGCAATTGTGTGGTGTCGGGGCGGAGCAGGGTGGGGCAGGGAACGGTGTAGCACGGTGTCGTGGCGGGGCATCATGGGGTGCTAGGGCAGCGTGGCACCAAGGGGATGTAGCGGCGGTCAGGTGAGGGAGAAGTATTTAAAGGATTACGTGAAAATTTTGAAAAAAATGGCTCTGATTTTGAAAAATGGCACCAGATGCGAAAAATGTGTGGGAAAGGAATTTTTATATACTGAGTGTCTCAAATTTCGCACTTAACATGTTTTTCAAATTTCGTCAATTTTGTCATTCTTTTTATTGAAAAAAGTTGTGAAACAATAGTGGGTAAGTATTAAAAATAAACTCAAAAAATGAATATTATTTTTGGATATTTTAGTTCATTATTTTATGCACTTATGATTCAAATTTAACATTTTTAATTTAAATCCTACAAATATAATTAATAAATTAAAAATAGCTAAGTGACCTAGAAAAATACCAAATTTTTTCATGGGATAAGATATGATGTATTTTTATTATAGAAAAAGTTTCAAATTCAAACAAAGATTTAATCATCGATTTATTTTCAAACCCAACCCATTCCTTTTTAAAATCCTAATTTGTCATTAGAGAATGTTTGGTTTTCTTAACATCTAATGTGATAATTTTTTCAAAACATTTTTAATTTTTTATCATAGCATCTAAATATCATATCATAACATCATGACATATTGAGAAGTCTTGTGTTTTAGACTTTATTTGAATTTTTTAGTATTAAAAAACCATTAAGCTCCACATTGCTGATTGAGTATCGCAACCTAGATTTTTCAAAAATTCTTTCGATTTTGTGGGTAAGGCCTAAAAATAGACTCCAAAATATGAATACAATTTTGTTATAAATTTTGGTTCATTAGTTCATACACTTGCAGTTCAAATTTCAATTTATATGGTAAAAACATGTACACTTAATGAATTAAAAATAGTAAATTGACCCAAAAAATATCAACTTTTTACGTGAGATAAACTATATTGTATTTTGATTGTAGAAAAGTGTCATGTCAAAGAAAATTTTTACCATTGATTTTCTTTCAAAACCAGCACATTTCTTCCGATCTAAACCCTAATTACTTTTCGGAGAATTTTCAATTTCTTAACATCCTACATGACAACTTACTCGAAATATTTTTAAAATTTTATCACAGTATTTATGTATCATATCATAATTCCATGCACTTGTAGTTCAAGTTTCACTTATTTCAATTTAAATCCTAAAAACATATTTAATGAATTAAAATAGCAAAATGACCTAGAAAAATACAAAAATTTTATATTGAATAAGATATGTTGTATTTGAGTGTAGAAAAATTTTCAAGCACAAAGCATAATGCAAATATCACATAGTTCGGAAAATTCTTTCACACAAAAATTCGCGAAGAAGTGTTTTGTCATAGAACTAGGGGCAGCTCGTCAGATGCACACTTCACTTGTGCCCTAAGGTCGATAAAATACATGCATACTGCGTACGTACCACGAAACAATTTAACGCTAATCCAAAAAAGTAACCTCTAAATTCAAACACCGATCTAAACCGGCCGGAGAACTTTTAAAATTTCGAAACTGATTGCAACGGGGGCGATCGATCGACGAGCTACTAGTTGCATGCGCGATTCGATCGATCTGATAGTGATGTGCCAGATATGTAAAGATCGACTGGATGACTTGTTACTAGTCGTCGCTGGTACGATCGATATAATCTCAGTGATGCATGGATTCTCAGACGGATTTGGATCGATCAGACTCAGAAGTGATCCTGGAGATATCTCATCAGGATGCATGCATGGTTCGCCATGAAGACTAGGGAACGTAAAGCATGCGCATTGTCCGTGTCACCAACATCAACGTCTACTAGAGTACTACTACTGATTTGTAACTGATAAATCCTATAAATTTATATGTAGCATTATATTATATTGTGCAATAATTCGATCGATCTATCACCAACTTGGCACAAAGCATTAACATATACATGGCCATATATACTTCAGTTTGACAGCAAGCTTTGATATGATCGTCAGAACACAGGTCTTCGATGTGACCATATATATGAGTAAAGTCAGCGAGTGCTGCAATTCCTTTCACAGATCTGAGTCAATTTGACGCGTATAGTACTACTCCACATGCATTTCCTTACAGTCTTAAACCATCTAGCTTGCATTGTACTGTGGTTTCCTAAGCTACATGTACTCTGTCCTCTGATTAATTTTTTCTGCTGTTCCTAGTTTATGGCTTTACTGCGGTACTACGTACTCCGATAGATCCACTGCACAATGTTACGTTGGAACAGCTAGCTAGCACAGGATATATACTCTATCTGTCATTATTGCGAATTTATATATGCAGGGGTAACATGATTTCATAGTTGTAAGAACCCGTGCATATACATACATACACCATGACGGTACGCATATATATGTACATGATGCTAGTTTATGTGGAGCTTTAATTACCACTGCACAGGTCAACTTGCGCCAGATTAAAACTTGGTCTGCTAGCTAGCTGTGTTCACTCACATCATGCTTAACCGAAGTGATCACCATGCACTTATATTTGAGATCTACTTACTTAATCTAAGATATTAGCTTACTTGCATTGATTGATGAGTACTGTTATCTATCTTTTAAGTTGTGATGTACTCCCCTATTATCGTGTCAATACTAACAGCATAATGTAAAATGAGGGAGGAAATCGGTCAGAAAGGAGGAGGCAGCTAAATAAGATGCATGGGCAGGGATAGATGTGGACATGTCTCTCTTGCATAGAATTGTTTGCAATGCAAAGCGAGCAGCAGGAGAAGTTGCAGGTTGAATATTAATGAAAGCTTGCAGCCTTTTTTCTAGCTCAGCTCGTCATAAGATGAAGCTGCATGCTGCATATATAGCCCACTGCAAGCAGCAAGCTTCCGATCGAGGCCCTCATGTGCTTTAGGCCAGGCCTTGAGAATGAATTGGAGAGGAGAGAGCACAAGATCAAGAGAAGTAGCATTCAGATTATTTCAGACTAGAACAGAAATGCAGAGGGAGCGAGGTCGTAGCTAGATAATGCAGCCAGCAAATTAAATAGGTACTACCCATGCCATGCATCTCCTCGATCTCTTTCAATTCCATTGCACTGCTGCAGTCTGCAGGCCCAAATTAAAGGAAAGGAGCAACTTTGATAGGCATCTATCTGCAGGGCCTCTGCTTCCGATCCCTTAATTCGCTTTTCATGGCGCCCCATGCATCTTATATGCAAATGTCAACGTGTCTGTATGCATGCCTAGGCAAAGCTATGCCTACATATAAAAAAGTAGCTTAATTCAGCTTGATATATGGCTACATTGGTGATACGGACAAGCAGATCGAGCTGAGGCCACCATGCATATTTTGCACTACTTAAGCATGCATTATGGACAATGCAAGTGATTGAGTCATGGCATAATGACATGTGCACGATAGGGGAAGTGGCTTCAGCCTTCAATATAACCACCAGCTAACTAAGCCTCCTTTAATTTGGTGCAGTTTCAAATTGTATTTTTTTAAGCTGGTCAAACTTAACTCCAAAAAATTCTGGATCTGGAGCTGTGGATGGATCGCGAGTATTTAGTTGAACAATCTAGATTTTATTTTGGACTAAAAATAAAAATTTAAACTATTTTATTATACTACACAAATCTTCGGTCCAATATAAATCTCAGAGTTAGAGCTAGGTGTACCAAATGAAACGAGATCCTCTACAATTAGGAGGCCGATTGCAGAGGGACGCGTTGAGGGTTTCGGATCCGTCCGATCTCGATCAGATGACACTGAAGAGACCCCTTCGCAATAGTGAGACTCACTGTGCAACAGGCTTTGGGAGTGGGAAGGGGGGCTTCGCACCGTCTGATTAAGATTAGACGGTTGCGATGTGCGACTGCCCTCTGCAGTTGGGGAGCTGACCGCAGGAGATGGTTCCGTACCAAACATGCCCCTTATATATATATATATATTGCATTTGCAGAAAAAATACCAAAAGGTGTTAAATTATTTTTTCCAACTAAAACAAATGCATGGTAGTTTAGTTGAAAATAATGGGGAAATATCTTGTGCAATCTGCAATCGTGCAATCGTGCGATCTGATGCATCCAATTAAGATCCAACGGTTACATATGAAACCTAAACTTTTTTACTTTTTTCATGTGTAACCATTAAATCTTGATTGGATGCACCAGATCGCACGATTGCATGATTGCACAGGATATTTTCCCGAAATTAATACTCCCTCTGGTGAAAACACACACAACATTTTGACTTTTTGATAAAAATACACAATAGTCTTAGATGTGCAATACGACCACACTTTTATAGTAGAATAAATTTATAAAATTTGATAAAGATTTTAAAGTATTTTTAGGACAACTATAATCGAGCTATTTTTTCACTAAACATTTTAAAGGTTATCAACAGTCAAAGTTTCAAAAGTTTAACTACATTTTAGTCCAAACGTTACTTATTTTTTACCAAAGAGAGTATTTTCTCTGTCAGCGAAAAATTTAAAAAGGAGTGATATGATGTTATATGCGGGGGAAATTAACAAGCATATGTGTACACACACGTATATCTGTCATCTTCTGAACAAATTATATTGCTGCAAATTAAAGCATCACATCACTTGATGATGCACGTCAGGGACACTTCATGAAAACCGTAGATAGATGGCTTTGGCCGGTACGGTAGTGTTGCTTAAACTCCTTTTGCTGTTCATATCCTACTACACACATGCATGCCCTGGTTGAACGAACAGTGTTGTGCCTTTTGCACAGTGCAGCAAGAGGCCCCAGGGCAAGGACGTGTACTACTAGCACGGCATATTTCAGGTCCATAACCCTAACTATAGCTAGCCAGTGGCCTGCATAAGTACGTGTTCTACTGTGCTCCGCTTTACCCGGCCGGAGCAAAATTTTGAAGAAGAAGAAGAAGAAGCAGCAGCAGCTAAGATATGATGAATAATCACACATCGATCATTGAGTGAGTGAGCATGGCATATCTAGCTCGATCTAGCTAGCTATATATGTAGTAGAGTTGCTACACTCTCTGATCTCTCCAGCTCTCTCTAGTCTCGAGCTTGGGTAGTATAGGATCTAGTACATATAGAGAGAGATGGATGGATCGATCATGATCTCCTCTCCTCCGGCCGCTGAGGGCGCCGGCGAGGGGTCCCGGCCGGTGATGGATGCGTGCCGTGGTGCGCGAAATATAGGGCAGGCAGCAGGCTAGCTAGCTCGATCACCGTGGCGGATGGCATTTAGTAAAGGAGCCTGGCCGGCCGGCCGGTGAGGGGACCAGCCTCTAGCTTTGAGAACGTGGCCGGTGCAGGCTGGGCATGGAGCTAGCGAGAGAGGGAGCTAGACAAGAGGGGAGACTGGGCAATCAGGATCAAGCAACAAAGCTAGCTGATGAATGATCCATCGACAAGATTACTGTTGTCCCTTCCGTAACTGCATGCACCACGGTGTGCTAACCAATGCAATTATTTACAAACCCTTTGCTCGACCTTGCATGTTTATTAGGGCATGTACAACCATGAGACGACGGAACGGTTTTCAAAGTACAAGAGACAACAAAGAAACTGCATGGTACAATACTAAGCCCCTGAATCATAAATGCAGTTAAGAGACACTGTGTATAGAGAATCGTGTAGAGACGGGCTCTTCGCGAAGAGCCCATCTCTTGTATTTTTTTCACTTAACATCCTAGAGACCTCTAAAGAGACCACATATTAAATGGGGTTGTACACGCCCTTAATCTCTCTCTCTGACCTTGCATGTTTATTAATCTCTCTCTCTCTCGTGAGGGATGTAATTGGGACAAGCTAGGGCATTAATTGCAGATGAGGTATGGCGCAAAGAGGGGCATATTTCTGTTGTTTCATAGGGCATACGCATATGCGTGCCATGCATGCATGGACCACCAATTATATGTACAGTACCCTTGAGGGACAGGCGTGCTGCAGGGGCCCTTTCAACATCATCAAAGCCTTTCGATCTTATTAATTCAGTACTAATTAATTAAGTAGCGTGCGAACCTATGCTAGCTGTTACACAAGATTTTGTACTCGATCTAAGTGTTACTCTAGGAATTTTAGACGCAGCCCGCTGGTCCCCGTTAATTATTTTCCCCTTATATCAATGTTAACTATATCATCAATAAATGGTGGATCACAGCCAATATATGCATGCATCATGTAATAACAATAATAGAGCAACAGCTTCAACACTTTCTTAATTTATGCTTACAAGTACAAAATAACTTATTATTTATGAGTTATTCAAATTCTATCTATATTCTACATAGTAGTTTATTTTTAGAATCTACGACTATTGGTGGGTTTAAGGGTCTGAAATAAAAATCTGAACAGTACTACTATAGAATATACACCAAGCTACCATATTGCTAACGAACTATATATATAGGCGCATGCATGCTTGCATTTTTTTTCTGGCTAGAGCCATGCATCCTGCACCTTTACGCGAGCATGAACAAATTAAATTTTTGGACAATATATGTGGGGTGATGAAAATTAGTAATTCTTTTCATGATGATTTGTTGATGTACGGATGAGTGATTTTATGCAGCCTGTGATTAATTAAGACTATGCTGTAGGAGCAACTGGCCTAAACTTAGTCCACTAAATAAACTGAACTGTCAGAGCTTTTGTAATAAAAAAACTGAATTACATATATAAAGAAAGAACTGTGTGTACTTGCATGGGCCTTGCTGTGGAAAAAACTAGGGCTGGAGAATAGAAAGCTGCAGCCTGCAAGCACACAACAAAACTATGTTGAGCTATAAGCGATGAAAAAGCTTGTATGAGCTACGAATATGGAAAAAAACGAAGTTATTTGTTTAGAATAACTATGATCTATATTAGAGTGATTCTATAAAACTTAATAACAAAAGATGAATATAATAAGCTTACGTTGATTGCTGAAGGAATTCAGGAATTATCAAGTATCGCAAATGTGAAGATGTGAAATATAGGTGATATGCATCATTTACAAAAGCTGCTGAAAAGGCTTTTTTGCATCAGATAGTTTTTTTTGAAAGGCGTGCGAGAGATTCGCCGCTTAGCATTAAGAGAGGTAAAGACCTCAGGAAGAACGTTACAAAGCAAGGTATCAACTTAACCAGCGATCGCACGATCGCTGTTTACAAACAGAACGAAATCCGAAACAATTAGATCAACTACTGTGTGGATTGGTTCAAAGGACAGGGAGAAGACTCTTCTGTTACGCTCCTTCCAAATATTCCACCAGGTGTAGATGATTAAGCCGTTAAACAAACGACGATTCCTTCTCAACGAAGCCGAAGAAGCCCTCTGCCACCAAATCTGAAAAGGTTCTCTCCCTGTGAGCGGCGGAGTACCGGAGATGTGCAACCGAGCCTGCACTTCATTCCAGGTTTGGATGGTGAAAGCACACTCCCCGGCCAGATGTTGTGGCGTCTCAACTGCAGCAAAGCATAGCTGGCAGAAGGGAGGCTGTTTATTTAGCCAGTTACGTGGACGTTTAATAATTAATCTATTTTGGGATGATAAATCTTTGTGATAATCTAAGGAGGCTGTAATTAAGTTGCTAGGGTTTCTCTTAGCAAGACCGGCCGGCAGCCGGGCAACTTGGGCCCTATTGCCCAGGCCGGCCTGGCGAACTGTTGGTTAGTGGGTATATACGATCATGTGGGCTATGGCTACCGGTTCTTCAGATAGCAACAGCCAAAAATATATAGCTGACGCGTTGAAACCCCAACCAAATCTATGGCGTGGTTGCAGATGCACACATCAACGGGCACATATGTTCAAAATATCCACCATAATATTCCCCTCATCCCAGCGATAAAAAAATCTTGACAAATATAAGGACAGAAAAAGAGCAAGTGGGCATCACGTTGACTTGAGGAAGATGGCAACAATTATATGGCCAGGGTTTCAAAAAAATAAAAAAAACGTTCACGGACCACGCTACACTAACCAGGTACGGTCAGGTGGCCGGTAACTGTAGGTAACCGATTAAACTTAAAATTAGAATTAATTTTTTTCAATTAATTTTTTTGTGCAAACGAACCGTTTGGTTTAGAATTGCAATCAATTTATTTGCTTCAAAAATTGAACAATTTTTATTAAAAAGCAAAAAAATATAGAAAATGTAAGTATAAAACTATATTAAAATATGCATACACGATCGTTTCAAGCATAGGGACAAATAGGGCTGGCATCATGTTCACACAGAAGCTCAGAACCAGCCACGAGCTAACAAATAAGTTTAGTTATAACAAATAACCCCAATGGTTGAGCCTGAGGATTGTCACAACTCCTGCATGCATATATAGGAATACTGTTTAAGATTAAGAACATATATACAATATGAGCTTATGTTGTAGTTACCTTTCAATTAAAAAATGATTATTGATGGTACTACGGTAGAAGTCTTCCTTGCTTGTCATATGCTGGGAAATCATCATAGTCTGAATCTGATAGATAGGACATTATTGGCCCATCATGCAAGCCCAGACGTGCACGTTCCAGTGATACTGGGAACCCATCAGGCTCTTCGGGCAACACTTTGTGGCGCTCAACAGCAATTTTCCCATTTGCCTCATCAGACAGGGTTGTGCATTTAACATCATTGAGCAGATCGGTCTTTTTAGCTAACTCATCATATGCTCCGCCAAACTCCCACCAATCCAAATCAACATCAAATGAATAATCTAATAGTTCCATCGGAAAGCTTCTAGTGTTGTCTGTGCGTTTCATTGGGCCGTCAGGGGCATTAACGCGATCAACATCAGTTTTACTTGATACCACCCGCTCATGGATGATTTCGTCCACAGGAGAGTTAATGCTATCATCGCTAGACTTCAAATCACCCTCACTAACTGCAGTAGTATTATCAACACCATATGCTTTGTTGTTATTATAACGTGTTTCCTGTTGCTGCTTACCATTGCCCTCACAAAAGGAATATATACTATCACCATGGGATTTCGAAACTTTCAGCCGAGCAAAGACACTATCCTCAACCTCATTTGCAATGATCCTATTTACTTTAGGAGATTGAGTGTCACCAGTACTGCGTTCCACAGGTAGCAGGGTTGCGCTACTGATAATGCTTTCTTTCACTTGGTTTTGTTGTATGCTAGGATCATCGAGCGCTCCAGTACATAATGAACTTTTGGATTTGGTCAAGGTAGAGGCTTTGTCATCTGATGGAACAGTAGGAGCCACGCCTTTAAGATTATTTGACTTCCAAAAGTAAGGTAATACTGAAAAAATGTTAATATAAATCAATCTCTACTTAATAGTCATGCAAAAAATACTGACCTGTTTGCTCACTCTGACATTTCAGTGAAGGTTCCATCCGGGTAAGTTGAAGTTCATACTTCAGTTTACACATGGAAGCTTCTGCTTCGATCCACAAATTCCTATATGCCAGCACTTGTGCATCTTTAGTATCGCCAGAATTATGTTCCTCGGTAGATAGATTCTGCATACAAGGGGTAACATACATCTCTGAGAAGAAAAGCACTATCGTTCAGACTAAGAAGTTCCCATCAATATTTTGAAGTCAGTCAATGATACTAATCCCTACCTGTAAAATAGATGTTTTGAAATCTGTACTAGTGTCCTGTGGACCAAGTTCAGAAAACTTTTGAGCCTGGCAAGTATTCCCATCACAATTCATCTTTTCAAATTTTGATTGACGGCAGTTGATATTGACAAGGTCGACATTTAATACAGCCTTGCATGAGACATAACAAAAAATGAAATGAGATAGCCAATAGTTTGAATATTTGATAGCCATTTCCAATCTTTAGTAGATAAACCATCAAACAACTTTTGTTTAGCTGATTTCCATTTCCAGTGAGCATAATTCAAAAAGTGGACCTTTGTCAGATTTATGTTAGAAATGGACCAAAACTCAACATCTGCTTGCTTGGCAGTATTCCCAAAGTTTATTGGGATATACATGTATTGTGTTTGGCCTAAAATGGGATATCAGATATTGTGAACGACAGATTATATATCCATCATAACATCATAATATGATTGAGTAACTATTTTTAGTACCATCAGAAGCAAATTTGAAGTGGGGATAAAAGCATGCAGTTAGCAAAACCATGTACCAGATCAAACCAAACCAAGATAAAACTAAATGACAGAAGTCCAACACTGATGTGATATGAAGCATAGCAGTTAAATACAACTTCCAAAACTTTCATTGATTTCAAGTTGTGCAATCAGTATCTACGAAAACATAATTTAATCAGTATGGACGAGGTAATGTTCACAAATCAAACTATACACTTTTCTTAAATCAGGAATTGTGTAAAAAAAGAGTTTGCATCATACCTTGCTTCCTTTTGGAGTCAGAAAACTAAGATTTTGCATGGTAGATTGAATAAGTTCTTCACTAGATTCGTCCAACTCATAATCACCGTTGCAAGTAGATAGAAGTATTACCGACAAATTGTATATTGATTTGATTAATTTTGCATGAGACTTGGATCTGTAGGTGACTTTGTCAGAAGATATCTTCAAGTCCTCCTGAACATGTGGGATGCAATGAGATAAATGTTCCTGACCTCTGTTCAGGATGTCCATAGGCATTTCAGAACACATGTTTTTCTGTGTCACTTCAACTTTATGAGCATTTCCCTGAAGAGCTTCTTTTGTCAAACTCTTAGCATGTGCAGTAGTAGAAGCACTGATATGACTTGAAACTTTCACAGCAGATTCTTCACTTCCACCTAACATTATGAATTCATTGGTTTTGACACCATCACAAGCATTTCCCTGTTGGCCTGGCATTACCACATCCCTAGAATCATCTTCTGGCTTGTATGTCCTAGGTTTCTCTCTTTTTGTGCCTTGTTCTTCAGACACATAACCACTGTGGTTAGCCATAACTTTGCAAGATCCAACATCGGATGGGAGTATATCTTTGTGAAGTTCAGACCTTTTGTACTCCGAAGGCAACTTCAATGCTGAAAAATAGTTTGTGCAACAAGGTAGAGAAGGATTATTCAGAGGATTTGATGTTTCACTATACTCAGAAGATATCCTTGAATTCTTAGTGCTAAACCCAGAAAAATTTTGCGAACCAATGATGTCATCTAAGCCATTTGCAGATGAAGGTTCACTGTTTTCCAAAACACCAAATGATAACCGACGTGCACATGGTGACCCTTTCCAACAAGTTGAAGCAACAAGGTTATTTTCCTCAGGCGACTCCATAAAATTATTGTGATTATGAGGAAGTCCAACTTTAGGATCAGAAATTTTGGAGTATGATTCTTGTAAGCTTAAATCCCGTTTCACTTCAAAAGAAAGTTCTACGGGTCTTCTAGTTATAGAATGATCACCAACATTATAGGTCTCTTCATAACTACTACATGGATTCTTTCCCGTTATCCGCATACCAGTAGCAGAGCTATTCCAGTCCCCAAAATGTCTATCTGTAGCGTGAAATCCAACATGGTTTTTCCATTCATTCTGCATGGTACCAAAATAACCAAGATTAAACCTATATGGGTTCGTATACTGCAGGAATGGATCCACCAAAACAGGATCTATTTCTGATGGCACTGTTTTTGTCACGCCACATACTTCTGGTGAGGCAGAAACAGAAGGCATGTATAGGTCATAATTTGATTGATATGTTGAGTAGGATGGAAGATGTGACAGATGGCCATCATAAGCAGAATAACAGTCATTAGGTTGATGTGTACGACAAGGTTCTTTGTCTAAGCAATCAGTCATACTGGGAAGCAAGGAAGGCTTATGGATAACTGATGGTCCAGTATCACTGGAAGCAGATGCTGAAATTCTTTGGAAAATTACTTGATTTCTCTCTTGCAACTGACTTGGTGCACTATCTGTAACCAGAAACCCATCAGTATTCGCGATACCTGCAAATTAATTTGGTTGATACTAGGTTTACAGTGCAACTTTTCTCAATGCCTTGGTCATGTTATTTGCATCTATACATGGAAAAAATGGCATCACATGGTGAAACTCTATGAACCAACATCTTCACCTATGATGGCTGCATAGTTACCCAAGATTGATTGGTTTCGATCGCAGAAAAAATTCCAAGTAGTATGATCACAAACCCTAAATCTACCTCATATGAATAGATTACACAGAGGTAAGTGCGGAATACATTAACCTGTATAAGATGCATCAGTGCTAAGTTGCTAACTATCACCCATTCACCCGTACCAGTGTACCACAACACCAAAACAAATTAATCACGCAGCACAAACACAAATCCCTGATCACAGCACAAGGCGCCAGCATCTCACCTGAGTAACACGGCTGGGTGAAAAGGGGGTCAATGTAGCTCGCCAGAGGTTCTGTCCGGAGCAGGTAGTACGACGGCGCGACGGGGAAGTCAGGGCACGGGCTAGGGCTGTGGGAGGTTGCAGGAATGATCAGCGGGGCAGTGACGGTCGACGGTGAAGGGCGCAAAGGGGAAGTCGAGAAGTAGGAGAAGGCCCCGTGCGGCCTCGCCGGCGTAGAGAACCCGCGATCGCCGGAGTACGCCATCGTCTCGTACGGGTGGGAGAGGTGGGCCGTGGGCGTCTGGTTCCGAATTCCGATTAGGTCGGCGCCGTCGCATAATATACGCCGCGCCCGTTGGACGACGGGCCTCACGGACTGGGTGGAGGCCCGGCCCACTGAGAAAATATTATTTAGGACACAATTTTTAAAAATATATATATAATTTTTATGGGGAAAAGTCAGATCTAGCATTTGTTTTTCAAATTTTACAGAAATATATATATATATATATATTTGTCACTGTTTGAAAATTTACTATTTCTCCTGTCAACGTTTGAAATGATAATATATAAGACAATATATAAAATATCGATAGGAACAATTGAGCCATGTATCCCATTTGAAATGTGGGAAAGAAGTATAGATATGACCATTGTTATCCCCAGAAAATATAATATATTGAATTTACAAAAATATCTTCTCCCAAAACTGTCCATAAATATCTTCTCTCTCAAACGAAGGTTATTGTCAGTTGGTATCGATTTAGAATCTCTGACTATTTAGGGATTATTCCTAAATAATTGTGATCTCGATCAATCTCATATCATCTCATCGGCTCCCCGCCTGAACCTGAACAAATTCCTCGGCGAGGACCAGCGATCGATCCGCTGTCTTGCTTAGGAGCAAAGGAATCGGACGTATTCCGGATCGAGACGATGGCATAAAGCGCCCGGCCGTCTCTCGCGCGCGGCTGCCTGCGCACCGGATGGCTCATGGCCGGGCTAGCTAGTGCGCCGGGAATCTGACGGCCGGCCGCCGTGTAAATTCGTCGCTATCCGAATCGCCGGCCACGTTGCTGTTACTGTCGCCTGCCCGGCCCCCGCTCCGCTTTCTTCCTCAGCTGCTGCTCGATCCATCAGTTGAACTGGCACTGGCAGTGGATTGATGGATCATCAATCAGCTGCCTGGGCGGCCCGTGGTATCCATCAGCTAGCAAGAGACTGTAAAACTCTAGCTCTAGCTACTAGCTTGCTGCCTGCTTCTGGATAAGGAATGGATGCCATTCTCCTAGCCAAGACAGGAGACATACGAGGTGCAGATGAATGAATGAATGCATGCATGGATGGATGGAACGGCTAAGTGAGTGCCGTTTTATTTATTTATTTATTTTACTTGTGACAACTTTAGTTTTGTTGCCAAATATTCGAGCAAGTTGAAATGGGTGGAGCGGTGATCTGGTCATGTGCCTGCCTTCTTTTTATCTGGTATCGTCGAATATTGCAAGTGGACAGATGATAATTCACGGAATCGCACAGCTTTCTCGAGGTTTTTCAGGTAAGCACTGCTGCACAAGTAACATTGCACGAGTTTTGTTTAGAAAAATCGAATTGAATTTGCTGAACACTGGACGAGTTTCGTCTTTCTTGCATTTGCATGTCTTCATATCTTGTCCTACAATAAGTAATATAGTTCAGGAACAAGAACAGGAACAGTCTGCATGCTGTTGTTATTCCTTAAAACTTTAACTGAACATAAAAGGTGCGTGTGTGTTTCAGGAGTAAACTATGGCTGAAGTTTACATTCTATGGTCTTCTAAAGCTGGGGGTTTCTACATCTGACAAAAGAAAATGGCAACTTGATTGTAAGATGCAGCAGAGGCAGTGAAACAATGACACTTCCTCTTGTTTTACCCTCCCCGAATTGTCAGGCTGCAGTGGTCTCGTGAACGCAACTTCAGCATTAAGCAAGTATTTCTTGCTTTATGATATTCTCAGCTTTTATTAGGATGTGTTACTTTGCACCTTAAGGAGTTTAGGTGGTGCAGCAGCAGCAGCAGCTGTTCCAGTGTCCTGCCCTGAAAATGGAACTAGTGTAGGTATCTGCAAAAGAACTGTCTTTTCCTCTAAATCTCTCTTTGTATTTATATCTGATTCCATTCTAAGTGAATGGTTTGCTTAAGAATTACTTATTGCAAAAGAAAAGTATAGTTGATACCGAAATGGAATTTCCCGAAATTAAGTTTTCACTGCATCCTTTCAGAAAAGCATACCTGTCGTGGAAACGATAAAACAGGGAATATTAGGAAAATGATAGGGAAAACTTTATCAGGAAAGTAACTTTGTTCTTATCTTCCGAGGTGAAAAATATCAACATGTTCTTTAAAAAAAATATCCTATCAAATTGTTGTTAACCAACTAAGGAGTACTTTATATTTTTTCTACACACATGGAACAAAAAAAAATACAAAATCAACCAACTTATATAGAGCAAAAATACAAATCCCCCTAATTTTGCTAAGATATGAACAGTCAATGTAATGTAGAAGATTAGGATGTTCATGAAAAGGAACACAAATTCTGAATTCTGATAATTGCAAAACAAAGGTTTTAGCTTCCCTTGTATCTTTTCCATTGCCTTGACAATTCATATTTTTCGCAAACTCCAGTTCTGCAGTTGCAGTTATCTTTTGATAAAGCTAAAGCTTAGACAAGGTGCTTACAAGCATAAGATCACCGGACCAGCTGCAAATGCTGTGTATTATCTAATTTCTTTCCACGACTTTGCCGTGAGAGAATCATTCGTACATCCAAAATATAATGCAAAATTCCAAATCCCATCATCTCAAGCTCACCCAACAGACCACCCATCACAAGCAATTATACCCCATTAATCAAGCTGAATACACTAATTCAAATGGAAGCATAAGTGAGCGATGCACGATGATTATGGTGAGCAATAAGAAATTTGGAATCGACGGCTGGTGCTTAAAGTTGACAAGGCATAAATCCTTCACCAAAAAAGGATTGTCGGAAAGAGTGGCTCTGCTCCGAGCAACCTGAATAAATAATATCCAACTGAAGAAATATGAAATGGGAGACATATATAGGACAGGGTCCCTGATTAAATCAAACCAAAACAGGAGAACACTGGTCAAAAAGAGAAGCTTTATGCTTAAGTTTCTTAATTAGTTGGCACAATGAGGACAAGGCCTTATAAGCCGAAAGAATTCGAGCTGAGCTTATTATAATCAGATGAGGCAGGCACTGTTCTTCAACAGTTTGACCATTGAGGCTTCAAATATTTCATCGTCTAATTAAATTATTAGAACAATCTAATGGACTATAGCTTGATCACACAAAGCATTTTCTCTGCATTAATACCCGGCGCCGCGTGCCAACTTGGCACCACGTCCAATTCGATTACGTGTGGCGCATTTCCTGAAAACTCATAGTGGTAGTAGCAGCAGCTGCAGCAGCTAGAACTAGCTAATTCGGCATTAGTGTTTTGCACCGAGGTATGAACTGTGTGTGGCACATCCTATATTCCTATGCTAATTCGGCAACTAACAACTATTTTAACATTATCTACTTGTAATCCAATTTCACAAGAAAAAGTGACTAGGTAGCTAGATGCTCTCATAAAAAGCACTATTATTGCATCGACACTGTGATAGGTTCGAAAGCTGGAATAAACACAAGAACAAAATGCAGAAACCAACAGACAATATCAAATTAGACAGAGAAATCGAGGGGGGAAATTCCTCTACGAGCACATGCAACAGTGGTGCATGCTCTGCGTACAAAAGCTTGGACAGAATAAGCACAAGGCATATTATCATTGAGGGAGGCACGAGCCTTGGAACTCGTTTCATTGAAGTCTGAAGAAGAGAAGAAAAGAGGAGAAGATTTTTTAGAATATTTCTGAAACTTTTCCTTTCCCTTCAGCCTGACATATATTCCCCCAGCAAACACTTTTCCTGTCTTCTGCACCACTTGCTCAGTCGGCCAATCACTAAGAAAACACTCATTTTGCAGAGAAATCAGTCACTAAACACTGGATATATAGACTGTGTATCTACTTAATCTCTTGCCCCCGAGCTATACACTGAAAGTGTCACCGAGTGTTTTTTTCTTGGGCAATTGGCTTTGCAAGAAACATGGATCACTGAAATATGATCTTCGCCACAGATCGATTGTTCAGTGTTCACTACACTTGCTGCCACCCGTCATCCGTGCCCATTCTGAATTTCTGATGCAAAAAGGGCAGACATAAGCATCATTCGCCAGCTCATTTCCTGCATCTTGAGATTGCTCATAGTCCCTCTTTTTCTAGCATAATTAGTACTTACTGGTACCAAGATTCCAAGGACTAATCCACGGATGATGTGGCAGAACAGGCGTACTGAATCAGCCCTGCACCCTTTCCTCACAACCGGGGCCCCCCTTCTCACCCCCAATTTCAAGCAATAAAATGAGGGGGAAAGGCAACACCTTCTCCTCCTCCTCATCCCGGATACCATTCCCTTCCCCCGGAAAAAGCCTATAAAAGTTTAAACTATTGCACCACCGAGCAAGGCAAGGGCAGCGAGTCTGAGTGATCGAGAGAATAAAAGCAGAAGAAGCAAGAAACACTCGAGCAGGGTTAACTCAGAGTGAGCTAGCTAGCTGAGCAAGCTCGCTGCAAGCTAGCCAAGCATTTTTCCTTTCCTTGCAGTTGCGGTTGCGGTTGCGGTTGCAGTTGTTGGAGCAGCAAGGAGCAAAGCTTGGGCAACCAGCTTAACCCTCTCGGCTAAGGCTCTGGTTAACCTGCTGCGAGGTTAGCTTAGCTTTGCTCGAGCTTGCCGTGCACTCCTATCTCTTTTCTCCCGTGGTATAAGTTGGTGCGGCGGTGAGCCGGCCATGTCGAACACCGTCTCCTCCGCGCTGTCGTCGTTCCTGTACTGCTGCTTCTACCCCACCGGCGGCCACCGGCACAGCCACCGCGCCGGCGCGTACTACTACAGCAGCCACCCGACGAGCACCAATACCTTCTACCACGAGGGGGGACTCGCCGGACGCATGATGGGAAGGAGCAGCAAGCCACTGTCTCTGCAGGTATTACTTTTACCTTCTCTGTGAGCATGTTCTTGCTTAGTTGCTTGCTCCCGTTTAGATATGATTCCTACAATCCTATGCATGCAAAAAGATGGGCATATTCTTTGTTCAGATGAGTACGTCTATGCAATGCAACTATGCAAGCTAGCACAGTAACTTGGTTATGCGATGTTGCGATTGCGACGAGACATGTTCAGATTATTCGCTACCCATTTCTGTCCGCCACTAACGATACTATATCCTTAACGTTAATGAACTTCCCCAGTTCATTAGATCGGAGTAGTATTCTTCATTTCTGTACTCGGTCTGCATGACAGAAGTTCACAGTAGCAAGTGCAATCAGGTTGTGGCGATAATTAGGCTTTGTTTAGTACGGCTCAAATTCCAATTTTAGGTTGGATTTATAGCTCAAAAAAATCCTTAAAGTTAGAGCTAAAACTTTGTTTTTTTATCTATTAGATCATTAAAACGATAAAGTTACATATTGAAGATAATTCATAGCTCCAAATAAAAACTATAGTTTGTAGTAAACTTGAGCCTGCAAGGCTGCAACTGCGTGCATCGCTGTTCTTCAGAAATCAGAACCAAGCCCGTGCGTTCTAAAAAGAGAACGAGAAAGGCAACTTACATAGGACAAGAAAAACTTTTCCCTCGTTCGCTGCACGCGCCGGTGTTGGAACCAATAAATAAAAATTTAGTATTAGAGTACAGTAGTAAAAAAGGATCATACGTGCTAATTGCTGTATGCGAGTATGTATGCCCAGTAAAATATGAACGGTTGTATCTCTGCCTGCTTTGCTTTCCCCAGACAGTGGAGCTCAAGGTTCGGATGTGCTGCTCAGGCTGCGAGAGGGTCGTCAAACATGCTCTCATGAAGCTCAGAGGTTGGAATCTTACTTGAAATCTTTACGTGGGCAAAAATAGTTGGAATTTTGAAAACTAATTTGGTGAATGCAAATGATGCAATGCAGGGGTTGATTCGGTGGAGGTGGACTTGGAGATGGAGAAGGTGACGGTGACGGGGTACGTGGAGAGGCACCGGGTGCTGAAGGAGGTTCGGCGCTCGGGGAAGAAGGCGGAGTTCTGGCCCAACCCTGACCTGCCGCTCTACTTCACGTCGGCCAAGGACTACTTCCACGACGAGGAGTCCTTCCGCCCCAGCTACAACTACTACCGCCATGGCTACAACGGCGACAAGCACGGCCACCTTCCGGAGCCCCACCGCGGCGCCGATCCCGTCAGCAACATGTTCAACGACGACGACGTCAACGCCTGCTCCATCATGTAAATTAATTATTTGTAATCCATATGGCCACGGCCACGGTCACTGTGCATGAGCTTGTAGCTAGCTTACTATAGCTGCAATCAATGGCCGGCTTCTCTTCTTCTAGCTAGCACGCACGCGTGCATGAATTCGAAACTCCATGGGAGCTGAGCTAGAGGCTAGCTATCGAGTAAACTCGAGGAGATGTCGATCGAGTGCCGTAATCATTGTGTGTTCTCTCTTGTGCTCGGCGCCTGCGCGCCTGTCTGCCTGCCCGGGCTGTGGTGACAGACAGGCCAGGTGTGCCCATGTAACGAGATGCTTTAGTGTGGCAATGTCGAATGAGTAGTGGCGCCCTTTACGGGTTACACCCTGGAAAGGCCGGCTCCCTACAACTTGCTACCATACTCTCGTCTCCGTCTCAATTGTCCATGGACCCAAAAGCTCACTTGTTGATGTTCCTCGATGCGAATGGGATGCCAGCCAGGTCCCAGGGTATCTCGTAGTAGACCTAATTAAGCTAGCAGCAGCGAGAGCGAGCTATGGCAGTTTGATATTCTCCACTGCTGGCTTGGCTGCATCTGCCTGACGATGGTCGTTGATGGATAGTGCAGACAAGCTTGCCACAACAGAGAAAAAGCCTGAGAAACAGGAGGGGTACATGAGTACACGGTGTTCTTGGAGTCTGCACAACCTCCACCAGCGGCCAAAATGCAGCCGCCGGCAACAGTACCCTAGAATCCTAGATAAAAGTTTGGTAGCTAGCTGAGGATAAAATTTAGCCCCCCTCGCATCTAATGTTTAATGTTTAGGTACTATTTTAGAGTATTAAACATCTCATATCTAATGTTTATGTACTATTTTAGAGTATTAAATATAGATTATTTATAAAATTCATTCATAATCGGTAGATTATTTACGAGATGAATCTAATGAGCCTAATTACGCTATGATTTGATAATGTGATTGTTTGGGGAAATACTTCATCCTTAGGACCATTAAGATTAAAAGGCAAAGACAATTTATGCAGCTTTAGGATAAAAAGCTTGCCCCAAAGTTGATGAAGTTTCAGAGTCGAAGGGTCCTCCGAACCCCAGTTCGAAGGTACCCTCCGAAGACTCCGTCTCTACAGTGGGAAACAGCAAGACTGACGAGACGTCTGCCTTATCTATCTTCTTCGAATACATTTTACTATTTTAACCCTATTCAGAGTAACGAATAGTTTCCACTATGTCGGTTGTAATTGAGGAGTAAAAAGGATTTTTTTCCTTAGAGTTTTTACCTATAAATACCTCTTTCTCACCCTATAATAAGCATCGAATACTCAGATATTTAATACACAACTTCAAACTACTTCGAACTATTATCCTATTCGGAGGCTTGAGATAGTTCACTTCACAAACTCATTGTTTATTAGTTCTTAATCTTAGAGAACCTGTTAGCGTAATCTTTTACGCCAACAGTGATGCTACATTAAACATTTGTTAATCATAGATTAATTTGGCTTAATAAATTTATCTCACGAATTATCCTCCGATTCTGCAATTATTTTATAATTAATTCATGTTTAGTCAGAGACATACGGTTAGCACACTGCTCCAAACAATCCTAAACTTTTTCATGACATTTGAATTCATTTCGAACTCTACTAGATCAGCCACTCAACTCAAATTTACGGGCTAACATTTCAACTGTTAAACATTAGTGTCCCTTTCGAACACAAGACGAATATTTTTCTAGATTTTTATATGATTCCGTTCAATTCATCTAAAAATCTTCCAAATTTCTTAGATCCAAAACAAGCCATGGAAAGAATTTGTGAGGAATTCAATGGATTGATGTGAAAATCATCTAAAATCTCGACATTCAAAAGATCCATTTAGAATTCATCACTCCCGGTTTATCCCCGATGACTCTCCGATTTTTTTTTTCATTTTTAGACATCTCAAGTTTGTTTTTTATAAAATTAGATCATTTTAAAACTTCAACTAAAATTTGTTTCTTACATGTTTATCCTTATAAAATAAACAACACCTCCCTGGCAAAAAAGCACATCATATTTTCTTAAAAAATAATAAATAAGTCAATTTTTTATTTGTTATAATTTATTAATTCTTATGTATTTCAGCATAAAAAGTCCTCATTTAGATGGCCCATCCATTTCTGTATGTTACCAATTTGGACTGATCTATTGGCCCATGTACGTAAATGGGCCGAGACAGGGCCTTGAGGGGTCCATAGACCTGGACCATGAGCGGAAAAGGGAAAAAAATTCTAGCCGTAACCGTGGCTTTGGGCGATCTCCTCACCGCACGGCTACTTTCACCTCTCCGCCAAAGGCTTCCTTCCACGAGGACGAAACCCACCACGCCCATTCCCCCAGAAATCCCCAATCTCGCATCGATACGCTTCGGTTGATTGCTTCGGGGTTCGGGCCAATCGCATCGCAGCAGCAGCAATCGTCTCGCACGCATCCGTTTGCCCCATGACGCCTCGCGCGCCGCATCTGCTAGTTCCAATTTGATCTGATCCTCCCGCTTGGTCCGGCCCCGGCGAGCTTTTCTGCTTCGTTCGAAGGAGGGCTGGTGGTTGTTGTTGTTGTGCGACCATGGCGGCCTCGACGGTCCCGGACTGGTGGGATGACGTGAACAACTCGCCGCTGTGGCAGGACCGCTCCTTCCACGCCCTCGCGGGCCTCTACGGCGCCGTCTCGGTCGTAGCCCTGGTAAGCCCTAGCCACACTCGCTCCGTTGATTTCACTATAATCAATTTAGGTTTCGAAACATGGGGTATTTTGAGGATAATGGGTAGTTTGCTCGCGGCGCTGTTTGGAAGTTTCGTCTTAAATGATCTCAATCGAGCGCCTAGATTTGATTAGGCTGATGAGCTGAGGGAACTATATAGCCTGCTGCATGCTTAAATTATTATAGAGATGGAGACACGGGCTATCTGTTTCATTCGGCTCTTCTGCCCTTTTGGGAGAATTTTTGCAGGTCCAATTGATCAGAATTGAATGTAGGGTACCTGAGTATGGATGGACGACGCAGAAGGTGTTCCATTTCCTGAACTTTATTGTGAATGGCGGTGCGCACAACCTTGCACTTTCCCACTGCTTGATACATGCTAGCTGTTCAGTATTTCAATACTTTAGTTTGTGAATTTCATTTGACTTTGGTTTGTGCCAGTGCGGTCAATTGTGTTTGTGCTCCGACGAAATGTGCAACTTGTACACCCTGAGGTCTGCGAGGGACAGTTCATTCTTTCCGTCTTGTTTCGGCAATTGGTTCTAAGGTGCAGAGCAGGACTGATGTGTAACAATATGGCATTGCAGATATTTCAACATGTGCTCATTGATTTCCCTAGCCTCACATTCTTCACAACCTATGCTCTGTTAGTGCTCTTTTGGGCTGAGATTTACTATCAGGTTAGTTTTTCTTGAGAATATTTTGCTACTGTTACATGGGTGTTTCTGTTCTCATTGGTTCATGATGACATTTGCTAGGCACGTACAATGTCGACTGATGGGCTCAGACCAGCCTTTTATACAATCAACGGAGTGGTCTATGGAATTCAGGTGTCCTCACCACCCAGATTTCTTATTGTTGAGCTCTGAACTGCTTTTGCATTTTCTATATGAATTCATATATGAACCTCCTTAGCTTGACAGTTGGAAAAGCTATAGCTGTATGCCTGTATGGATCATGTACTGATAATGTAAAGTGATTGAATGAGCTGAACTTAATTTGGCATATTAGACAGCAAAATGTCACAAAAGGGGTCAAACGGAGAAAATAGAGCAGGTGCCATGATAAAACCTTGGAAATAAAGTAGATAATATGAGTCATTGAGTCCAACTGACTAAATCTTGACTTGACAATGGATACACATTTTTTTTAATTTATTTGTCAAGATAATGATGGGTGTTGGCTTGTGGGGTCTCTCTGGTTGTACACCTGATGTGCTACATTTTGTGGGCTTCATTGTCAACTGAACCTACCATTTGTCATTCAGAGCATTGCCCTTAATTCCCCATGTAGCATATCATATGTTCACAAAGTTGCTACTCTTTTGAGAGCATTTTACAATACTTCTCATGCTATATTTTGCACCTGTCCTTTTCAAAGTAGTTTTGGAATAATCTGTTTTTTGTATAAATTTCAGATTGTACTTTGGTTGGTGCTGTGGTGGAAACCAGTTCGAGCTGTGGTCATCTTGTCAAAGATGTTCTTTGCAGGTAGACCTTGTGACATTTGCCTTCCCTTGCAGTTAGTGTGTTTTTTTGTTTTGAATGAGATGTTTTGGAATTCTCTGGAGCTACATAAGAAAATGACTGACCATGACTTTAAAAACCTTCTGCATACTTTTAGTTCCTCCAATCCACTAAATACTAATGAACATTGAGATCTAAACCACATTGAGTTATTATGGACAGGGCACTGTACATTTTTCAGTTTTCTTGTTATACATCATCATTTATCATTATTCTACTAATACAGAATTATTTGTCAGGGACATCATTATTTGCTGCACTTGGATTTCTTGTCTATGGAGGGAGGTAAGCTGTATTCCTTGATTTTCTTCTCTCTCTCTCGTTGTATGGGTTGTGGTGATTCTTTTCATAGCATATTAATAAGTGCAATTTTGTGGTTATCCATGTAGGCTATTTCTGATGTTACAGCGTTTCCCAGTTGAATCAAAAGGAAGGCGTAAAAAATTGAATGAGGTACTGTCTGCTATTATTGGTTTCAGGTTCAGAACCAATATTGTATATAACTTGCATTTCTAACAGATCTCTTACACAGGTTGGATATGTTACTACCATATGCTTTTCTGGCTTCTTGATAAGATGCGTAATGGTATGCCCTATGTCAATATTATCTTAGGGTGGTCTCCAAACTTTAATTATTCAACTTAATTAGACCATGTGTCTTACAGATGTGCTTTAATGCCTTCAATAAAGAAGCTGATCTTGATGTTATGAATCATCCAATCCTAAACTTCTTGTACTACCTGGTATGTTTTCTGTTCATTTAATTTGTCTGGTACTCAACCTTCAGCCTTATGTGTTGCTTTCATTTATCTGATGACATTTAGATCTTGATATTTGCTAGTATAGTGGTTGTTTGATGCTAGAGACCCTGCATTGGTGATTTTATATTTGGGTGCACTTAATTTGCCCTGTTTGGTATTCACAATTTCACATCTAGAGAATCATTTGTTACATAATTTTAACTGGTGAGGCAGCAGACAAAGCATAAAGCTAGAATGTAAAATATACTTGTGAAAAATATGTTTCTGACTGGAAGATAGACCCATGGTGGATATGCTGATAGATCACAATCAAGTGTAGATCTGAATTGAAAATGCTCGAGAATGTGACTCAAATAAAAATGGTTTTGGTTTGTTATATACAACAAGAGAGAAAACCAATTAAAGCTATTTATTTGGCATAAGCTGTACAGGTGTATCTGTAGACACTGGACACCATGCCAAACTAGAGAGAGAGAGAGAGTACCTTTCTTTAGCTTTTGGCAAGAATTGCATCTAAAAAATGGCTTGGCAAATAAACTGCAAAAACTCAATTCCTTTGTTATGTCATTTTGAATATCTCCAGACCAATAATTGTACTTGCTGAGATGCTTTGTTGATAGCACTAAGCACTCACTATCCCTTTGCAGCTGGTTGAGATTGTACCTTCAGCTTTGGTGTTGTTCATCTTAAGGAAACTACCACCTAAACAGGGGATCACGCAGTACCATCCAATCCATTAGGTCAGTGCAGGGAATCCCCAATGTTTCCTTGCAGATTGTTCCTTCAAGTTGGTAAAGACAGAAATGTAAATCTTATACCACGGATTCTTTGTAAAGGTTGCTCTGCTTTCATGTGAGAAGAGGTTAACAAAAGTTGGTCATATTTATACTTTGTAAAAAAGTCTAACCTACCGCCATCCCAAATCCCTGTAATTGCTGGTTTTCTTATGTTAAACCTAAAGAACAAAGGCATTTTTTTATAATTTGTTTGATTGTTTCTGATAATGTAAGCTTCTGTCTGATTGTTTCTGATAATATAAGCTTTGTTTGATTGTTCATGATAATACCAGCTTGCACCCTTCCTCCGGACTCCGTAGCGCTACTAGATTGTTTTCCCTGTTTTATAACCTGTTTATAGTACTGCATTTTATATTTCCTACAGGCTACAGGATTGCTTCTACAAACTCTGATGGGTCTAGTAGGATTGGTAGACATTGGGCCATGTCAACATCTTCATCTTTAGAATTGAGCAACTCTATGTTATGTGGCAATGACTACTGACTAAAGAGAAGGGGAAATTCATGGTTTGCTACCCAAAAATTTAACTATATTTATTTCTATGGTACCTGGCAATGACTGACTATACAGAAAAGAAGGGGGGAAGCCATGGTTTGCTACCCAAAAATTTCAACTCCAGTCATGGCCACCCCCAAAGGTGTGTTTATCTATATACTAGAAGTTGCTCATATGTAGTCTGGTTCAACCTATTTAGGCACAGTATGGTCGATTCCTTCGTGATTTTCGGATCAAAGGAAAAGGAAAAAAAGGATAATACATTGAAAGTGGCAAATCACGAGTACAAACTAAGGACTGCTTAGTGGCAATCATGAGTTAGAATATGAAGAGTAGAAAATCCTAGATATGCATCATCTGAGCAGCAAATCATGAAATTCTTGTTTTTTAAAGAAGGAAAAGAAGAATGGCTTGTCAGGAGTCAGAATCAGAAGTAGAAGATAGGAACATAAACTGAAGCTCTTTGTTTCAGCTTACTGGACTACGGAGGTTGCAGAGAATTACGGTGGAAAGAACAGATGAGTATCAAAAACCTTCCCATCAGGTCGACAGCTTGTTCTACGCGAGCATCAAATTCAGAGGACAGATTGGCTAATTGACAGCACGGAGGAATGGAGACTTGGAGAGGGTAAATGAAAACAATCCCATCTGATTCTTAGCTAGATTAGAGCCTTCTATTCTGACTGTTAGGTGTCTTCGTATTCCAATCCAACTGCCATTCCCGTGACGGTGAGCCGGAGACTAGCAGGTTAAACTCTTCATTTAAAATCGTTATAGTGTATAGGCATTACAGTTATATGTAACAATTAAAATATTGAGATATATTGTATCCCGATAATTTTTATTCTGAATTTGTCACCCGTGACCTAGCGTTAATCGCTTTGGGCTAGCCTGCTGAACTTCACGACTGAATTACCAACTCATCTTTGCTCGTCCCGGACAAGCTCTTTTCTGACGAAATTCTTGTAAAGTTGATGCTACGTTTAAGCATTCCAAAATTCCATTGCAGCATGCAACACAGGATTCTGGTGCTCTAATGTAGAAAAATGCTGGGATGCCCTCTCGGATGCTGGCAGGGCGAAATGATGGTCAGGATGGGGCCAACCGGAAGGAGGAACGAGGAAGTCCATGTACGCCCGTTTGCAGAGTGCAGAGTGCAGTGCAGATCAGAGATGCGTGTGCTTTGCGCAGCAGACGTGTCAGTGTTTATCCGTCGTCGTCGACCTTTTGACAGTAACAGATGGGTCACCACGGAAACCGCATGGCCCGCGTGGACGGGCCAAGACCCAAGAGTGTCATTGCTTCTTTGCTTGGATATGATCTGATGTTCTTGTTCTTATGCTACGATCTCCTCCATGCCATCATGCTCAAATGTGACTTGACGAATCCATGGCTTCGACATCCCTACAAGGTGTGTTTTCAACAAAATAAATCCCCAACATGATACTGATCGAATGCATATCGTTTACCTAATGATACCATGGAGAGACTTGCGAGATTGTCGATTGGATTCAACCCTAGATGCCAATTTCAAATAGTTTTGTTGCGATTTTAGTTTTTTTTTAAACACATGAATTTTACTTGATTTAGTTTAAGTCCTCTATAATTCCTCAGTTTATTTGACCCTAGGTGGTTTGTTTACAAGGGAATATAATACGATCTATGGTTTAGTCCAAATTTCTTGCTTATTCTTGCCTGCTACGTACGAATTTGTATAAAATCAACATGCAATTTGTGATTAATGTGGATGATTAGCTTCCAATCAAGTGCAGGGTTGCTAACCAATTTCGATAGGGGCTTGCAACAGATGTGTATATCCGTATGCATCAGTACACTGTTTATGCATTGATTAACCATGCATACTGTGATCATGTTATCCCATGACAGATTATGCAGCACCTACCAACAGCAACTCACTCCATATATACACTATGCACAGGTGCTGCCTCTAGTCCCCATCTGTTTTGTTGGGAAAACATGTGGTAAATATGAAATTAGATTGATGCTTTATCACTGGATTTTTGTTTGGAACAAGGCATAGCTTAGCAAACATCCACACACAAGATTTACACCTACAAAGACAGTGCTGCACACATATAATTTGGAATGAATGTAGCAGTGGTTGGAAGATCAGCATCAAGAAATGATTTGAGCTCCAAACTTTGGACCTATGTGTTAGCAAGAAATAGTGGAGCTAGTGTTGGCCCTAGATATCTCTGTTGACCAGAGATGAAGCTAACAAAAAATAAAAAATAAAGTGTACTAGATTTTGTGAACTAATTTCATGTTCATTGGACCTCCATAAAATGACCATCTTGAGGTTCAAATAAAACCGCGTGGCAACAAAATCTGCCTATTTCTCTGCACCGTAGTGACGATCTCATCTTCTGAATTTGAAGTCCATTAAAATTCCAAAATCGGAAGCTAAGGCATGGGTGTTGACTTAGGGGTGTTTGGTTTGAGGGACTAAATTTTAGTCCCCGTCACATCGAATGTTTAGATATTATTTTAGAGTATTAAATGTAGACTATTTACAAACCCATTCATAATCGGTGGATTATTTGCGAGACGAATTTAATGAGCCTAATTACGTCATGATTTAACAATGTGATGCTACAGTAAACATTTACTAATCATGAATTAATTAATCTTAATAAATTCGTCTCACGAATTATCCTCTGATTCTACACTTGTTTTTATAATTAGTTTATTTTTATTCCTTGTTCAAATATACACTGACTAAATTTTAGTTTATCAAACCAAACATACTTGATTAGCTCGTAGTCGATGCATGGTGCCTGGCTACATTATATTATCCATGCTAAGTAAGCTTCTCCCTGATTGACGGATGGTGCTAATGTCTTTTCGGTGAGACTGCATTGCATTGTGTGCCTTCTATTTGGACTCATCTCGCCTGCATGTGGCTACAGTATTTTATGGTGTTGCTTGATCATTAAAAAAAGCAATAGGTTGCATTGAAGTTATCTCTAAACCTAATTCCATTATCCGGAAGTTAGTGCAGTCCTACAGGCTAAGCTACCTAAAGTCAACTCATTGATTAAACTATACTTTTTTTGTCTCATAAATATTTTATTTTTAACGTTTAAAATTTGTATTACAGCTAAAAGGATTAATGATGTATACCTAAATCACTTTTCTGCTCTACTAATCTACCTAAAGATTGCTAAGAATAAAGTTGTTGGGTAACCAAGCGAGTATATCTGATCTTGATTAGCTGATGTAACTAAGAACTTCCCCTAAAGTAACTCTACAACTAGACTTGCAAACCCAGCCATTACATATCATTAGGTGATTGCATAATTACATGAACCTAACCTATGATCTTGATAGCCATGGAAGAAGAACACTGACAAGAATGATAGAAATGTGCTAGCAAATTGCGCATTTAGCATTCTTATTATATATCTGTGTTATCTGTGCCTCCCACTAAGAAAAATCAGGCATATTTGTCGGAGCAATTCATGCTTGTTTTTGGTGTGCATGCATTCCTCTAATCCTCTTGTCATAGTTTTGGTCCAGATTCTCAGTTGGAGCTGGTAAGCACTTATAGATTGCAATTTTTTTCTATATTGTATAACTATTGAATTTTACAATATGAAGTAAGAATCTAAACCATTTAGACTGCTTAAAAAACTTCAAAATATGAAAATAACTACAGCTACCGAAAGGTCTTCAAATATACACACGATATGTCATTTCTGAAGGAGTGCCACAATTTTCAATTTTAATTTTGGCAACTCTTGATAGTACCGTAAGGCATCTTCAACCAACACCCTATCTCACCTTATCATGTTTTTTAGTAATTTTTCCTCAAAAACTTTCTAAGCAGCTGCCTACTATTCTCCGTATCTCAACCCACTTCATATTCTTCCTCCTCTCCTCCCTAAATTTAGGGATCCAAATATGCCTCTCTATCCCCTTTTTATCTCATTTTTAACTAATTTAAACCATGAGAGAGATAATATGTTAAAGAAAGCAATCAATTTAAAAATATTTTCAGTTTGCAAATATTACAATTTTTTGTAAATTATAACGTAATTGATAGAAATTTTGATTCGTTGAACGAAAAAACATAGTTATATTGTAAAACTATAGTTACAATATATATTAGTTCTAAAGTTAGCTATTTAAATATAAATCAATTATAAATTTGGTTAGGGGTAGTTATGAAATATTGATAAAATATAGGTAGATGAAATATAGGGAGCCAAATATAAGAAGTTGGATGTAGTATTTTTTTTTTGAAATAGACACATCCGCAACGGATATGTCCTGCTTTATTAGAAAACAGAAATTACCACATTGTACCGAGTTTTAGTTCCACAACCGCCACACCCATAAACAACCAAAGCCAAAATCCCCAAAATCTACCAGGTCATCAGAACCAAAACAAACGAATAGATAGAGCTCCAACCCCCCAAAAGATATATCCCAGAAATAAATTATCCACAGGACCATCGAAAACACCAGTAGCAACCCTAACAGCATCGCGAGAAGCAAAACAAAGACCAGGCCTACACTGAGAACTTCATTTTCTTCCTGCCCTTGCCAGCTGCACGATGTAGTATTTTCAAAAATAGAGAGGAAATCTTAATAGGGAGATCCCTATTTTCGATTATAGGTAGAAAAAAATAGGAAGTTGACCGGAGATGCTATAACAATGAGAGATCAGAAAAATAGAAAAAAAAGGCTGGTATGGAAACGCCGGTTGCTTTTAGAACCAGAAACCAAGAACAGTGTTCCGTGAGCTCATGTTTGCTTGCCCAAAAATTAATCATACACATTTGGAGACCTTCGGAAAGTTGGGGCTGTTTGGTCTTCGGAGCACCAGAATTTCTGAATTAACAACTCAATTATACATGAACCCAAAGTAATCTTGCTTATCTATAATATTTCCAATGTGGACCTAAAATGAACCAGAAAGCAGGCCTATGTTTTTTATCTAAAAAAATGCAAACGTGAATAGTAGGAAATTGGTCCCATGTGCGTGCGTGTAGTAAACATATGTCGCATAATATTTAAAGGTGAAAACGAATTCACGCAATGCTTTTTACCATCGGATAACCATGCCCGAAATTCACACAAAGCTTTTACAGTAGGATTGGAAAGAGCAAGAGAAGGAGAGCATTGTAATTTGTACTGAACAAGAGAGAGTGTCTGTGAACGCAGATAGATGCATGTGGCTGCCTAGTGCTGCACGTTGATGTGTGCCCCTTTGGTCACGTCTCATCAGTTCACCCCCACTCACCTGACACAAATATTTTGTCCTCCTGCCCAAGTTTTCTCCCGTAGGAGTACTGGAAATGGACCAAGATTTTAATTAGCCATTCACTCAGATTCAGATTGCTCTCCAGTCTCCACACGTGCATCTCCTGCCACAGTGTCACACAACTTGGCAATAATATGAAGCTGTAATTTTTTGGGGATCTTACCATGACAGTTTGCGTGACACTATTAAATTCTACTCCACAACCGAAGAAAGTTCAGGTGAAACGGCGATAATAATGCAGCAAACCGAGAAGCTAGCATTAACTGTTGCCGGATTCGAGCTTGAGTTTTGGGGCGATAAAAAGTCTGTCGCTTTTGCTTGCTTCAGTGGCGAAGTTGTACCGCTCGAGATAGTAGTAAAACATTCAGGCCTGTTTTTTCTCGCTTCCAGCATCGAGCATTTTGATCTTCTTCAAAATGCAACTGTTGTATTATGAAATATTTTTATGAACTTCTACGATTGCTTGCTCGTAACAGTGTCCTATGTACTCGCTCCTTTATTTTATAATATAAGGATAGCTCCAGTGGAAAGTTCGTACCAGTTCTTAAAGAAAAAACCAATTTTTTAAGTAAGATGTTTAATGATAGGAGTTGCAGCTTAAAATGTAACATCAGGTGCCTAGTCAAAGTAATTAACAAAAAAATAGCCAATAAATATAGTATTATTATGTATTTTTGCATTGGAACATAGTATTCTTAAGAAAGATCTTAATTTCTTTCTTATACTAAACACTCATATTAACACTAAACGCTGGAGATGACCTAATAAGATCAAATGAGATATTTCTAAGAATTTAGATATTCTTTGTAATATGATATGTGCTATTTGATTATAGGTTGCTATTTCATGAGATGAAACGAGTACAAAATAAAATTTGCTCAAAAATCCAAAACATTGCAACAAAAACGCAACTACTATAAAATCAGCTTTTCACAAAACAGGGAAGGAAAGAGCCAACCAAGCGAACCTTAATCAAATTAATTAATCACGTTAATTAATCCCGCCACCACTAAGCGCACTATAATACAGTACACATTGATACCACGAAATCACAAGTCCACTAGCTTCCCACTCCCACTCCCCCTTCCGAGCTTCTTGTCTCCTCCCCCAACTCCCGCTCCATCTCGCCACCGCCGATTCGGAGAGCAGGCCATTAATGGAGTACGAGCGCATCCACGAGCCTCTCCCGCGCCAGGTCGCCATCTCGCCGCGATTCCCGTGTGAATTTGCTCTTTCTTAGGTGTTCCTCCTTCCTATCTGGATCTTTTCCTGGTTTGCTGCTCCCTTGGGCGGTCAGCAGTCAGCACGCTGCTCCGAGCTCTTATCCATGGCGCCTTCCACCTTCGATGGCTGGGGGTTTGGTCATGGTGGCCGAATGTTAGGGCTGTTTACTGGATTTTGGCATTATCGCCATTGATCTTGCTTCGATTTGGTAAATTCTGCTTGTTTACATCGTCCTGGATTTGTACTGTTCGTGGCAAAAAAAAAAATTGAGGTTCTTCGTACTGTTGTGCTTGCCGAGGTTGTGACCTTCTTAATGATTACTACTTCTTGGAAAGCAGGCATGCCTGCCGTTGCTGAACTCGATGAGCTTTTCACCGATTGGTCGGGATATTTTGCCGTTGATAGATTCCTTTCAGTACTCCGTTTCTTTTCTTCTGTTCTCCTCTCAAACTTGGCTTACATTTTGGTCGACACTGTACTTTGCGTTGCCTTGGCCAACGATGTTCAGGTCTGGAACGATCATCTGTGAATTTCGCTGAAAAGTTGCGGCTTTTATCCTGTTTGATGCTACCGGGCACTGTTCTGCTTATTTGTGTCTCGATTTCTGCGATGCTTTCTGTGCCGTAGCTTTCAATACCTGGCGGTGGTAAGAAGGGGATTGGGATAGGTCGGGTATTTGAGTGCACACTGTTCTAAAAAATTTGGATCTTTTTGTCCATTCTGCTGTGGTTCCATCAAATTTGGCAATTTCGTAGTTAAATTTGATTCACCGGTTTGATTCTTATTCCACCGCAGCTTTGGAATCTTCTTCAGGTTCGCTAAAATCTTCCCTTGTTTCTTCTCTCTGCTCCAGTCGGGTGGATTCTCCCCAGCTAAGCTACGAGCAATGCTTCTCGGACTAGATAAACATCAGAACAACGGGGAGGACACTTCACCTGAGGCCAACGACTCCGGCGAGCTCGACGACCGGAGTAAGGCCACTACCCGAGCAATTGTCCTAACTGTTGAACAGCTCCATCATTTTCATTTACGATTTGGTACCAAAATTCTGATTGCGTCAACAGGGAGCATGGAATGCTCTACCTCCACTGAAATGTCGAGCAACAGTGGTCATAGATCAAGAAACCGAGCTCAGGACGACGACAGCTTTGACTCCGAGAGCAGCTCGTCGGGACCACCGACGGTGAAGAGGCCGGCGGCGGTGGCCGCTTTGCTGCCACCGTTCTCTAGACCAACGCCGTCGAAGTGGGACGATGCTGAGAAGTGGATTTCTAGCCCCACGGCAAACCGCACTGGCCGTTTGGGGAGTGCCACTGGGGCTGTGCCAAAGAAGTCGGCGTTGGCATTTCCTGAGCATGTAAGCCGACCTCCAGCCGTGGCTAAGGTGGTTGCTGAGGTCCCCAGCAACACTGGAACCTTGTTTAAGAATTCAGTTGGTAAGCAAGAAACTTCACCACGCCTTTTGATTTTTTTATGTCCTTGCACATCTTGTGATTGTTATTGATAAGGATTCTGATGTGATCAAGAAGTGATAAGTGCTGCTCTAGTGACTTGTGGCTGACTTTGAGAGCCATATTTTGGTTGGTATGACTTGAATTTCAGACCATCTTTGTCTGCAATTTATAGAGGTTGAATCAGCATTTTTCCTGATTGTTTGTGATGTAGCCTGTTGGATTTAGCCACGAATGTATGTTTGAAGTGTTAGGTAGGAAATTATGGAGTAGAGAAGAGTGAATTGGGAGCAAGTAAAGCATGCTATCATGGATTGATGGTGCAAAAGGAACTGAAGTTGATGTTTAGTTGTTCTTTTCCTGAACTTTTTGTTCATTTACAAATCTGTTCAATATATAAATTCATAAAGAAGACAGATCCACCTGTTTTCATTAAGTAAATCTGCTTATAAATCTATTTGCATTATGTAGTGCTGTTTTAAATAAAGAACTCCTGTATGTCGGACAAATGCATATTTCAGGGATACTTGATAGTTGATCCTTCACTTACTAGTTGCAACAATTCAAGTCTCTTCAGCACTCCGGCTTATATATCTTAGATGACATAAATAACTTTTTCTCTATGATTCCACCATTTGTAAATCTCAGTACATATGTGATGAAAAATTTCTGTTATATTTTGTTTGCAGCTCTCGCTCAGCCTAATTCATTTAATCCTGCACAAAGTGCTTCAATTGTCGATGAACCAGCACCTGCAGTTAGGTCTGTATCTATGAGAGACATGGGCACAGAAATGACTCCAATTGCCAGCCAGGAGCCCTCTCGGACTGGGACTCCTATTATAGCTTCAACCCCCATCTCCTCTCGGACACCAACTCCACATCGTCACGCAGAAATCAGTTTTGGTGAATTTGGTTCGAGCAAGATGGATATATCTGAGGAGGAAGTACAAATGAATACCAGAAAGGAAATTATGGATCTTGGCCAACGGCTAGGAAAAACAACTATAGCTGCATGGGCAAGCAAGGAAGAGAAATCTACTACAAATTTCTCAATCACAACAACCGATAAGGCTGTAGAAATTGATAGAGAGTCTCGCGCTGCAGATTGGCAGGAGGCGGAGAAAGCAAAATATCTCGCAAGGTATGTTTGCTCATTCTTAGATGTCTGCTAACTGATACCAATGAAACTACAATGTGATAATTCTCAAAGCAGTATTAAGTAGGGAAGCTTAGAAGCTTAGATTGATAATTCATAGAAAAATACACGTGACGAGGAAGTCGAACTTCATATCACTAGGATCATTGAAAAAAATTGTGCATTGATAATATATTATGATTTGCATATTTCCCCTGACATGCTAATCATTCTTTTTTCTCCGAACATACAATTCTAGGTTTCAGAGGGAAGAGGTAAAGATTCAAGCTTGGGAAAACCACCAGAAAGCAAAAATTGAAGCTGAAATGAAGAGGATAGAGGTAAACCTTTCAATCTTTGGCTGCTTATTTTGATTGATGATACCATAAATACTCTTCATCTAAGCCCATATATGAAGTTTCCTAGTTTTGCTCACCCAGCCGAGAGTTACTATCACCCGATAAAATAGATCAGTAACTTACTGGTATACACACCATGCCAAAACTATTTTTTTTGGAACAAAGGTTAGGCAGACCTCTGTAAAGCACTAGCACTTCAGGTGTCCTATTCTGCATTGGAATCAAACTGTTTAGCTCATGACACATTGGTCCAAGAAACAGAGAGTTGATAAGAAGTTCCAGCTTCAAGTATTTCCAATTTCTAACAGATCCCTTCCTCGGACTGAACTGTAGGCTCAAATAGAGATAAAGCGAGCTCGAGAGCAGGACAGGCTTTCTAGCAAGCTGGCAACTGCAAGGCACAAAGCAGAGGCGAAGAGGGAGGCCGCAGAGGCGAGGAGGAACCAAGAAGCAGTAAGAACGGAAGAGCAGGCGGCGCAGATCAGGAAAACCGGGCACGTCCCTTCCTCGTTCTCCTGCTGGTGCTGGTGCCTATGAATTTCAACCTGCCGTTAATCCGTGATATGTGAGCAGGCTAGGAGAAAAATATTGCTCCTCGAGTCCATGCACGACCTTGTATTGTCCTGTCAGTTTTCCGGATGCTGACCACGGCGAATGAATTAAATCTGGTTATTGATCGCAACGCAGAACGATCCAATCCATGCATTGGTTTCGATTGGGGAGGAAAATCGGCAATTTTTAGAAGAAAAGCTGCATCTTTTACCTGCAAAACCCCACGTCAACCGCCGCCGCCTGAATGTCGTCCGCTCCGCCGCGGCGGTGGCAACAGTCAGGTTTTGCATCCGACGGCTCATGGGTGCTCCAACGGCTGTGGATACCAGATCGGACGGTGTGAATAAGCTCAGCGCGCTATAAAAAGGAGATGAGAAAACCTTTTCTTTCCTGTATCGTCGTCGTCCGTCTCTTTCAAATCTCCATTCACGGGAGCCACTTCACCTCTCGATCCGCGTGCTATAAAAAGCTACGGAATCTCTGCGCCGCGCCCGAACGACTCGCTCCCCTCCCCGTCGTTCTCCTCTCCTCTCTTCAGTCTGTTGGCGACCTTGCAGCTGGCCGGCCGGCACCGATCGACAAGCGCGGGAGTGCAGGATTCCGACGATCGATCGGGAGGTCAATGGAGGCGCCGCCGGCGTCGGCGGAGGAGAAGCACCGGATCGAGCGGGTGGCGCGGTTCGTGGCGCGGGACGGCGACGGGGACATGGCTGAGGCGCTGCTGCGGCGGCTGCTCAAGATCACGCGCAACGGCCGCCGCTGGGGCTTCCTCGCGCCCGATCACCCGCTCTACCCCTACTACCTCCAGCAGAAGGTCTCCGAGCAATGCCGCATCCTCCGCCCTCGCCCCGCCGCCGCCGCCACCGCCGATCGGTGATCGATCCATCGTCGTTGATCCCTTCCATCATATCGCTGCAGATCCGTGCCTGATCTTCTCTTGCGATCTATATTGAGATTTCTTTAATCGTATAGTACTATTGTTTAGGATTTTGTTTAGATTAATGCGCCCTTGAGATTTGCTCTTGAGATCATACAAGAAACGACAGCTGCCAAAGTTTGAATCGAGAGAAATACTGCTCCATTAAGCTAATTAATTGCTGAGATTAACAGCCGCAACGCGCTCTTAAATCTTAATGCGCAGATTTGGGAGGTATATTTGTGCGTTATATTCGCCTGAGCTATGCGTGTGATTCTCCCTAAATTTCTCAAGGCAAAACGAACGCATGATTCATTTGACTCGAACTCGATCGAGTTGCAAGACCAAATCACTTCGCGCATGTTTGGGGATTTTACGATTCATTTATGCATTATATAGCTAAGAATCTGTATTGTTTGGAGAGCTCAAGAAGCTTTAAAAAAGAACTCATCCTCCAATCCAATTCAATTCATACAAAAAGAAAAGAGAGAAAAAAAAGATAAAAAAGATAAACCAGAACACATGAGACAATTCAGGCTAGCGCGAGCCGTTCCAACTTCGAAGCTAATTTTGGTTTTCACTTTTCACGACATGGGTATGTTTTCAAAAATTTTAAAACAAAACATACTTCCTCTATTTATTTATATTGTAATTATAATACATTTATCTTTTTTACAAGTAAAATTTCTCCATCTTTAATAAATTTTATAAAAAGTATGCTAACAACAATAAGTCAAAACAATTTCATTAAATATACCATGAAATATATGTTAATGGTGTATTTATTCGATATTGTACTTGTTAATATTTTTTCAAGTTAGAGAACTTCGATTAAGTTAAACAAAGCTTCCTTCTTTAAATTTTTAGGATTAGAATTAAAAAATCACGTCCAGTAGATACTCTAAATGACTTTGAAAAATAAAAGATCTCTAAAATTAATCATTTCGTCTCCTACTTTTAGAGAGCATACACACGTACTTTAATTTAGAAACTTTTGGAGAAAAACATATTTTAAGTGATATGCATCTCAAAATTGAATCCCAAAATATTATATAAAATATTATATAGAAAGTCATATAAACTGAGACAAAAATAAAAACAAAAACAAAAAATTCCAATCAGTTCAGGTCAGAATGGGCTGTAAGAAAAAGAAATGGGTGGCAGAGAGGGGAATGGATGGGCCTCAACTCGCCGCAGCAGAAACCGTCACATTGTCGTCGTGGTCTCTCTCCCACTCACCGAGTCGCCGTCGCTCTCCGCCTTTCTCCACCGCCCACCCAGACCGGACGCCGCCCACCACCCGGGCCTCACCTCCTCGGCTCCTCCTCCTCCTCCAGGCTCTATCTCGTCAGGAAGGGGAATTGGGGCCGCTCCGGTAAGCTTCCTATGGTTCGATCCCGCCTCTACTCCCTTTCCGCGATTTCTCCGATTCGATTCCATCGGGCCCTCGCGTGCCCCTGTGCGCGTCGGTAATCGTCGCATGCGATCATAGGAATTCTGTTTCTTAAGCGCGATTGGGCTGACATGGCAGTTGAAATGTCTCAATCTCCATGCGATTGACGCACGGGCATGTATTTGGTCTTGATAGGGTTGCCGGTATCATTATCACGTAATCACGGTTTAGACAGAGACAGCGGAGATAAAGCACAAAGGATGCAGTCATCGCCTGATGGCTGATAGATCATTACATTAAATTAGAGGGAAAAAGACCGTCTTTTTCTATCGATTTGTTTAATATCCGGTGGGTCCCGATCCGCCTGAACTCCACAGCTTGATTCGGACGGCTTTGACGATTCCGTGTTTCGTAATTCGCACTATTCCAGCTTTTCCTTACTCCTGTTTCATATGTTGGTTTAAGTTGTTAAATGTTTCTGACTTTCTGCTTCCAATTTGGTTGCTCATACAGATGGATCCTTTGGATTCAGAGGGCGACTCGCGGAAATCCAACAATAAGCCCAAATGTATTATCTTCTTTCCTGTCTTATGCGCCTTTCTTTAATTGCTGTGCGGAATTTTTTGTTAGTTAATTTATGGAGTTGATGATTTTTAATGCAGATTCTAAGTTTACGCAACAGGAGCTACCAGCATGCAAGCCACTGCTGACTCCTGGAATTGTAACTTGTCCACTCACCAATTTTACTGTTTTCAAGTATACTTTCTACTAAGTGTGGGATTTATGAGTTCCTTTTATGCGATGGTATGTGAAAATGCGTAGGTGGTTGCTGCCTTCTCGCTGATCGGTGTCATATTTGTCCCGATTGGGCTTGCGTCGTTATCTGCATCACAAGAGGTAAATGCAAAGTTGTGTGGCCAGATTGTTGCTGTCTATTGTGATTTCTATAGTGCATTCGTTTATTCTTAACTTGGCTGCAACATAGATTGTTGAACTGGTGGATAGATATGATGCAAATTGTGTGCCCAGTGGTGACAAGGTGGGGTTCATTCAAAACTCTGACACTGACAAGACATGCACAAGAACACTGACTGTGAGTATGGAATGGAAACGTGGATATACCTCTCTTATCACTTATCATGTTTACTGCTCTGTGTCATTAGGATGCAGTTTTTCATCTCTTAGAAATGTGCAATGATCTATGCCTGCAAAAAATTTAAAAAGAATCTGCTTGCTGTATGCATTAGGTGCCTAAACATATGAAGAGCCCAATCCAGATATATTACCAGATTGGAGACTTCTATCAAAATCATCGACGGTAATTCTTGAATCACATGCTTCACTAAAAAAATATTGCTTCCTTTTTTATTCCCACTTCCCAGAACAGGCTTTATAAGAAATATGAAGATGCCTTTTAGGCTTCGCGATCCCTAAATTTATTGCTTTCTTGCTGGTCACCGTGTGCATTCATGTAAATAGATGGCATTAGCAGACATGTTACATTGTTGTGAATTGGCTTTGATGGTGTCCTATCTGCATGACTTTATTGATATAATCAGACCAATTGTTGCCTTCCTTTTTTTCCCAGGTACGTGAAAAGTCGAAGTGATAAACAATTGCGATATAAGAATGCTGTGCACTTGACAAAAGATTGTGATCCTGAAGGTAATACTGTTGATGGTGCTCCAATTGTTCCATGTGGCCTTATTGCTTGGAGCATGTTCAATGATACATTTGCAATTTCGGTGAACAAGAAGACTATTGAAGTGAATAAAAAGGATATAGCTTGGAAGAGTGACAAAAATAATAAATTTGGCAGGGATATTTATCCAAGTAATTTTCAGAAGGGCAGTCTTATAGGTGGTGCTAAACTAAATGAGAGCATACCGGTATGTTAATTTTTCCTATCTACGGAATGACATATTTCATTACTGTTATTTCATCACAGCCATCTTATTGACATTTTCATTTTCTTGTCATAAATTTAGTTAAGTGAGCAAGAAGGTCTTATTGTTTGGATGAGAACTGCTGCCCTCCCAACTTTCAGAAAGCTCTATGGCAGAATTGAGACAGATATTATGGCAAATGATCAAGTAACAGTGGTTATACAGAACAATTATAACACTTATAGTTTTGGAGGATCGAAAGCATTGGTCCTTTCAACTACTACTTGGATTGGAGGCAAAAATAACTTCATTGGGATTGCATATCTGACTGTAGGAAGCATATGTCTCTTCCTTGCCGTGGGCTTCATAGTTCTCTACATGGTTAAGCCAAGGTATGACGTGTTGTTGCTGCCTTGCTGGCATAATGTGCTCGCTGGTCGCTACTATTTCATACTGCACACAGGCATGCTTTGAAGCTTTCCTCCCTTTCACATGATCCCATCTCAGGGATCCTGTTGTTCTGTTATTTCAATGTATTCCTGTCTGATTATGTAATTAAAGCACTTCATGGTTTTGCTAATTTTGTTACGAGAATATTATAAAGAACCATGTGTTTTTCATCGTTGTTTTCTACTAGGAAACCTGAGCTCTAGACACTAGCATTATGCAATGAACACTGCATGTGCAACATTAGCATGGTTGATATTGATGAACATACCATATTTGTAAATGCTTTTTTTGAAGATTTTGTCAATGTTTGTAAGTTCTAAATTCAAACTGTTGCACTAAGAAAGGCACACTTGATTCTTTTCAGGACCCTTGGAGACCCCGCGTACTTGTCATGGAATAGAGATACCCTGGACCATCAATACTAATAGACTGGAGTCTCTTTTCTGATATATAAATTTAATAAAGGAGCATTTCAATGGGTAAAACTGTGAATTCCTCAACTTCAATCTATGGATGATGTTATCATTCCTATTTAATGTGTTTGTGATAGGTCCGTAGGCATGAGAATACATGAGACAGTTGTGCTCTGTTGCCTCAAATAGTACTTGACAAGAACAGGGTTTGTTCGACATGTTCCTGACTATAAATTAACAAAAGGTACATCTATAGTATCAGATATTTGTATTTCTCACTCTTTCGGTGCTTGTTTCATAGTTCCCTAGCTGTATCACACAAGGATAGCCCACATACTGTGACTAACAGTCACTGAAATTACAAGCACATAGCACCTTAGCCTTATAATATATTTGGAAGGATTATTCAAGAAAAATACAAATTTAAATATCATACCGGGAACAATTTAACCATTGTCAACATGTGAGATAGGTACATAATATCGTTTATACATCACAAGCTTGGTATTGATTTTGACCAATCAATTGATAATGATAGTGATTCTTTCTCGAATATGAATATAGTCTGCTTAATAGACACATGTGTTTAAAAATCTGAAATCTCTTTATCAGCAACCTAGAATGGTTCCAGTGATTAGCTGCCATTATGTTATGTTGTGGCCTTGTGGGTCCAGTAGATGTAAGGTCCTCTGTTGTCATATTCATGAATTCATCTAAGGTCATCATTGGCAGGGCAAGATTGTTGGCTCCATTGGTGTCGATATGCTTCTAACACACATTTCAGGGACAATTTCAGTGACCCCTTCTTCCTGAGTAATCATAGTTCTGCTGGTCAATAACCTTGTTCTGGAAGTGGGTGAATTAATTTAATGAAATAAAAACATTTAGCCTGGACACAAGGCAGCAATACCTTTGTAAGATTCCTGAAGTAAATTGTTGAGTAGTTCCCCGTTGGGAAGAAAACCTCTATTAGATCAGCAATAACCAGCTGGGGCTGGGAGATAGCTCCATCGAACCAATCTTTCAAAAAAACAATAAAACTTTATCAACAAATCTAGGCGTAGAGCATAGAGAAACAAGAAAGATAACTCCAATTACCAAGTTTCTTGGAATGTCCTATTCTTTTATCGAATCTCCATATGCTACGGTTGGTTACAAAGCTAAAACAAGAGTCGTGGCCCACATTAATGCTCTCCAAGAATGTGGATAGTTTGTACTCCGCAGGCTCTGAAGCATATGTCTGATCTATGACCACATCCACTGTCTGAAATATACACCAGGTTTAGAGTTAGATGTTGAACAAGTGAGTCATTTAAAGCTTTTGTGAAATACTAAAACATTTGGTGTTTCATGGAAATAATTCCCTCAGTATAACCATTCTGGCTTTGTTTTAAGATAATCATTCTCCTTTTCATCAAAAAGAAAAGATGGGTCTTTAGCATCTCATATGCTGATATGCAGCAATCAGTCAGATGATTATTCTAACAGTTATTGATACTTACACAAAGGATAGCATGGAAGTTGTCCATATCCTCTGGATCTGAAATGTTGAATCTCCTATTAGTAATAGTTGCGTCAACAACCTCTGCTCCTGCATCTGTGACATACTGTTTATGGAAAAAAGCCAACATGCACATGAGTTGTCCACATTTTTTTGTTTTTTTTGACAGTTTTCTGTTTGAAGTTCTGCAATACAAAGTGATGTTACCTGTACGATCCAACCATCATTGACAAATGCCCACATACCCTACAGTGATAGGAGTATATTTACAAGGAAGTATAGTGTATTCCAAAATCCAAATTATAAAAAGTGATGGCTTAATTTTAGTAAAACTGCATACCTGTGTAAATTCAATCCATGCCACTATAGGTTTGAATCTTGTGCTGAGATTTGCGGCAGCTTTGCTTAAACATAAGTAGTTTGTCTTTATCTGCATCGACATGCTAGAGAAATGAGATAAATTGTCTGAGGTACTTGATTAAACTTTTTTCAATCATAAATTTTGGCTGTCAGAGAAACTAATGTTACTTTCATGCGGTGCTATAGTAGTATTATGAGCACATAAATAACAAAGTTCTTGCATGATCATATCGGTGCAAATAAAGTTAAGTTTACTGGTCTTACTGTGTCATATACTGCATTAGCCCTGTCTTCAGAGTTTGTGAAAGCTCCCAAGTATTTGATCCACTCAGCCCTCTGGATAGAGAGTTAGAGACACTTTAGACACAGTATTAGTATTAAATGCATTTGAATGTTGTAAGTTGTAAACTTCCAAATGGAGCAGAAATTGCAGTTATTTGCTTTACCTGCAATGGTGTTGCCTCTTCTGAGGGTACATAAGCTGCAAAGTTGCAACCTTCATCTGTATTGCTCATGAAATGTGCACTAAATTGTGTGAGTTTCTCTGCATCAGCCTTACTGACAAGTTGGGCATTTCCACTTGTGTATGATTGGAGCACACACTGGGAAGCAATTTGGTCAGATGTTACCCCCTTCAAGTCTTGTAAAACTCCAAGTAGCTGCATAGCATGACAAAAAAAAGTTCCGGGGCTCAAATTATAAAAGAATGAAAAGCATAAAGCATTTGCTTATAAATGATATTGTTTTTCCTTTCCAGTTTCAATTGTTGCTTTTGCTTCAGTATATATGTAATTGTAAAGATTCCTGAATGTCCAGGATAGAAGAAAAAGGTGTTGTGTTGAAGATTCTGACGTTTTGTATGCCTGAGATCTTAACTCATTTTTTTCTTGTTGCAAAAGGGCCCATTGGACAGTACAGTAGTACACTTAATCTGTCTCCAGCATTGCTCACCTCAAAGAATGACACTGCAGATGAAATCGGAAACAATATTACCCTGATAAGTTCCTGATGTTGTGTAGAATGTAGATAAAGTAGGCAATTGGAAATACATACTATGAAACAAAGTGGAGTTTTGAAGTAACATCTCCAGTTGAAGGAAAGAAGAAGGCAGAAAGAAAAAGTATATTCTGTTCTCAGTGTTGGACTATGCATTATGTACCTGTTGGAAGCTGCATCTCGAGCAGGAAACGCTCGAATTTAAATGCGGAGTTTGTGCTCATTAATATTGAATGGCCAGTATGATGGTTGATTAAACCTGAGCATAAGCATGCTGAATGTACACAAATGTGTTGTGTGCTCTCTACCTGGAGAAGCCGTGGTGTCGACGGAGTAATTGGCGAGAGGGATAACGAACGACTTGATCCTCCCCGTGCAGTACTTGGTCTTGGTCGCCATCTTCGACGTGTTCTACACAGCTCTCCAAGCACCAAATGAACAGAGGTTCATGTGCCACTATATATAAGCTGCGAATTCATGCTGATAGATGCTGGAGCAATGCGTGTGTACGACCTTACCTGCATGAGAAGGTAGCTCTTGCCGTTCCAGTTGTTCTTGACGACCTTGAAGCTCTGGCCGTAGTATATCTGGAACTTGGTGGCGTCCTCCACCTTGGACACCGGCCCGGTCACCACCGGCGAGCTCTTGGCACCCGCCGCTGCAATGTGCGTCCACGGCGACGACAACACCTGCGACAGCGCTGCCCACAGCGCTACCGCCTGCAGGCAGCTACACCGACAAGCCATCATCGGAGACGGCAAGTGACGATGTCCTGGATCTTAGGGGAGCCCGTGACCAGAGTGACAGGGAGGTGTTGTTACTTACGACACTTTGAGAGGCGGAGGCGGAGGCGGAGCTAGCGGCAGCCTCTTTTTGTCACGGTGCAGAATTGGGAGGATTCTCGTGAAGTGGTTGCATTCCATCTCCATGCTGTCACATGCATGCTTTGTACGGTTGCCTTTTGGTCATTACTCTCTCCTGTCGTAACAAATTTTAAAGTTTAAACTTTATCTTCAATTTAATGATCTTATAATTATAAAATTTATTCTTTATAATTATAATATTTATACTAACATGGACTTCATTATTTTAACCAATCACTTCTACACTCATATACCCACCCTTCCGAGTATGATTTTTTACTTATCCTTTTCATTTTATTTCATTTTAGTACATGTGTTTAAGTCTTTATGTTTTAGGAAGATGTTGTTTTTGCTCATTACTCCTTTCAAAATATAATAAGTTATAAAGTTTAAATTTTATCTTAACATTTAATAAAACCATACTTGTAAAAGGTAATTTTATTTATAAATATTTATATTAACCTATATTTGATTACTCCAACCATTCGCTCATAAACCCATACCTACCAAAGTACCAACCTAAAAAAATAATATGATTTTATTACTTAACTTTTTAATATAGATATATACACACACAAAAATGTTATCCTACACCACATGTGTAGAATAACTATTCTACTAAAAAATAGTACTCAATTGATATTCTAATGAGAAAATATGCTACTGAAAGTAGTACTCTCATGTTCAGTGTAGAATAACTAAAAAATATGCTACTGAAAGTAGCACTTCCATGTTCAGTGTAGAATAACTATTATACACACGTGGTTTAAAATAACACTCTCGTATATATGTATATGTATATATATATATATGTATATGTATATATATATATATGTATATATATATATACACACACTTAAATCTGAAACTTATATTTCTTTCCCCTTGGTGCGACCCAGCCAACCATAGTCCCTACGCCAACCTGGTGCTTGCCACCTTAATTTGCCGGAGGTTTCGCGGTGGGATCGTCGGAGGCCAACCGGAGCTAGCGGAATCGCGAGGTTTGCATGCACCGCAGTTTTGCGCCGACGAGCGACGAGCCGATCGATCCACGACTGCGTGCAGGCACCTGTGATCGAAACGCTGGCGCGGATGGATCGATATGGAAGCGAACCGAACCCGACTCATCCGTTAAGGGGATAAGAGCATCTCTAAAAAAATAGTCAAATGCCTCTTTAAACTAAATTTTAACCATTGAACTAAAAAAATAATCTCCATCAGAATGGTCAATCGGCTGGCCAAGCCATCCTGATGGCCAAACTGGGATTTTCACTGATCAAATTTAGCCAGCCAATTTAGATAGCTAAATGGTGTAGACACACCTGTCAACCGCAACAACTAGTACTGTCGCATGGAAAAAAAGCACCGTGCCAAGCCGCCAATGCATTGTAGTAGTACTGCCAGCGGAGAAGGAATAAGTGAAAAAAAAAGAAAAAGGAAAAGAGGAAGAAAAAAGAAAAGACGAAGAAAAAGAAAGAAAATAGAAATAAAAAGAAGATATTTTTTAATTTATAAAATTTGAAAACTTTATAATTTAGGTATTTTTAAATTCTAAGATTAGAAATTGCGATTTCAAATAGAAATCAAACTTTTTAAAATATTTTGGGATTTTAAATGGAAGAGTAATTTTTTTAGAGAATTAGAAATAGAGAGTGAAACGGATATGGAGAGGAATCTTTTTGGAGAGTTGGCTAAATGGATAAATGGAGAGTAAAAAATAGAGAGGCTTTTGGAGATGTTCTATTTATTCACCAAAAGCCTCTCCATTTTTCACTCTCTATTTATTCATTTAGCCAATTCTCCAAAAAGATTTCTCTCTGTAGGACCGAAAGTAGCGACCAGAGGGGGGGTGAATGGGCGCCTTAAAAATTCTTTCGAATCAATGGCCTGTTCCCAATACCCGACGCACCTCGAAAAGACTACGCAGTAGAAAATAAACAACAGGCCTAAGTCTAAAGGTTTCTACCCTAGAAGCAACTGATGATAACTGAAAACTATTAAAGTAGAGCAACTAGGCAGATGAACAAGATGTAACAGGCCTAAACTTCTCAATGAAATGATCTAAGTATGTGTAAGATGAAAAGAGAAGTTACTGTCCAAATTTGTCTCCTGTTCGGAACATGGCGAAGCCCCCTTCGCACGTCGAGGTATGCTTCGGAGGTTGGTAATGGAGCCTGTCCGGGATGCCGAAGATGTCACGGTCTAGCCTAGTTCGAAGTGGTAAGATGCGAAGTGTACTTCGGAGCGAAGTAACACAATGCCAGAGCCTGGTTCGAAGTATGTACTTTGAAGACAAGGCTTCGAACACAGCTTCGAACCAAGAGCTTCGGAGCAAAGTGACAGAGTCAGAGCCTGCTTCGAAGTGCACTTCGAAGACAAAACTTCGAACACAACTCTGAACCAAAAGCTTCGAACACAACACACAAACGGACAACCTTCGCACAAAGAAGCGAAGCCTGTCACGCGACAGAGAACCAAGTCCGAAGCCAATGCTCTACCTTCGAAAAAAGCAAGCTCCGAAAAGAGAGACGAAGGATGACACGCTACACAGAAGTCAGTGCGAGGCCAAGCGGAGCTACAAGCTTCGAGCCCAACTTCGAAACTTGTCGAAGTATGGACTTCGAACAGATAAGGCCGAAGCCCCTTCGCACTATTGTTCGAAGTATGCGATGCTGACGATCAGAAAGATGCTTCGAAGCTTAGCAGCACAGAACGCAAACCAAATACCGAAGATCGAACGAAGCCTTCGAAAGAGATAAATCGAAGCCTACCTCGCGAAACTGAGGGGCTTCGAACAAAGAGTAGCTTCGCTCGAAACACAGCCAAAAAGGTGACAGACCCTGTCAGCCTCGATCAAAAAGGATGTGCAGTAGAAGGTGAAAAGCTGCACAGACTACTGTAGCTACAGGAAAGTAGTACTACTCGCAACAGCAAGAATTAGTACTCAGTTTGTGAAGAACAGAAGCAACAGAAGAAGCTTCTCCTCAAGAAATAAATTCACCAGCCCGTAGCTGAAGCAATAACTCTCCAAACCAAACAAGTGCAACAAATAAAATCAGCAGGGACCAAGGCTTAAATGCATCCAAGAGTTTAGAGTAAGAATAATGCACAAACAGGAAGGAACACAAGCCTGGCGGCGCACACAGGAGTGAGAAACGGGAGACAAAATGACCCAAAGAGTGGATTTGATTTCAGCACAAAGGGGTAGTCCAAACCCTAGGGATTGGGGTCCTATTTATAGGCAGCCCAACACTAGGAATATTCTACCAGCCCCTTAGGGTTTTTACAGACTCAAAAATAAAGGAAAAGACTCTACTGCCCTTAGGAATTTTTACAGACACAACTGACTGACTGTGGGCCTAGAGATACAGATGACATATTCGGAAGCTAAGTTTTCGTAGCGACTACGGCTTCTCTTCTGGACAGTCGGATACAGAATCAATGGTTGTCAGTTTTACGCCGAAACTGACAAAGCCTCCACCAGCTTTGCACCAGGTACCCGGATTGGGCCGGCCCGACTCCGCAGCTATCTCAGCCCGGCAATCGCTCATCGCCCGTGTACCTGAGTCAGTCCTGATCAACAGCCCAGTGGGTCTTCTACTGCTTCTGGCCCATGCACCCGGATTGGGCCAGCCCGACTTCGCAGCCTCCTCTGTCCGACAGTCGCTCGCTGCCCGTGTACCTGAGTCACACGCGGCCCATGAAACAGCAGATCTCTTCTCTTCTTCAGTCCTCGTTGACTATCGTTGACAATGACTCATCACTTCTGGAGCCATGAGGCCCACGCTATTCAGCATGGCTCCTCACTCTCCAAATCTACTATATACTCCAAAAGACTCTCTATTCTCAACTCTCTAAACAATTTATTCCCTCTTTTAAAATTTCAAAATATTTTCAAATATTTGATTTCTTATTTTAAAAAATATAATTTATAAAATTTTAAAAATTTCAAATTGTATACATTTTTTATAAAATTTTATCTTAACATTTAATAAAACCATACTTGTAAAAGGTAATTTTATTTATAAATATTTATATTAACCTATATTTGATTACTCCAACCATTCGCTCATAAACCCATACCTACCAAAGTACCAACCTAAAAAAATAATATGATTTTATTACTTAACTTATATATATATATAGGAAGCGCTATTCTATCCCGACCACAGAAGTACTACTTTCAGTAAAATAACAATCGAGTACTACTTTATATACAAATGTCATCCTACACCACGTGTCTAGAATATTTATTCTACTAAAAAATCTACTACTGAAAAAAAAGTAGTACTCAATTGATAATTTATTTAAAAAATCTACTACTGAAAATAATTGGTGTAGAATAGTTATTCTACATACATGGCGTAGAATATCGCATCGGTGTATATATATACATATATATATGCTATTCTACACCACGAGTGTAGAATATCTATTCTACTGAGAAATTTACTACTAAGAAAAACGTAGTACTCAATTGCTATTCTACTGAGAAAATCTACTACTGAAAGTGGTCGGCATAGAATAGCTATTTTACACACGTAGTGTAGAATAGTGCGTCTATACATATATATATATATATATATATACATATATACGTGTGTAGAATAACTATTCTATACCAACTACTTTCAGTAATAGATTTTCTCAGTAAAATAACAATTGAGTATTATTTTTTCTCAGTAGTAGATTTTTCAGTAGAATAACTATTCTACACATGTGGTATAAGATAAAAATTTGTATATACACACGTACACACTTAAATCTGAAACTTATATTTCTTTCCCCTTGGTGCGACCCAGCCAACCATAGTCCCTACGCCAACCTGGTGCTTGCCACCTTAATTTGCCGGAGGTTTCGCGGTGGGATCGTCGGAGGCCAATCGGAGCTAGCGGAATCGCGAGGTTTACATGCACCGCAGTTTTGCGCCGACGAGCGACGAGCCGATCGATCCACGACTGCGTGCAGGCACCTGTGATCGAAACGTACGCTTGCGCGGATGGATCGATAGATGGGACTCGATCAGAAGTACTCTGGATCGCTATCATTGGAAGCGAACCGAACCCGGCCCATCCGTTTAGGATTTTTTTAAAAATAATACTTCTTTTAAAAAAAATTCAAATATATATAGCCGTTTGAAAAAATTGCAAAAATAGCATGCGGCCATCACTTGATGTGCCGACTGGATGTCATGTCAGTTCCAGTCGGCACTTGAAATACCGTCTGGATTGCTATCATTGGAAGTGAACCGAACCCGGCCCATCCATTCAAGATTTTTTAAAAAAATAATATTTTTGTTAAAAAAATTTAAATCTATATGACCATTTAAAAAATTTGTAAAAGTAGCATGCCATCAGCATTTGAAATGCTGACTAGATGCCACGGGACACTTGAAGTGTCGACTGATACCACATTTTGTTGGTATTTGAAGTGTTGACCGCATACTAATTTTGTAAATTTTTCAAACAACCATAGAAATTTTATTTTTTCTAATTATGGACATACATCTCGAGACGAATCAGCAAGGTGACATACAGCTAGCTTGGTAGAGAATAGAGATATACCATTTTTATTATGTATTATCTATCTATTTCGTTTCAAAAAACATTAAGAATCTATTAGCATTTGATTCGACTTTAAAAAGTACAATCTTTGGAATTTGGCACGGGAGTGATTAGTAAAACAAGAAGAGGGTAGCCGAAAGATATGATAATTGTTTTTAATACTTAGAATATATTTATCAGACCAAATTTCTGATCCATTCATGTCGGAAAGTCAACCCACCGGATAAGGCCTTATAGTTAGGCGTGCAAAATGGGCCTCCCAGTCCCAGCCGAGTGCGCAGCGCTGGTACGCCCAAGCCCATCTCACAAGCACTGCACTGCACTGCATAGAAGAAGCTTAGGCAAAACGACAGTTGGATCACCCACCTCATCTCACAAGCGTTCGTAGATGCAATTGATTTTTGCTAATGAAAAAGTAAAAGGGACGATTAAGTGGCACAAGATTGGGCAATGAAACAATACAATATTGAATATCGTGTGTATACATCTGTTTTTGCACTTACAAATAATATTTTGATACAGCAGGGTTAGATTCTGCATGGACGGACGACGTACGTACAAACATTAACTAATGGCATACATTCTCCAGTTATACACCAGTTAATTAAAATCAGATATACACGAAGACGATTAATGTTAACCTTCTTCGTGCACGTACTATATAGGCTCGTTCAATTCGCTCTACTGATATATCAGTGATACAGTAGTCATGGAAAAGGCCTTAGTGATTGCACTCATCTGGAGTGCGGATGGCCAACGCGGAGGTTAGAAATGTCCATTTCCCACTCAAAAACATGCTGGAAATGCCCTTCCCTTTGGAGGGCGGAAGCCACAATTTGTTGCTTCCGTTACGACGACCCCATCCTGCTGGCTCCATCACTTCCTTTGCCTTCTTCTTGACTAACTCTTGCTCATCAGTAGGGCCTGTGACTTTCTTCGGTGCTAAAAGGAGTGACACAATTTGCAGCAGCTCACTCACTGTAGTTTCTTTGCTGCCAGCTGACCTTTGGTATGATGGCCTCATCAGCAACTTGTCCCTTATGAGTGCCTTCAACTTGCTAAAAATGGAAACCCTACCACTAATAACTTCGGCCGTGATGGGGGAGTGGAACTTCTCGGTCGCATTACTGACGGTGTTTGCTAGTGGATTCGAGTGGAAGCTGACCTTGTTGGATGGCTCAACGCGGTGGAAGAATGTCTTCGCCGCACCAACCCTAGAAACGAATAGCCCGTGCTTGAAGTCAACCTTCCCGTACAGATCGAAAGATGCATTAGGGTTGACGTCGTCATCGAAACCAACAGCAAAGTCGTCAGGTTGAGATTGCGAGAAGATGGGGGCAGTGTCAATGTCGCCTACGTCAGTGGGATCGGTCATGCGATGACCGGCTTCTCCTGCAATCTAGCTCTGAGTTAGTACTGTATCTGCATGCCTATCAAACTAAGATGGCATACGCCTAAGTTACTTATGTGGAGTCCTTGCCTCCATTTAACACGAAGAGAAAATTAAAATACGTACCTGAATTGTCTGCAGTGTCTTTTATAGGATAATGTGCGACGATGGCGGCTTCTTCTGGATTGCTTTCTCCCCCTTCTACAACGATCTGCTTGAGAGAAAAATGAAGCATGTAATCAATCTCAAAATGTAACGCATAATCCACAAGAATATATAAACTAGCTAGCTTGTATAATTCTGATGAAAACACTAATTAATTACCTCCCCAAGGTCATTGTTCACCAACTTGAGTCCTCTAAGGTTCTCCACCCGCTTCTTCTCTTCCTTGAACACCTCCATGTCAGTTATCTCAACCAGCCTAGCGGATTCATCGTGATTAGAAGTGCCAATGCCGCCCATCTGCAGGTAGAAATTGCTGCTGGTCTCTTCCTTTGTCTTCACGCCGAGCTCAACTAGAGAGGATAATTCGTTGACGTAGCTAGCACTGCTTGTGCTAGCCCCACACCACATTTCAGGGTAGCTGCTGGCGCCATTAATTAACTCCTGGGAGGCTGTTGCAACTGACAGGAACTCTTGAAGGATGTCAACCTCGTTGGGGTTATTACTGCGGAGTATACCCATCTTCGTGTCAAGGCTGACGTCCTGTGGGAAGTCCTCCACCTCCAAGGGAGGCAAGGTCAGCCTGTGCTGCAGCCTGGCACATTCTAGTGCAACGTCCACCTGCAGCATGCATCAAAATATTTCCGCTGATCAGCACTACCCATCGCCTGAATATGCCATTTGTAAAATCTGTACCTGTATCTGCACTACTAATTTACTTAAATACACCTTCTTACCTTGGATGGAAGGCATGAGAAGTTGGCAGCAACTGGGTTCATGAAGAATGGATTGGTGGCGTTAAAGGCGTCTTCACTTAGAAACTGCATCCATTTTCCATCCTCGTGAGGTGCACTCATCTGCATTCCAAACCCGCCGTGCATGGAGTCCATTGGAGCTTCTGTCGGGAATGAGAAGCTGCTGCTCTCAAAGTCATCACCTCGTCCATCACTCGACATGTCCAGCGTTGGAGAGCGGTCGACGGCACTGCTGCTTGTCATCCATTGAGGTTGCTCGACATGGTGTTGCACCACGCCATAATGCTCTATGATCTTTGGCCCGGGCGCTGTCTTCTTGAACACCCGGCACAATGCGTATGCGTCCTATACACACACACACCCCTAGTCTATATCAGATAGCAACCAGTAGCATGTAGTACAATAGGTTTATAATTTCATAAAAAGAGGTCAAATATGATCTATCCATATGCTATATAGATTTAAGAATGCACTAGGAGGAGTAATATAACACACCTGCAAGCCAGTGTCAGTCTCACATTCCCGCTCATCGAGGCGGTACTCGTGCATAACCCAGTCAGTGCGAGAACCATGCGGGGCTCGACCACGGTAGTACACAAGAGTCTTCTTCATTCCAACGGCACGTCTCTGCGAGTTCACTTTGCGATCTTTCCCAGTCGCCTTCCAGTATCCGGCTTTTGTTGCACGGTTTGTCCTTGATCCATTCGGGTATTTGCGGTCCCGAGGGCTGAAGAAGTACCACTCGAGATCTTTGCTCGGGAGGAAGGATTTTTCTGGATAATGAACACCCAGGGGATGTCATACAACATACAAATACATAATCATACAGCATATATATATATATATATTAATTAAACTTCTATGAGTATTTGTCTTATATCATGATTATATCTAATAATAGAGTAAAGATATGTTAACATGATAGCCCAGCGAACATAGCTGACAAGAAAAATTAGACCAAGGCACTTTGTATCTCTTGGAGGCTGTGCAACTTTTGTTCATCTTGGACTTATGTTCATGGCAAGTCCCTTTCTTAATTTCTTGCTTTATTTTATCACTCAAAGAATAAAAAAGAATCATCTTTATTTTATATTTTCATTCGATATTTTTACAGCACTTGTTAGCTTCATGAATATTGCTGAATAATGCTACATGGTATTTTTATAGTAAACTGCCAATTAGCTTGAAAGCAAACCGCAAGTGGATAAAGAGAATATATCTTTTCGTCAAATCTCTATGTGATGGTGGCATGGTCCAAAACATATAAGCTTTAACTTTGATGTTACTGATATAAAGGATTTATTTTCCATTTCAAGTATCCCAGTGCATGGACGCACATATCATCACCTTTACACTTGGCAGAATTTTGGCATTTCTTTTTGGAAGATTAATTTCTTTCGACAAAAGGACCAAGATCTATCAATACCCCTCCTTTCGGTGCACATAAAATGTTCAAAGCAAAGCAAATTTCACAGCATGATCAATCTTATTTTTACACAAAGCTATGACAGTAAAACATGCATGGCTTTTGATAATGTTTGATTTTTTATATAGAAAAATAAATACCAAATATGCTTGACAGTTGACACAAATAGCAATTCAAATGGTACCAGTATATGCTGAATTATTCATGGAAACCTTTTTTGAAATAGAAAAGCTAAAACGACATATAAGAGAGCTGCCATATTTACAGTCAAGATTAATTAGCGATTATTATTAGATATATATTTTATAACTACAATGTCTTGATGGAGTGCTCATCAAGAAGGGAACATATGGTTATTCTTTCCTTAAGTGTAGGCATTGGTGTTTCTTTGGATGCCATAATAGTATAAGAATTGAACAAAATTGCTTAGTGTCTACATAACATGCATGGGACCCAAATAAAAATGCTAGAGCTATATATGTGCTTTCCTTGGAGAACAATGGTGTTTGCCATCTTAAAAACCAAAAAAAATATCCTACCTATATATAGTAAGTACGGCAGAAACAGCCCATTATTACAGAGATGGTTTTTAGGTACTTAGTGATGATTCTAACCAGAATTTTAACGCATGCATACAAACTAAATCGTGTTCATATAAACTGTAAATGTTCCATCCATAACTACTGGACTAATAGTCAGCATTGATTATCTCTCTCTTTATAGTTTATCATGAAGCTGCTACAGCAAGCCAACAAATAAGAAAAATAAATTGGTGATACATGCATGATCGACCATAGGGTTGGATCGAAATATTATAGCACGTACGGGCTACAGAATGCATGCTATGATGCTAACTTCACCTATCAACGAGGAACACAAAAACAGAGAATATGATCACCAGAACAAAGCAAATTAAAGAACATACCTGGCAGATCCCACGGTTCACACTTGTAAAGATCAACCTCCGGAATGATTTCGAGCTCTATCTGTTTCCCGTTGATCTTCCGCTTAAGGTAGTAGATGATTAGTTCCTCATCGGTGGGGTGGAACCTGAAACCTGGAGGCAAACTCACGGGTGCCATGTGCTTCCTCTAACCTTCCTCTCAAAACTCTCACCACCAGAGGGTGCTTGGAGCTAGGCAGGCAAGGCTATCCCAAGCTAATATGCGGACAGCCACCAAACTTGTCCGAATAGCTATATGAATGAATAAATCAGCTACAATGTACAAAAACCTGCAACATAGAATGGCACACATATGAGTTAACAAGATTGTCATGCAAGTAAGACAGAGAATGACGAGCATCGAGGAGCAAGAGGAGAGACCTCGGTGCTATGGGCTAATGGCAGAGGAAGAAGAGAGGGAGGGAAAGGGGCAGGCGGAGGGAGTATGGCTTTATAGCAAAGCTTAAGAGAGTATTTTATGTATATATGTTAGGATTCTTGTCACCTTTCTCAAGAAGCTACGTACTCCATGTAGCTCGCTCTCTGTCTCTCTCTCTCTCTCAATTTGCTTTTGCTTTCTGTTGTGTCTGTGTCAGTTAGCTTTATATCGGTGAATAGAAATATCCCAATCTTCTCTTCTTGTCTTTGGCTGCTATACAAAGCGAAGAGCTGTAGCTCCAGAGATGGAGGGATGCCATTGGTTGCTTTGTGGGCTACCATGGCCGTGCCTAGTCAGCTCTCGTTGGAAAGAATGAGGGGCCCAAGGTTGGTACTCGATTCCCGCGCTTTTCTGTCTCTGGGAGACTCCTCCTTCCCTTTGACGGTTTACGTCACGTTCACACACGCGCCCCCATGTAGATTTTGCCGGGGGCCTACCTCGATTCGCGTGTCCTGCATGATTAGCAGCTAATGCACATGCACTGTAGTACAACACTACTAATACATTATCACGACTGATTAGCTGTCTATCAACTGAGTGGCAGGACTGTGCTCAAGTTCACTGACCTATGTGATGGCTGCAGCCTGCGCAGACCGACAGTAAGTTGGTCACCTGTGGAGACAGTCAAGAGAAAAGTTAGTATTGAATGGTTCTAGACGAAAATGATTCTGGACAATATATTTTGAGCATTGATTTCTGTGTTTTGTGCAAACTTCAAAGATTGCTCTGAACGAATGTACATGCATGTGGTGAAATTCAAGCTATAATTGGTGAATTTTCGTAAAAAGCTGGCCAGAAAAAGCTGGTTTACCACTGAAAACTGCCTCAAGGAGCTGGTTCACAATTGAAAATAACATATCCCATTTACAACCATAAAGCTGGTATGCTCAGCTCTGCCCGACTCTACCAAAAATGCAACAGCCATGAGATTGAGAGAATCAAATGACACATTTTCACAGTGCAACAAGCAGACATCCAAAGTGACAAATTTGGCAAGCTCATTTGCCAGAAACAAAGGAGCCTAATAAAGATTTGCGCTCACACTGTCCACACTGGATGGATTGAAAAGGCTTCTGTTGGATCTAGTGAGCAATACGAAATCCAAGGCGAAAATAGGGCCCACTAACACCAAAATGACTTCGTTCACATTTGACCCACAGTTATCCCTCATTTTACTAAAATTTTCAGTAAAGATTGTATGTCCCACAAACTATGCACCGTCCTTTTACTGAAGTCGGCAGGAACCTGCTAAAAGAGATACCTTATCCTAGAAACATGGGCATATATATCAGAGCAGTGAGCTGAGCAATTAAGACGGGTTTGGGTTTGAACTATGGTTAAGGACAACACAACTGGTTGGTATATGGTCGAACTACAGACTTCCATCCATTCTAGGCATGCAATGAGCCAATGATGGTGACGATCTATCAGCAGCTAGAAAAAAGAAAAGGTGATTATCCAACAAATGTACTGTGATAGCCAGGCTTTCGACACGTTCCCCTGCTAAGCCTGCATGGCAAGTGCAAGAACTGGGTCCCGGCGCTTTTGAGGCCTTCCAACTTGCGGCTGCTGATGCATAGCTTGTGGGCCACTTTTCCTTTTTATCAATCCATCCGCCACAGCTTTAGGTTCCTTTCCCCTTTCGAGTTTATGCTTCTCCCCACCCCACACAGCGGTATCTCCAAAACCATCCCATCTGAAGCTATTCTACGTATCTCGCTCCTGCCGATCTTGTACAAATATATTAGCAAATACGTATTGCACAACTTTAACTGTGCATATGGATTGTGGCACCCGTGCAAAAAGGAAGAAGAAGGTGCCCAATGTGACATGAATAGTAAGACAAGTCGGTCGATCCGACAGCTTAGAGTAAACAGGAAGGGCACACATGACGCGATTTATTTAAAATTCAAAAGTGCAGTGATTAGTAAAACTTGATACAAGTACGATCAGCCCAGCTTGATTAGTAAAGGACGCCCAAATCTCCACAGCTTCACAGGGCTTTTAAGGAATAAGGACAGAAAAAGAGAGAATTTAGCCCACCTGGACCCAGCAAATCAGCTAATGTATCTTCACAATGATGACAGATTGCCATTTGCCAGAGACAAATTACGTTCTGATCAAACTACTGATTAGGGACATACGATCTTCAGCAGACTGTGTTCTATGATAGCTCCATAAAAACTGTTTTTATCGTGTTTTCCTTGTTTTAGATAAACATAGTCTTAATTCTCAAACACCAAGCTACAGTTTTTGTCTTCCTCTGTTTGTCTTAAAATTATACTGCAATTTGGGAAATGGGTCATACGGGATAAAATCTTTCTATCTATTTCCCCTAAAGCCTTCGAGTTCAGATCAACAGCTAAGCAACGGTACTAGTTTTGATGAAAGATGACTGACCAGCAGTAGATTACCCAAGGAATAATTCTTAGAACATTGAAGGGGGTGTTGGGATCAGACCTTGAGTGCCCACATTGTCATCGATGGCGAGATTGGTGGCCTCTGCCAGAGGCAAGCAAAGTACTTCAACCTGGATATGTAAATAGATAGAATTAAGATATGCTGAGATATATTCCATTCAAAAGAATTTCATAAAAGTTATTTAATCACAAAGGTTGCAGAGCTGAATGCAGTGTCGGTTCTGATTACAGGAGAAGAGGAATCAAAAGAAAAGAAAACACAACAGTGTAGCCGAAAGGATAGGCCACACTAGCCTCCCAACTTTTGAAAGCCCAAAAGTAAGCCCTTGTTCATGTATCCTGCCTTCCACAAGAATCTGTTTCTACACAAACAAGGAAAGAAATCTGAATACCTTGCACCAAATGATGAAAAAATATTATGCAGATAATATAACCGGGACACAAAACTTTATCTGTCTCCATTGTAGACTGTTCCTGTGGTTCAATCCATAAGACAAGACTCCAAATTCAGTTCCCACCGGCCACCAGTGTCATTTTCTTGACTGTGATGATTAACATCCATAGGACCATAAGTACCCTGTAAAGTAAAGTAGTTTAGACAACATGCAAACAATTTGATTACGTCATGTTCAGCCACTATGTGAGGTTTTTACATGGTTTACTATCTCTGATTAGATGGCCATAGTGGTTGCAAAAATCAGTTGGAGCACTTTAACAAAAAGAGCCACACTGAACAGTAGGAACTAACACTCTAGAGGTGCGGCTCACTTGCTACACAAAATCTAATTGGCCAACTTTGTGGACTTACTCTGCCAGATAGCATTTATTATAGCTAAACTTAATATATTTTCTTAAAAGAATTCAACGAAACAAGAACCCATGGCCTGGCCATCAAATTTGAATTGCTACTGCCTGTTGGACTTTTGACACCTGACAGACCATCTATATCATACCATACTTAGTTTATATTCCTTATTACATGGCAAAACATGGTCAATTTTGAGATCAGGATTCAAACTTTAGACCATTATCTTAGTTCTTTATCATTGTGGCTAGGATGCTCGCTAGATCTAAAACTATAATGTGTGCTATCATGCTACTGTACATCTCGGAAAATCTTACATACCATTGGAGAACCAAAAGACACAGAACATATCTTTTAATTAACTTGAATCAGCTTCCAGTTCTGACTACTTCAGTTCTGCTTAGCAGCTGCACGTTGGTTGGTAGCAACTGCAAAAGTAGGAAAAGACAGGAAATTTACTATTGACAATAGAGGACAATATACTTTGAAGTTAAGCCATTCAAACATCATAAAAAGAGCATATACAGGGAATAAACTTGCTCCGTTCTCATTGTATGTCTTGTTTAGCACTCATTTATGAGAATAACTTGGAACGCAGAGATGCAGGTTTCTGGAGCTTGCAGCAGGAAAACGCAAGCACAAACATGGAGAAAACATGTCAAAATGCAATCTTCATCAAGCAAAAAGCATTATATAAGTAGGTCACTATCAAACCAAAAGTTAGAACAATTATCTTTATTCATTGGATACTGCAAGCAGATTTCTAAGCTATAATGAGGGAACCTGCACATGTTTAACATGTTTGCTTTTCTCATGACAATTTGAGAAAGCAAGAAATCTTGTGACTTCGAAATTATCTCCTAGCAATTGCTGAAATAACATAATTGGGCATGTATCCATTGTTCTTAACTTCTCATACATAGCATTGACAAAATAATAGTTTTGTATGTAAATTTGTCTACCAAACCATCTTCAGTCAAGTACTGCACTCCACCTCTCAAAGAAGAACTGTAGTATACTTCAGCTTTGTATTTTAAAAAAAATACTATGTAACCAATTAACAAAAGATTTGAATATGCAGATACAAGATTGTACCCCTCTTCAGTACATAAAACTACTGAAATTAAAGATACTGTCCAAGTAAGAGCTGGGATTAGTACTTAAGATAATTTGCACGCAGGTCAATCAAAGAATTTGCATTTCAAGTACCATATTTTCGTTATCTTCAGTTGTAATGCAGTTAAGTCATGTGCCTATCAAAATTCAAAGAATTTGCATATACATGTAGCAGATTCTACATTTCTACCCAGTAAAAACTACTGAAACTGAAATCATGCGAGCATCATAACAAGAGCATATACAGGGAAAAGAAACTTGCTCTGTTCCCATTATGTTTTGTTTAGCAAACATTTAAAAAGAATAACTTGGAACACAGAAAATGCAATTACAAACATGATGAAAACATGTGAAAATGCAATCTTCAACAGGCAAAAAGCAATTGCATAACAGAAGTCGCCATCAAACCAAAAGTTAAAACAATTCTCTTTATTCATTGGATACTGCAAGCAGATTTCTAAGCTATAGTAAGTAAAGCTGCACATTTTTAGCATGCATACTTTTCTCATCACAATTTGAGAAAGCAAGAAATTGTGAAACATGAACTACTGAAAACTATCCTGAGACTGAGAAAACAAGTGGTATAGCACTCTGCTATAGCTTATTTGATTTTAGCATTCTTCACATAGTACAGATCAAGGTGAAATGGTGCCAGAGCACTCTGTATATTGATTTTATCATGGTGAAACAAAATGGTTGTGTTGTGAAGCAACTGCATTAAAAATGTGAGATATTTTCATGTAACTGCTAAATATGAAATGTCAACTGTTTAAGTGGTTACCTGGTAAGTTCCTCTTGAAAGAAGAAACATCAAGATAACTGGCATCAAAGCATCCAGCGCAATGAAAAGAGGAAAAATATGACATAAAAAGGAGCTGTTATTGTCTGTTCTGCTACAAAGAAACAAACTACCATGATAAATAGGATAGAACATTAAAATAAGAAGCATGAACTCATATGGAGGTAAAGGAAAAAACAAAAGGTTCCTATATCAGATGTAAATGATATCTCAAATGAAGTTCATAAAGAGAGTGAACAATTCAAAAAGTTTACACTGATATAGTTTTTTCCATGTCAAATGATCCATATGATTTTTTTGAAGAAAACTACAATCCACTGAACGGTAGTGTGGACAACATATGTTCAAGTACTACAATTTAGAATTTATGTATGCAATGACATCAGAAGGCCTTTTCCATATGTTTTGGCTATGGTTTCCTTATCATAGAAGCTCAAATTGAACTTAACCAACGAACCAGTTGAACTACCCTCAGGAGATTATGCTGAAAACCTTATATAAGGAAGATATACAGATCCAATCGATTATTATTATTTATAAGAAAATACTACTTGTATACTTATAGGGTTAATGTGCAATCTCAACTACTGATGCCTCCAAAAACAACTCAATTAAAGAGAGCTTATATAGTTATATTTGCATACATTATCCTTAGCACTTCAGTTTTCTTTCCAGACTAAAATAAGAACAAAACCTCTTAACCCAAGAAAGAAAAACAATGGTGGCAGACTGCAGTAAAGCCTGCAATGCAACTCGGTCGCAAGTCCATAAACTAAGGTTTTGTGGATATTATATTTATGCTTTCAAACATAAAGAGTGACTTCACCCAAGTTATATACAGAGTATGTGGGAAAGTAAAGTTGTGAACAAAAGTTAAATAAGGACATGTTTCATAGTTTACCTTCTAAATAGACAGGCATAACTATAAATTCCAAATGTTATAGACACCAGGCTTGAAATCCACATTCTTCATAAAGATAATGAAAATGGTCCCTAAAATTTTGCAGCTAAAGATTGAGTAGGTCCTATACAACTAAGTAGTAGTTTGGATCAATATCAAGCATCAGTGGAACAAACACTTAAATCAGAGAACATCTCTGTATAACCAAATCAAAAGGCAATTGATTACTTTTTCTTCAGTCCAAGATATCTGTCATGTTCAAACATGTCTATACCCGGCGCCATAGAGCCCGCGACGTGCGCAGGGCCCATGAAAGGGCTGTGGCGCGCACAGGATAGGGCCGGCAGAAGGGGATAAGATCTATATCTATTAGTCAAAGATTAGCCCTTAAGTAATGGAGTTTGTTAGCTATTTTGTTAGCACTTAATTAGGGGAGTTGGTTAGCTTTTTCGGTTAGGCTCAAGGCTATAAATAAGCTGTAATCCGGCATTGATGAATAAGAAGAAATATTTCCCATCTACCTCTCTCTCTACCTAAACCGGCGGCTGGGGGTATAACCCACCGACGAGATCCGGCGGCAGCGGGGGTATAACCCGGGCCGGCCACCACGGACAGCGGCTACGATCTACGTAGCCGAGGTCCTCCTCCCCTCGGGCTTACTGCCCTTGACAACCTGGTATCAGAGTCTCGCCGATCCTCCTCCACCACATCTTCCACGCCAGCCCAGCCACCGTCCCCGTCGCAAGCCTCATCGTCCACAGCAACCTCTACACCGGCAACCATGGGAGATGGTGATCAACCAGCCATGACAGAAGTGATGAAGATGTTACAGTCCCTGACAGCCGCAGTAGCAAAAATGCAAACCGACATGGCGGGCATGCAGGAAAAGGTCGCCTCTTCGACCACCTCCAGCGCCCAACATGACGGTCAGCACCACACGGACCGCCCCCCACGGTTCCAGAAGATGGATTTTCCGCGCTTCGATGGCAAATCAGACCCACTGATTTTTATCAATCGGTGCGAGTCGTATTTCCGCCAGCAGCGCACCATGCCGGAGGAGAAAGTATGGATGGCGTCATACAACTTGGAGGACGTAGCCCAACTATGGTTCATCCAGCTACAAGAAGACGAGGGAACGCCGCCTTGGGGTCGCTTCAAGGAGCTCCTGAATCAGCGCTTTGGCCCGGTGCTGCGGTCCGCTCCTCTGTTTGAGCTCACCGAGTGCCGCCGCACGGGAACAGTTGAAGAATACTCCAACAGATTCCAAGCACTTCTTCCCCGCGCTGGCCGACTTGAGGAGAACCAACGGGTGCAGCTCTACACCGGCGGTTTGCTGCCACCACTCAGCCACCAAGTACGCATTCACGCGCCTGAATCCCTCGCGGCAGCCATGAGCTTGGCGCGGGCTTTGGAACTGGTGGAGCTTGACCGCCTCAACACCGTCCCCAGCAAGGCTACACCACGCACGCCAAGCCAACCGGCAGCACCTCGGCCAGGGGCCGTGACAGTCCTTCCAGCACCCGCCCAGCCGACGCCCACGGTCCAGGCGCTACCGGTGGTGCAGGCGCAACCCATGGCACCACCAGCACCGCCACCGCCACGAACCGGAGGCAAGCGCCTCTCGACGGAGGAGCAGGCAGAACGGCGCCGCCTTGGGCTATGCTATAACTGCAACGAGCCCTACACGCGCGGCCACAACAGGGTCTGCCGTCGCATTTTCTACATTGAAGGCATAGAATTAGAAGACGACGAGCCCGCTGAGGAGGCACCCGTCTACTCACTCCACGCCATCGCCGGCATTCCAATGGGTGGCACAATCCAACTAAAGGTACAGGTAGGCGCGGCCACATTGATCGCCCTCATCGACACGGGCTCAACCCACTGCTTCATCGGCGAGGCTGCAGCACAGAAGGCCGGCCTGCCCATCACACCGCGACCTCGACTAACGGCGACCGTGGCCAATGGTGAACGGATCACCTGCCCCGGAGTTCTCCGCCAAGCACCCATCTTCATCGACGGCCGGCATTTCAAGGTGGATCTATACATCATGCCCTTGGCAGGCTATGACCTGGTGTTGGGCACCCACTGGTTGGCTACCCTGGGAGACATCATCTGGAACATGGCCGCAGGGACTATGGAGTTCAAGGCAGCAGAACAGCAGGTCTGCTGGCACAGCATCGCGCCGCCAACACCACCACGCGTCCACGCAACATCCGGGACAGAACCCCTCCTCGACGATCTGCTGGCTTCCTTCGCCGAGGTATTCGCTGAGCCGACGGGGCTGCCTCCCGAGCGCGGCAGAACACACCGCATCATCCTCAAGCCGGACACCGCACCAGTGGCAGTTCGGCCGTACCGTTACCCGGCCGCCCACAAGACTGAATTGGAGAAACAGTGTACAACCATGATCAAGAATGGCATTGTCCGACGCAGCGACTCAGCTTTTTCATCGCCAGTCCTGTTGGTCAAGAAGTCGGACGGATCGTGGAGATTCTGCGTTGACTACCGCGCCCTCAATGCAGTAACAATCAAAGACGCATTTCCGATCCCCGTCGTCGACGAACTCTTGGATGAGCTGCATGGCGCCAAACATTTCACCAAACTCGACTTAAGGTCGGGATACCACCAGGTGCGCATGAGGCCAGAGGATGTCCACAAGACGGCTTTCCGCACACACGATGGCCTCTATGAATTCCTGGTAATGCCGTTTGGGCTCTGCAACGCCCCGGCTACCTTCCAGGCACTCATGAACGACGTATTACGGCCATTCCTTCGCCGATTTGTACTCGTTTTCTTTGACGATATTTTGATATACAGCAAGTCATGGGCAGATCACCTACGCCACCTCCGCGCGGTACTTAGCGAGCTTCAGCGACACGCCCTCTTCGTCAAGCGCACCAAGTGTGCATTTGGAGTCGCCTCCGTCGCCTACCTCGGGCACACAATCTCGGAGGCAGGAGTGGCCATGGACCCCGCCAAGGTACAGGCCATTTATGATTGGCCGATGCCTCGCTCGGCACGGGCGGTACGCGGTTTCCTTGGCCTCGCAGGATATTACCGCAAATTCATCCACAACTACGGCTCCATCGCCACGCCACTCACCAAGTTGCTAAAGAAGGAAGGCTTCACATGGGGACCGGAGGCCGACTCAGCTTTTATCGCCCTCAAGGAGGCGGTGACCTCGGCACCAGTACTTGCTATGCCGGACTTTGACAAGCCCTTTGCCGTCGAATGCGACGCATCGTCCCATGGGTTTGGAGCCGTCCTTATCCAGGAAGGGCACCCGATTGCCTTCTTCAGCAGGCCGGTGGCACCGCGTCATCAAGCCTTGGCAGCCTACGAGCGCGAGCTCATCGGGTTGGTACAAGCAGTACGCCACTGGCGGCCATACCTATGGGGACGCCGTTTTGCCGTCAAGACGGACCACTACAGCTTGAAGTACCTGCTAGACCAACGATTGGCCACCATCCCGCAACACCACTGGGTGGGCAAATTGTTGGGCTTCGACTTCTCCGTCGAGTACAAACCGGGCGCATCAAACACCGTCGCCGATGCACTATCCAGGCGCGATACCGTGGAGGGAGCAATCCTCGCCCTGTCGGCTCCGCGGTTCGACTTCATCGACAAACTACGGCAGGCCCAGCTAAACCACCCGGGCCTCATTGCTCTCCACGAAGATCTCACAGCAGGCAACCGAACAGCACCATGGGCAGTGGTGGACGGTATGGTCCAATTTTCAGGGCGGCTATACATTCCAGCCGACTCCCCCCTGCTACAAGAAATAGTGGAGGCCACACACGAAGACGGACATGAGGGCGTGCAGCGAACACTCCATCGAATCCGCCGTGATTTCCATTTTCCTAACATGAAACAGGTGGTGCAGGACACGGTGCGCAAGTGTGCAGTTTGCCAACGCTACAAGTCCGAGCATCAACACCCGGCTGGCCTCCTACTTCCACTACCGGTTCCACAAGGTGTGTGGACAGATATAGCACTGGACTTTGTGGAAGCACTACCAAAGGTCCGCGGCAAATCGGTGATTCTCACGGTAGTGGACAGATTCAGCAAATACTGCCATTTCATTCCATTGGCACATCCATACTCCGCCGAATCAGTCGCCCAGGCCTTCTTCAACGACATCGTTCGCCTCCACGGCATTCCACAATCAATGGTCTCTGATAGAGACACTGTGTTCACATCAACTTTCTGGCAGGAGTTGATGCGGATGATGGGGACAAAATTGCAGATGACGACGGCCTTCCACCCCCAGTCCGACGGACAGTCCGAATCAGCCAACCGCGTCATACTCATGTACCTGCGGTGTCTGGCAGGGGACAGACCACGCGATTGGCTCAGATGGCTCCCATGGGCCGAGTTCCTCTTCAACACAGCATATCAAACATCCCTGCATGACACACCTTTCCGCGTGGTCTACGGGCGTGATCCCCCCTCCATCAGATCCTACGAACCAGGGGAAACAAGAGTACCAGCCGTCGCCAAGAGCATGGAGGAACGAGCCGAGTTCCTTGCTGACATCCGTTATCGCTTGGAGCAGGCACAAGCATACCAGAAGCGCCACTATGACCGGGTGCACCGCGACATCTCCTTTCAGGTCGACGAATGGGTGCTGCTTCGACTACGTCAACGCGCGGCATCATCCCTTCCACAGGCAATGAGCGGTAAACTGAAGCCACGCTTCTTCGGGCCGTACCGCATCATCGAGATCATCAACAAAGTTGCTGTTCGGCTAGAGCTTCCTCCGCGCGCACGCATCCACAACGTGTTCCATGTAGGGCTGTTAAAGAAGTTCCACGGCCCTCCGCCATCAGAGCCTCCACCATTGCCGCTCCTCCATCATGGCGCAATCAGCCCAGAACCAGAAAAAGCAGTGCGCTACCGCCTGGCCCGTGGTGTGCACCAAGTACTCATCCAATGGAAGGGCGCGTCAGCAGCATCAGCCACTTGGGAAGACGTCGCAGCTCTCCGCACCAAGTTTCCCCAATTCCAGCTCGAGGACGAGCTGGCTCTCGACGGGGAGGGAGATGTCATGTTCAAACATGTCTATACCCGGCGCCATAGAGCCCGCGACGTGCGCAGGGCCCATGAAAGGGCTGTGGCGCGCACAGGATAGGGCCGGCAGAAGGGGATAAGATCTATATCTATTAGTCAAAGATTAGCCCTTAAGTAATGGAGTTTGTTAGCTATTTTGTTAGCACTTAATTAGGGGAGTTGGTTAGCTTTTTCGGTTAGGCTCAAGGCTATAAATAAGCTGTAATCCGGCATTGATGAATAAGAAGAAATATTTCCCATCTACCTCTCTCTCTACCTAAACCGGCGGCTGGGGGTATAACCCACCGACGAGATCCGGCGGCAGCGGGGGTATAACCCGGGCCGGCCACCACGGACAGCGGCTACGATCTACGTAGCCGAGGTCCTCCTCCCCTCGGGCTTACTGCCCTTGACAATATCATATCATAATCCTAATACTAGTACTACACATATCATTTTGTTTTTTTAGGGCAACCAGCAGGAGAGGCTCCTACTGAAAATTACATATCATTTTGTTGTTTTGCCAAAAAGAACAATGTCAAAGCAAGATGTACAACATTTTCATTACAACAATGCTCGAAGTAATGTTCACTTGCACAGTTATCGATGTCAATTACAGTGCCCCTTGGTTTCTATTTATAGCCCTAGGGCTTTGAGCCTGGGGATCTTACATCACTCTCCTCATTACAGGAGACGTTAGGGGGCATGCATATCATTCTATAAGACCCTAGGCTCTTTGAGCTTCACAGCTACCATTTATTGGGCCAGCCCATTAGCAACTTTCTCAGTCCTTGTTGGTCCTTTGCCATCTTTGCTGGTCTTCGCCACCTTTGTTGGCCTTAACCACCTCTAGTAATCTTCCACACTTCATATCTTCACCATCTTCATCAGTCTTCACCACCTTTGTTGATCTCCATCACCTAGGATAACCTTCGCCATCCTAGTTAGTATTCACCACCTCTTGTAACCTTTACCACGACATATGGCCTTCCGTAATTTCCACAGCCAGCATTGTCACATTTAGGCAACGTATCGGGTGCTCAAATAGGTATCGTGCTCATATACATATTTTAAACCTGTGCTATCTATCTCTCATCCAACGGTGACCTTCAATTTATTCCCAGAGGGCTAGCTGCAAAAATTTCAATGCCAGTGATGGTGGAAGGTGTTCTCTGTAAAACTGAAGGTCACCGTTGGATGAAAGATAGATGACACAGATTTAAAATGTGTATATGAGCACGACACCTATTTGAGCACTCGATACGTTGCCTCACATTTAACACTAGACGAAGGGGTTCATGGCCTACCTCCAACAAACCTGATGGCATATAACCTACTGCCTCCATTCTCAAATAGATGTCCTAGAATGTGTGCAATCAAACCTCAAAATCTTAAATTATTAATAGATTAAGATATTAGGATTTGATATGTGAAAATAATATTAGTAGATTTGTCATGTAAAATACTTTAATATAGTTATATTATCAATAAGTTTTATAAAAATAACTAGAAAAAATAGAATAAAAACATATGCATGTCTCTAAAACGTCCTTCTGAGAAGAGAGGTAGCATATGGTACTTCATATATTTCAGAGCGAATTTTGTGTCCACCTAAGCATTGAACACCTGCAATCTGCATCATCTGGACCAAACTGAAGAGGCGAATACCTGCAATCTGCACCATCTGGACCAAACTGAAGAGGTGAATACCTGCAGTCTGCATCGACGGGACCAAAATGGAGAGGTGATGGGTGTAGCGAGCATACCTGTTCCCGTACGTTTCCAGTTCAGCTTGCGGTGAATTGCCCCGCCGTAGTTTTCCATCGGCGGCGCATTGCAGCCGCAATGCGTTTAGGGCTTTAAGCAACAGGATGGCCTGCGCACACAGGCGAGATCGCGAGAGCATTAGGATTACGGCCGCGAGCCGCGAGCCGCGAGGGGAAGTTCATCGCGGAGGAGACCAGTGGGGCTGGTCCGAGATGAGAATCCAAGCCGAAGAGAGCGATGGGAGACGACCGCGACATGCGCGATGCAGTGGAGAATCCGGTAGTACCCTCATAGGAGACTAGGAGTGACTGTGGAGGCCCGAGAGGGGTGGAGTACAAAGGAGAGGGGAGGGGGCGGGTACACTGAAAGACGACCGCCGAGCAGGTCGGAACAGACGCTCGTGCCGGCGTGCGAAGTTCGTCGCCGTGCCGACGAAAACCACTCAGCCGGCGGCGCGGTCACTCCATCCAAATTGCAGAGCGGGCGGCGCCCGCTCCTCCCCTCACCGCGAGGGCTCCGTTTGCGGCATCAAGCGCGATGCCTACCGTGGTGTGAGTGGTGCTTTGGTGGCGAGCGGACCGTGGAGGGGCGCGGCGCGGCGCGGGGCCGCCGGTTGGGGTGAAAGCTGTCTGCGTCGGAGCAGCGACGGTGAGTTGGCACCATGGCATCCGGCGCTGCGAGATTGAACAGTCGAGTTGGGCTTTCGGCCCACATAATATTTATTTTTTAGCTGGTAAAATATATATAATATTTAGTTCTAGCTATATTAATATTAAAGATATTTAATTGATTAAACTTTAAATAATATAACTAAAGGACGCTTAAAAAGTAAGTAATATTTATATTACATAATTTTGCATTATGTTAAATCAGAGCTTATTTGATATTATTTTTAAAAAAATGGAATCAAGTTTCTGTTTCTATATATTTTATATACAGATTTGGCATATAATCTTCATCATTATAGTCTGATTTAATTTGAAGATTAAAACGCGAACATTTCTGACACTAGTCAGAGCCATGTGCTTTGCAACAAAATCTTATTTTATAATAGTTTTTTTATTTTTGCGCAAAATATATAAATTAAAAGACTGAAATATAAATACAATTTTCTTTTTCTAGTTTTTTATTTTCTTTTTTATTCTTTTTCCTTTTTTCTTTTCCTCTTTTCTTCTCACGCAATGAAACCTGCGCATGCGGGTGGTTGCACCGGTTTTTTTAGGGTATAAGTTTTGATTGGTTTTTTATGGGAAGTGAGAGCACTGCACGGGGAAGGGAGCCTGCGGACGAACGACCACTCCACGCTTTAATATAGTTAAGATTTTCAAATAGGAAAAATCTACTGCAAGGTATCTAAAAATACTGGTATTTGTTGATGGAACATCTCAAATTATAAATATTTGTTGCATGACACCGATCACTTTTTAAAAAATAGATTTTTTTTGAAATTTTGGATATATAGCGCCCAAAGTATTCGTACAAGCGGGAAACATCACAAATTGCATCGAAAAATTGCATCCACCAATTCATTCACATAAAACAGAGTACAGAAGCGGAGGCATAAGGCACGCCATCCCGATGCGTTCCAGAAGCAAACGAAACCCTAACTAATTCATGTGCTCAGCCGCCAAAGCCGTAGAGGGTGCGGCCCTGGCGCTTGAGCGCGTAGACGACGTCCATGGCGGTGACAGTCTTGCGGCGGGCGTGCTCCGTGTAGGTGACGGCGTCGCGGATGACGTTCTCCAGGAAGATCTTGAGCACGCCGCGGGTCTCCTCGTAGATCAGCCCGGAGATGCGCTTCACGCCGCCCCTCCTAGCCAGACGCCGGATCGCCGGCTTGGTGATGCCCTGGATGTTGTCGCGCAGCACCTTCCTGTGCCGCTTCGCGCCGCCCTTGCCAAGTCCCTTGCCTCCCTTGCCGCGACCCGACATGGCGTACGACGGGAGAGCTCGACGAGAGAGTGGAAGACGAATTGGAGGGGTGATGGTTTTCTCCTTTGCTCTGTGCGATTGGAGCGGCTGGTTGCGGTGCAATTTATAGCAGCGTGAAGGGAAGTTTGGGCGCGGCGGCGAAAACAGAGCGAGCCGTGGGAGGTTGGGTTTGGCGCGATGGATCAGAAATGGACGGGTGCGATTGAGTATGGGTGGGGATAGCGGATCGGTGATGTGGCAGGCAGGAGGGGGAGGAGGGCGTCGATCCGTGTGGAGAGATATGCCGGATAGATGACGTGGCGTGTCTGGTTTTGTGAAGAGTGGGCCGGGATGTTGTGGTGTCTCCATCGAGTTGTTTCGGCCTTTTAACTGTGGGCTTCTCGGTCATCTACTCTTACTCCGGTTGGATATTTCGTTGTAATTTTCTGCTATCTTCCTCGTACCCTTATCACAGATTCATACTTTTTTTGTTGAACAAGCCACACGAGCCTTGTGTTGATTGATTGAAGGCACGTGTTGTGACACTCCAAATTTTCAAACCAATAAAAATATTATTAAATTCAATTTCTGGGAATTATTATTTCAGAAAATACTTTTAAATCCCTTTTATAGAACTACAACATAGAGTAGATGACCAAATTAGGAGGTGAAACTTTTTGTATGTGATCCTAAGACCAAAATATAATTTTGAGAATTTTTATAAATTTTTACCAGCCTTGGAAGTAGCCCTAATATTTTAATCTATTTTCTGGAATTATTTTTATTCAGAAAAGTATTAGAACAGTAATGGGCTCCTCCCCTCCCTTCTCTCTCCCGGCCGGCCCAGCCCGTTACCGCGCTCGCCTCTGGCTGACAAATGGACCCCACCTGTCGGCGCCGAAACCCTCCCCTCGCGCGCGCACCCGACACCACGGCCCCACCCGTCAGCCTTCCCGTTCGCTCGCTCGCGCCCACTGGCCCGTGGACCCCGCCTGTCAGACTCGTCGTCTACCTCCCGCCATCGCCCCCAAATCCCGCCGGCCGACGACCCCACCTCGGATCCGCCTCGCTGGCCCCTCCCGCATTCATTTGCCGCCGGTTTAATGCACCCCGAGCCCCTCTGCCCGTTTAATCGCGTTAAATGGCGCGTTTAAGCCACCGGGAACGCAACTCCATGCATGGCCGAGCCATCGCCGGCGAGTAAAGGTCCTCTGCCGGTTTCCTTGCATGCGAGCCCTCTCCGGTGTCCTATTTAAGCCTCCAGCCTGAGCCGCGTCCGACCCCCACGCTTAATCGCCTCGAGAACGAACAGAGCACTCGCAATTCGCCTTTTAGCGCACACCCTCTGATTCACCTCCGGCCACCGCTCACCGTCGCACCGGACCACCTCCGCCCGTGCCTCCGCCACCAACGTGACCGCGAGAACGACCCCGACCTCGGCCACCCCTCCGCCGACGTCGAACCCCGCCGGAACACCATCGCCGACGAGGAGCCCGAACCACTCCGCCGTCTACCCTCGTCGCCGGCCTCGCTCCGTCGACCCCTCGCCTCGCCTAAGGTACCATCGTGACCGCCTTGGCCTCCTCTTTCCGTTTTCGCATAGAGCTAGGGCCTAGCCCCCTCGTAGGCGCCATCGCCACCGCACCCGAGCCCCGCCGTCGCCGGAGACGAATGGGGGTATAACCCCCTTAGCGCGTGTCGTGCCGGATTTAATCCTGGCCGCACGATCGCAATCGGACGACGCGCGTGAGTCCACGTACGCGATCTAATCCGCACCGTCGGATCTGGTCAAAGCGTTACGTTTTAATCTCGCGCGTTGATTTCCATTTAACCCGACGCGCGATCTCGTGCGTCCACGTGGTACCCCTTCGCGCGTTTTAATCCTGGCCGTCCGTTGTCACTTAACCCTCCCGCCTCGCGCCTGGCCACCAGATCCAGATCCGACGGTCCAGATCGAGCCGGCGCACGCGCACAGTGCGTGGGTTCACCGTGGGCCTGGCTCACCGTGGACCCGAGGGGTTTAAAATTTGAAAATAAAATTCCAGAAATGCTTTTAAACTTGTAAAATTCATATCTAATGCATTTGAACTCTAAAAATTACCATTCCAATTTCAGAAAATTCATAAAATTATTCTCTACCTATTTATGCAATAAAAACAGTAGGTTTACTTGGACATTTTCATGTTTATTTAAATAAGTATTCAAATACCCTTGGGATTAAAATGCAAATTTAAATATTTAAACTCCAGGAAATTTATATATTTGTTCCTTTCTATTTAAACACTAGAACCACAGAGTTTTCACTGAATCATTCATATTTATTAGAAAACTTAATGTGGTATTATTCACACTTAAGAACCCTTTTGTGAAAAACAATAATTCATTTTGATTCATTTTAAATTAATTGTGGAATAAATTTCAGAACCTTCACAACTGATTTTCTTTAAAATCAAACCAACTAAAACCCACATGCTTGTTGTGTGATTTTACATTGTTTATATCGAATGTTGTATTTATTCTACTTTATTATTATTGAAAAGACTACGACACCGTCGAGGAGCCGGAATACTTCCCGGAAGTCCCTCCCTCGCCTTTCGCTGATCAAGGCAAGTCACCAAACCCTTCTTTTGAACATATTGAACCCATGTCTGAATTGACTATCGCTAAAACACATAGGTTATGTATATGCATTAGTCAAATGAACCCTTACATTATATTTATTTAGGATCCCCCGACCTTGATGTGCAACCCAAGCCATGCTATCTCGCCTAACCTCCTTGTCACCATATGATCAATGATATTAGCTAGTGTCCAATGTATTGACACGGCCGCTATAGGATAAAAATGAGTCGTAGCAAAATGGTTCTATTATATGATCCCCGTTGCTTCTTATCCTTGGAAATTCTGTTGGTGATAAGTCATGGTTGTGAGTGTATGCATGGTGGGTTCCGGGTGCAAGCTAGGGCATTGGTCAGTCGCACCCGGGGCACTATAAGGACCGGTCTGAGGGATCCGTTGCAATACACTTACGTACTAACCACAAGTCTAGTGGGTAAGTCCTAACTAAGGTATGGGTTGTTCCAAACCGAGGCCACCATTTGGAGATGGGTCAAGTTGCACCTGCGGGTGACTTGTACCAATGTGGCGCAAAAGTGGGTGCGACGTTAGCCGGGATGCGGCCCGGCGCGCCGGCGAAACCTAGAGCGGGTGGTTATCGCTTGGAACATCTCATATTGAGGTTTTGGCACGAGTTCCCGTGAAATGGGTCATCTCGTTGAGATGAGTGCGTGCCTTGTGGGTACAGTAGTACATCTCTGATCAGAGTCTTAAATCTTTTCGAAAAGCCGAGCCCACGGTCAAGGGCGGGTTGCGTGACATCCCCCAGTTAGTTTACTTTGAATATGAATGTGCATGATGGATTGGCATGTAAGGACTGTTGTGCGAGGAGGTAAAACGTACTCCTCGAGTTAGTTGATGTTGATGATGTTCATGTTTACTTTCCGCATGATTAAAATACGATTACACTAAATGCCATAACTGCAATTGCTTTATTCCGCATTGTTAGCCTTTATCCTTCCTTGTTTATTATCCTGCATTATTATTTGCATTTGCGGTGGCTTGTTGAGTACTTTTTGTGCTCATACCCGTTGGACCCCACAGAGGATGTTTACTTTGAAGACGGTCTGGAGTAGCGACCCAGTCGAGAAGAAAGATCCTGAAGAAGACGTTCGTCATGCCGCTGTTTAAATTATCTTATTACTGTTTTTACTAAAACCATGTTGTAATAAATATGGTCTGCGTACCATGGATATTATCGTATGTACGTTGTCGCATGATGAACCTCTTGTATTATTGTTTTTCTTTGGAAATACAATAATGTCTCGATTTTGATAAATCGGGGCGCTACAAGATGGTATCAGAGCCGACTCGACTGTAGGAAGCCAAACAGACCCGCCTAGCCATTAGCCATAGGAAATTATTTCTCGAAAATCTACTTCATAAACTTTGTTTCTCTCCTCACTTTTATTCAACTTGCTGTTTTGTAGATGCCTGTTTACCAAGTCCACAGCTACTGCCGCCACTATGAGGGCTTCGTCCGGGAGCTCCGCATGATGCTCACCTTCCTCGGGTTCCTCTTCGAGCCCGAATTTCAAGGAGTATATCCCCGACGAGTTCGCCGGGCCTTGTGACGTCTCCCTCACCGTCCATGGCTCCGGAGAGCATCTGCCGCCCTACACCACCGCACTTGGAGGCCCGACTTTCGACGTCGCGTGCCAACGAGTCGCCCTCCAGGCCCTCATGGAGCTGAGGATGATCTACGACGATCGTCTTCAGAACTCATCCTTCCGGCTTGTGCCGAAGCGTACTCCCGGAGCCCACCGTAGCATCTACCTCGGAGTTCACTCCGTGCGTGATCCGGTCGTGGCCCGGCAGTCGCGTCTTCTGCAGGCCATGGATGATCTCCACACCGAGGCGGTGCTCGACGCCGACGAGCACCATGAGGCGGTAGAGTTTCTTCGTGAAGAAACGAAGAACCTGATCCAGCAGAACGGCGAGCTGCAGCGCAAGATCATGCAGCTGCAGAAGGATATAGCAGAGATGGTTCCTCTCCTTCCAAGGAAGAAGAAGCCCATCCGTGAGCCTCTCCCTCGCCCCAAGAGGATCCCGCCGCGACCCTCCCCCGCCAGGCCCTCCACCAGCGCCCCTACACCACGCCCCGGCCTCGTCTCCGACTCCATCATCGAGAATTTTCTCGAGCCCACCGTCTCTCTGGAGCCGCGCACTCGTGGTTCCGAGAGCACGGAGACCGCCTCTGGTGGCGAGTAGGCGTTAGGAGACGCGAAAGTAAATAAAAAGCATTATTTTGTATGTGGTGCTACCCTCGACGAGTGTGTTGTGGGTAGAATAAGAACTTGATTGTAATGAACATTTATACCACTCTATATACTTATGTGCTTGAATCTTATATGGTAGTTTTGGTTGTGTTATTGTTTCGTCATCTTTTGCTTTATCACTATGGATATTCAGAAGATGGCCGACCACCAGAACACCGGCTCCAACAACGGAGCAGGAGGAAGCCGAGATGCACCTGAGGGTGTTGTGCCCAACTGGGGTGCAACGGGCCCGCGCCAATCCGGGTCGCCTTCCGCCAACCACCCCACCTTGGCGGAGATGATGGTGAATCAGAACCATCTGATCACCGCCCTCCTCACCCAAATGCAGCACCAACAGGCTCAGTTGGACCGTCTGCAGAACGGGGAGCCCGCCCCTCGCGCACCAGCACCCGCGGCCGCTCCGCAGCTCTCCGAGTTTTTGCGCGTGCGTCCGCCCATCTTCTCGAGCACAACCAACCCGATGGAGGCCGGAGATTGGCTTCGCACCATCGAGAAGAAGCTCGACCTCCTCCCCTGCACAGACCGGGAGCGGGTGGCCTTCGCCACTCATCAGCTCCAGGGTCCCGCCGCTGAATGGTGGGACAACTACCGTGCGCCCCAGCCAGAGGGCCACATGGTGACTTGGGCGGAGTTCACCATCGCCTTTCGTGCCGCTCACGTCCCCGCCGGTGTCATCGCGGTGAAGCAGCAGGAGTTCCGCGACCTGCAACAAGGCAACCGGACTGTCATGGAGTACCTCCATGAGTTCAACCACCTCGCCCGCTACGCACCGGAGGAAGTGCGCACCGACGCCCTCCGCCAAGCCAAGTTCCTCAGGGGACTTAAGGATGAGCTGTCCATCCAGCTCGTCGCCGCCGACTTCGCCGACTTCCAGCGGATGGTCAACAAAGCGCTCATTCAAGAGACTGAGCAGAACAAGCTGGACCTCAAGAAGAGGAAGATGATCGCCTTCAAGCATCAGCAGGCGAACACTCAGAGGCCCCGCTTCGTCCCTCCGCCACCAGCGCCCGCCTACCATCCTCGGCTCGCCTACAGGCCACCTCACGCAGCCGGTGGATCCAACGCCGGGCATCCTCGCCCCGCTCCACCAGCTCCGGCCGCTCAGCCGACACCGGCCGCCAAGGCCCCAATCCTGAAGGATCGCCAAGGAAGGCCGGTCGTCTGCTTCAACTGCCGCAAGGAAGGGCACTATTCGCACCAGTGTCCTCACCCCAAGCAGAACCAAGGCGCAGCACCTCACCAGGCGGTTCGCGCCCGCGTCAACCACATCAGCGCGGAGGAAGCTCAGGAGGCTCCTGAAGTCGTACTCGGTACGTTTACTATGAATTCCGTACCGGCCGTCATATTATTTGACTCTGGAGCAACCCACTCCTTCGTCTCGGAAAATTTTGTGAAAACAAACAATCTGGACGTGCTCCCTCTACCCGTTCCCATGGTGATTGCCACCCCCGGCAATAGGACCTCAGCTCGCTTCTACAGCCCTAAGGTTCAACTTGACATCCAAGGAGTGCTGTTTCGGGCCGAGCCTGTCCTCATCCAATGCACCGGACTCGACCTTATACTAGGTATGGATTGGTTGATGAAGCACAAGGGAGTGATCGACTGTGCCAACAAGTCCGTCACGGTGACCAGTCCTGAAGGCGTAACCGTCACCTTCCGGATGACCAGTCGCAAACCCCTCGGAGCATCCCTTCGCTCAATAGCTCTTGAAGAGGTGCCAATAGTCAAGGAGTTTGCAGATGTTTTCCCCGAAGATCTGCCCGGAATGCCTCCCAAGCGGGACATCGAATTCAGGATCGAGCTTGTCCCGGGGACCACTCCAATCTCCAAGCGCCCGTACCGAATGGACGCCAATGAACTAGCCGAAGTCAAGAGCAACATCGAAGACCTAGAGCAGAAAGGTTACATCCGACCGAGTACCTCACCTTGGGGTGCACCGGTTATATTTGCCATGAAGAAGGACAAGACCAAGAGGATGTGCGTGGACTATAGAGCCCTGAACGACGTAACCATCAAGAACAAATACCCATTGCCTCGGATCGACGACCTGTTCGATCAGCTGAAAGGATCCTCGGTGTTTTCCAAGATTGACCTCAGGTCAGGTTATCACCAGTTGAGGATCAGGGAGGAAGATATACCCAAGACTGCCTTCACCTCCCGCTATGGACTCTACGAGTACACTGTGATGTCGTTCGGACTCACGAATGCCCCGGCCTTTTTCATGAACATGATGAACAATGTATTCATGGAGTTCTTGGACAAGTTCATCGTGGTATTCATCGACGATATCCTCGTTTACTCCAAGACCAAGGAAGAACACGAGACTCACCTCCATCTGACCCTCGGAAAGCTAAGGGAGCAGCAACTGTACGCCAAATACAGCAAATGCGAATTTTGGTCATCTGAGGTGAAGTTCCTCGGCCATGTTATATCTGCCGGAGGAATAGCAGTGGACCCAACCACCGTTGAAGCGGTAACCAACTGGCTACAGCCCACGACTGTGACCGAGATCCGGAGTTTCCTCGGATTGGCCGGATACTACCGCCGGTTCATCGAGAATTTTTCCAAGATCGCCAAGCCTATGACCAGACTTCTGCAGAAAGAGGTGAAGTTTGATTAGACCCCCGACTGCGGAGAGAGCTTCCAGACTCTCAAGAAGAAGCTAGTATCAGCCCCCATTCTGACTCTGCCAGACATCCGGAAAGACTTCCACGTCTACTGTGATGCCTCTCGTCAAGGATTGGGATGCGTCTTAATGCAAGAAGGGAAGGTGATATCCTACGCCTCCCGGCAGCTGAGACCGCACGAGCTGAACTACCCAACCCACGACCTGGAACTAGCAGCCGTGGTTCATGCCTTGAAGATATGGAGACATTACCTTGTGGGGAATCGGTGTGAGGTCTTCACCGACCACAAGAGCCTCAAGTACATATTCACCCAACCAGATCTAAACCTCAGGCAAAGGAGATGGTTGGAACTGATCAAGGATTACGACTTGGGCATCCATTATCATCCGGGCAAAGCGAACGTGGTGGCAGACGCCCTTAGCCGAAAAGGGTACTGCAATGCCATCATGATTCAAGACCAAGCTCCTTTACTTTATAAGGAGATGGAAAGGCTAAACCTGGGGATCACCACCCGAGCGTACCTCGCTGCCTTGGAGTCTCGGCCTGTCTTAATAGACCAGATCCGAGAGAAGCAGAAGGAAGACCCGGACATCCTGGAGATCCAGCAGAACATGAGGAAGGGTAAAGCCCCCGGATTCTCCGAGGATGAACATGGTACCATCTGCTTCGGGAACCGAGTATGCGTACCCAACCTACCTGAGTTGAAGACTCTCATCCTTCAAGAAGCCCATGATACATTATACTCCATCCATCCTGGAAGTACAAAGATGTACCAAGACCTGAAGGAAAAATATTGGTGGGTCAGCATGAAGAGAGAAATAGCTGAGTATGTGGCCAAGTGCGACACATGCCGGCGAGTCAAGGCAGAACATCAGAGACCTGCCGGACTGCTTCAGCCCCTCAAAGTCCCTGAATGGAAGTGGGAAGAGATAGGAATGGACTTCATCACGGGACTGCCCAGGACCCAAGCTGGTCATGATTCTATCTGGGTGATCGTCGACCGACTCACCAAGGTAGCTCACTTCGTTCCGGTCAAGACAACTTACACCGTCGCCAAGTTGGCTGAGTTGTATATGACCCGGATCGTGTGCCTTCACGGAGTTCCTAAGAAAATTGTATCTGACCGCGGGAGTCAGTTTACCTCCAAGTTTTGGAAGAACCTTCAAGAGGAACTCGGCACCCGACTGAACTTTAGCACCGCCTATCATCCACAGACCGACGGTCAAACCGAAAGGGTCAACCAGATATTGGAGGATATGCTTAGAGCTTGTGCTCTAGACTTTGGCGGAATGTGGGACAAGAACTTACCTTATGCGGAGTTCTCCTACAACAACAGCTATCAAGCCAGCCTGCAAATGTCCCCGTTCGAAGCACTCTATGGGCGTAAGTGCAGAATGCCGTTGCTCTGGGATCAAACCGGAGAATCACAACTGTTTGGGACTGACTTATTGAGAGAAGCTGAAGAGAAAGTTAAGATCATAAGAGACCGATTGAAGGCAGCCCAATCCAGACAAAAGAGCTATGCCGACAACCGTCGAAGAGACCTAGCCTTTGAGGAGGGCGATTATGTCTACCTCCGAGTCACTCCCCTCCGTGGCACTCAAAGGTTCAACATAAAAGGCAAACTAGCACCCCGCTACGTCGGACCTTTCCAGATCCTCCGACGACAAGGAGAAGTGGCATATCAACTTGAACTGCCTCCATCCTTGGCAGGAGTTCATGATGTGTTCCATGTCTCTCAGCTGAAGAAGTGCCTCCGTGTACCCACCGAGCAAGCCGACCTTCAGCAGCTCAATGTCCAAGAAGACTTGACCTACATAGAGAGACCCGTCAAGATCTTGGAAACCAAGGAGAGAGTAACCAGAAGTCGCGTCGTCCGCTTCTGCAAAGTCCAATGGAACAACCATCCCGCCGAAGAAGCCACTTGGGAAAAAGAAGACGAGCTGAAAGCCCAATACCCCGAGCTATTCGAGTAACGTTCCAATCTCGAGGACGAGATTCTTGTAAGGGGGATAGGTTTGTGACACCCCAAATTTTCAAACCAATAAAAATATTATTAAATTCAATTTCTGGGAATTATTATTTCAGAAAATACTTTTAAATCCCTTTTATACCCTTTTGAACTACAACATAGAGTAGATGACCAAATTAGGAGGTGAAACTTTTTGTATGTGATCCTAAGACCAAAATATAATTTTGAGAATTTTTATAAATTTTTACCAGCCTTGGAAGTAGCCCTAATATTTTAATCTATTTTCTGGAATTATTTTATTCAGAAAAGTATTAGAACAGTAATGGGCTCCTCCCCTCCCTTCTCTCTCTCCCGGCCGGCCCAGCCCGTTACTGCGCTCGCCTCTGGCTGACAAATGGACCCCACCTGTCGGCGCCGAAACCCTCCCCTCGCGCGCGCACCCGACACCACGGCCCCACCCGTCAGCCTTCCCGTTCGCTCGCTCGCGCCCACTGGCCCGTGGACCCCGCCTGTCAGACTCGTCGTCTACCTCCCGCCATCGCCCCCAAATCCCGCCGGCCGACGACCCCGCCTCGGATCCGCCTCGCTGGCCCCTCCCGCATTCATTTGCCGCCGGTTTAATGCACCCCGAGCCCCTCTGCCCGTTTAATCGCGTTAAATGGCGCGTTTAAGCCACCGGGAACGCAGCTCCATGCATGGCCGAGCCATCGCCGGCGAGTAAAGGCCCTCTGCCGGTTTCCTTGCATGCGAGCCCTCTCCAGTGTCCTATTTAAGCCTCCAGCCTGAGCCGCGTCCGACCCCCACGCTTAATCGCCTCGAGAACGAACAGAGCACTCGCAATTCGCCTTTTAGCGCACACCCTCTGATTCACCTCCGACCACCGCTCACCGTCGCACCGGACCACCTCCGCCCGTGCCTCCGCCACCAACGTGACCGCGAGAACGACCCCGACCTCGGCCACCCCTCCGCCGACGTCGAACCCCGCCGGAACACCATCGCCGACGAGGAGCCCGAACCACTCCGCCGTCTACCCTCGTCGCCGGCCTCGCTCCATCGACCCCTCGCCTCGCCTAAGGTACCATCGTGACCGCCTTGGCCTCCTCTTTCCGTTTTCGCATAGAGCTAGGGCCTAGCCCCCTCGTAGGCGCCATCGCCACCGCACCTGAGCCCCGCCGTCGCCGGAGACGAAGGGGGGTATAACCCCCTTAGCGCGTGTCGTGCCGGATTTAATCCTGGCCGCACGATCGCAATCGGACGACGCGCGTGAGTCCACGTACGCGATCTAATCCGCACCGTCGGATCTGGTCAAAGCGTTACGTTTTAATCTCGCGCGTTGATTTCCATTTAACCCGACGCGCGATCTCGTGCGTCCACGTGGTACCCCTTCGCGCGTTTTAATCCTGGCCGTCCGTTGTCACTTAACCCTCCCGCCTCGCGCCTGGCCACCAGATCCAGATCCGACGGTCCAGATCGAGCCGGCGCACGCGCACAGTGCGTGGGTTCACCGTGGGCCTGGCTCACCGTGGACCCGAGGGGTTTAAAATTTGAAAATAAATTCCAGAAATGCTTTTAAACTTGTAAAATTCATATCTAATGCATTTGAACTCTAAAAATTACCATTCCAATTTCAGAAAATTCATAAAATTATTCTCTACCTATTTATGCAATAAAAACAGTAGGTTTACTTGGACATTTTCATGTTTATTTAAATAAGTATTCAAATACCCTTGGGATTAAAATGCAAATTTAAATATTTAAACTCCAGGAAATTTATATATTTGTTCCTTTCTGTTTAAACACTAGAACCACAGAGTTTTCACTGAATCATTCATATTTATTAGAAAACTTAATGTGGTATTATTCACACTTAAGAACCCTTTTGTGAAAAACAATAATTCATTTTGATTCATTTTAAATTAATTGTGGAATAAATTTCAGAACCTTCACAACTGATTTTCTTTAAAATCAAACCAACTAAAACCCACATGCTTGTTGTGTGATTTTACATTGTTTATATCGAATGTTGTATTTATTCTACTTTATTATTATTGAAAAGACTACGACACCGTCGAGGAGCCGGAATACTTCCCGGAAGTCCCTCCCTCGCCTTTCGCTGATCAAGGCAAGTCACCAAACCCTTCTTTTGAACATATTGAACCCATGTCTGAATTGACTATCGCTAAAACACATAGGTTATGTATATGCATTAGTCAAATGAACCCTTACATTATATTTATTTAGGATCCCCCGACCTTGATGTGCAACCCAAGCCATGCTATCTCGCCTAACCTCCTTGTCACCATATGATCAATGATATTAGCTAGTGTCCAATGTATTGACACGGCCGCTATAGGATAAAAATGAGTCGTAGCAAAATGGTTCTATTATATGATCCCCGTTGCTTCTTATCCTTGGAAATTCTGTTGGTGATAAGTCATGGTTGTGAGTGTATGCATGGTGGGTTCCGGGTGCAAGCTAGGGCATTGGTCAGTCGCACCCGGGGCACTATAAGGACCGGTCTGAGGGATCCGTTGCAATACACTTACGTACTAACCACAAGTCTAGTGGGTAAGTCCTAACTAAGGTATGGGTTGTTCCAAACCGAGGCCACCATTTGGAGATGGGTCAAGTTGCACCTGCGGGTGACTTGTACCAATGTGGCGCAAAAGTGGGTGCGACGTTAGCCGGGATGCGGCCCGGCGCGCCGGCGAAACCTAGAGCGGGTGGTTATCGCTTGGAACATCTCATATTGAGGTTTTGGCACGAGTTCCCGTGAAATGGGTCATCTCGTTGAGATGAGTGCGTGCCTTGTGGGTACAGTAGTACATCTCTGATCAGAGTCTTAAATCTTTTCGAAAAGCCGAGCCCACGGTCAAGGGCGGGTTGCGTGACATCCCCCAGTTAGTTTACTTTGAATATGAATGTGCATGATGGATTGGCATGTAAGGACTGTTGTGCGAGGAGGTAAAACGTACTCCTCGAGTTAGTTGATGTTGATGATGTTCATGTTTACTTTCCGCATGATTAAAATACGATTACACTAAATGCCATAACTGCAATTGCTTTATTCCGCATTGTTAGCCTTTATCCTTCCTTGTTTATTATCCTGCATTATTATTTGCATTTGCGGTGGCTTGTTGAGTACTTTTTGTGCTCATACCCGTTGGACCCCACAGAGGATGTTTACTTTGAAGACGGTCTGGAGTAGCGACCCAGTCGAGAAGAAAGATCCTGAAGAAGACGTTCGTCATGCCGCTGTTTAAATTATCTTATTACTGTTTTTACTAAAACAATGTTGTAATAAATATGGTCTGCGTACCATGGATATTATCGTATTTACGTTGTCGCATGATGAACCTCTTGTATTATTGTTTTTCTTTGGAAATACAATAATGTCTCGATTTTGATAAATCGGGGCGCTACACGTGTCAAGCATGTTATATAAGAGGTCACCTATTCTGATATTATTCTCGTCTTAGCACGTTCTAATAAGGTCTTGTTTGAGACTGCTTTGCTCCACCTTTTATAGCTTCGCTTCAAAGTCTAACCAAGACTCCGCTCCATGTTTTTTGTGGAGCACCTCAAGAGGTGCTCTGCGGATTCAGTTTTTAAAACAAAAAATGGAGTTCAGGTTAATTTATCCACCAATGTCATTATAAACCTATCGGTTCACTTTTTAGTTGATATTTATTACTTTTTCATTTAGTACTATCTATATTAACTTTTAAATGACATTGTTGATTTTTATCACAAACTTTTAAATGATCAAAGTTTGTGATAAAAGTAACAAGATTAATCCCAACAGCTTGCATCAATAAAGAGTAAAGAATGGCCCTCGCTCCTCCCGCTCCGCGCTCCTCCACCGGCGATTGTCTTGGCGACCGTGCTTCACCCTCGCTCCATGGCCTGTCCGGTGTCAGGTGCTAGCCTCCCTCTCCCTCCCCCTCCCTCGTCCCGCTGGCTGCTTCCATGCGGGGCCCTCTCCTCCCCCTTCTAGAACTTCAGCGGGACCCTCCGCTTAGGTCCTTAGTTTCCTCCTGGGATTTCTCTCCGGGGCTGCGCTTCCAGTCCCACGTCTGTGAGAGCTTGGGCTCCCCGGTGCACCACCCGTCTTCGTCTCCTGCTGGTTCTTTCTTTCTTCTCGCCGTCTTTCGCCGCTTCACTTTTAGGCTTACAGATCTTTCTGTGAGTCTCGCTCTTCATGCTTGTCTTGGCGGCACTCCCGCTGGATTTCATGTCTCCTACCAATGTGATCGGCATTTCCGGTTCTCTGTCGCTAGTAAATCGGTTGGGCTCTTGATTTATCGTTTGAGACGTATAATCTCTGATCATTTTGACATCCACTTCCATCTCTGGAGAGATGGCGGTCCCAACTGGACTGTCGAGCATGCAAAATGGGAGCAGGAATTACGCAATAGTTGTACATTGGTATCTCGTTCCAAGCGTGCTAAGCACTCCAACGGATCCGTTCCGCGCAAGAGAGTGACTTTCAGTGATCACATTTCTTTTGCCCCTGCTTCCCCTTCCTCTTTGGTGAAGGCTTCTCCGCCGCTCCCCTCCTCCCCCGTTCGTGTTCGTCCCCCCCTTGCTACCACTCCCCTGAGCTCCATCTTGGTGGGTAGTGTTCTATGTCCGCTCCCATCCAGCTCTCCTCCCGCTCTACCTGTCAGAGATCGATCCCGCCGCCCCTCCTGGCGCTTCGGTCGTTCTGCTACCCACGGTTCTAGAGCCAACTTTATTTTTCAGTCAAATTCAAAACTGCCTTCCATTCTGGGCTCCTTTTCTCAGCGACCTTCGGGCTCAGCTGCCCATGACTTTCATCATTTTGACAAGGCCTCTGGTCCTGTTGCTCGGCGGGGCGGTAGGGATTTGGTTCCCATCAAACAGATCTTCCAGAGACTCAACAAAGATCTTGCTCCTGTGCCCTACGGCTCACCTAAGGCTTCAACATCTCGCTGTGGGCTGCATGGTGCTTCGGGCTGCATTTATTGCCGCCAGAGTTTGCGACTTTCGCCTTCTACCCCCCACATTTTTCGCTTTTCTTCAGGGCGACCCCTGCTGGCCCTTCCTTGCCCTGGAATTGGGACCGCTAGTAGTACTTCTTCGGCTCCTCCCTCCTCCGTCAAACCCTCTCTTACTCTCCGCCCACGCCTTTGGTCTCCTCTAGACCTTTTCCATCCCCTTTCTCTCCGCCTTCGCCCTCTCCTTCCTCTTCCCCTGCGGCGGCAATCTCCATGGCAAACTTCGCGGTTAACCCACTCCCGTTCCTCCCGGGTGGGGTGACCATTGATGATGGAGGGGGGGCTTTCGCCTCCAGCGCAATACTATTGTCGTCACTGGGGACTACATTCGTCATCACGAAGACTTCGCCATTGCGGAATGTGAAGACATCCTGAATGAAGAAGACAGACTTGAGCTCCTGCACGCGATCAACAACCACTTGACACTCCAGCTCCACCTCAGGTTACCACGGTTCAGTATCTACCCTTTTGGTGTAGGGCTTTTTCAGCTGGATTCAGTTTTCGACAGAGATTTCCTGGTCGCCTTTAGCCCCTTTTTCATAGATGGTCGTCTCATTCGCTTTGTGAGGCATGACGAAGGGATCAATCTATGGCAGAGTGCCTTTGCTAGAGTGGGCTGGGTTATGTTCTTAGGTTTTCCCCTAGACCTTAAAAGTTTGAGCTTCATTCAGCAAATTTGTGCCTCCTTTGGGAAACTCATCTTCTGGCACAAGTTCGACCCGAGCCTCTCTAGAGTGCTCGTCAAGGTGTTATATGATAACTCACTGGATATACCTAGGAGCATCACAGTTAAGCTTGGTCGGGCCCTTGATGGTGTGGCAAGATCCTGGACGTTCCCTGTCTATCTGCTTCACTCTGCGATGGCGGATTTCATCCCACCCGATGAGGAGCCCCTGCCTCCTACGAATGGAAACCCACACCCCTTTGTGGCTCCTGTCCACCCTGGGGAAGCTGCCTGGGTTCAAGAGTGGGCAGATCAACAGAATGGTCATTGGCATCAGTTTCATGCTCATGGTGGTGCCCCTCAGGATGATTTGGCTCCTCTAGTTGATGACAACATGCAACCTAGTGATGCTTCTGGTGTCTCGCATGCTTCTGACATGGGAAACCTAGCTTTGTTGAATCTTGAGGATCATCTGCCGCTTCAACCGGCCATGGAAGCCCAGGGGGAACAAGTGGAAGCCTAGGGGGAACAATTGCAATATCCTCCCTTACTAGCTGATCCTCAGTATTTGTCTCATCCAGCTCCCTCAGCTTCAAGTATCCCTCCAAGCAACGACCTCTGCCCTTTGGATTGCTCAGGGACATTCAAGCACCCTCAAGCTGGGCCCAGCAAAGCTATCATTGTTTATCAGCGCAAACGTCAGAAGCCCAATAACAGCCCAGATGCTCTAAAGATTGTGCCTGCTTCGTCTCTCAGTGTGATGCCTAGTTGCTCTGGAGGCCTGCGTCGCAGTGCACGCCTAAAACAGAAACTGCAGAGGTCCATCAACAGCGGTCATCCAGCCAAGTGCTCACAACTCCCACCATGCCCTTCTCTACATGACTTCATTGACTTAACCAGGTCTGACTCAGCTTGCCCTGTCCTCTGCATTAAACAAATTCAGTTTACCGCGTCCCAGATTTGTGGTATTAATCCAGCCTTGGTCAACTGCAATGCTCTTTTCCATAGTGAGGAATCAGATGGTGGAGACAATGCTGTTACGAAACCAGGGGATGCTGCTCCAGATGCTCCAGTGGCCCTGCCGGCTCCAGGAGACCTTGCTGCTCCTTCAGACGATGCCTGATATGTTGCACGGCTCTCCTAGACACTTAGTTTCAGACGAGGGGCCTCTTTTGTGTCTTCTTTGGCGCTCTCTTGTGCCCGGTGTGCTGTGTGACCGTGGCTGCTTTATCTTTAATCCCAGGGCTACATCATGTCAGACTTTGTTAATTGGCAGATTTTAAATTGGAACATCCGTGGTCTTAATGCGATCGAGAAACGCAGATCGGTTTACTTGGAGCAACATGCAGAAACTTCCCCTCCTTGTGCAGCTGGACTGGTGCTTCAATAATGCACACTGGACCTCTACGCTCCCGATGACCACTTTTACGGCTCTCCCGAACTCTATCTCGGATCATATCCCCTGCTCCATTGCAATAGTGACGACTATACCTCGGTCTCATATATTTCGATTTGAAAATAGTTGGACTTACTACCCGGACTTTTTGGATATTGTTAAGGTGTCCTGGTCAAGCATCACTGTGGATAATCCGGTTCTCAGGGTTGCTGCCCGATTCCAAAATCTTGCTAAACGCCTTCTCAGTTGGAGCAAACGTTTTCGGACATTTGAGCAATGGATTAACAACTCTTCGATTATTTTGGACTTTCTGGATCACACGGAGGAACTTAGACCGTTGGCCCAGATTGAGAGGAATTTTAGACACATTCTCAAAAAGCATATTGCTTTCCTCCTCAAAATCAAGCACTCTTACTGGAAACAACGTTTTACCACCCGTTGGATCAAACTTGGCGATGAGAACACCAAGTTTTTTCATTCGGCAGCCACTATTCGCCACCGCCAAAATACAATACACACTATTACTCTCCCGGATGGTTCCTCCTACTCTACGGACAGGGATAAAGCTGAGGTTTTTCTTGATAATTTCCTTTCGAAAATGGGCTTCTCTTCTCACCCGGAAATGATCTTTGATCTTAACTCTCTTATTGAGCCAAGCTCCACTCTGATTTCATTGGGGCTCCCCATCTCTCATGATGAGATTGATAAAGTTATCCAGCAGATGCCTCCTGATAAAGCTCCGGGTCCTGATGGCTTCAATGGTACTTTTTACAAGACGTGTTGGGACTTAATTCGCTCCGACTTCTATGACATTGCGGACATGTTCTCACAAGGAACCGCCTGCTTCAAAGCCATTAATGGGGCCTTCATTACTCTTATCCCAAAGGTTTCCAGTCCAAAGTTCATCAACGACTACAGACCAATCTCTCTGCTAAACAACTCTATCAAAATTTTCACTAAAGTTCTGGCCAACAGACTGCAACCTTTTATGCCACAGTTAGTTCACAGGAACCAATATGGTTTTATCAAGGGCCGCTCGATTCAGGACTGCCTGGCTTGGGCTTTGGAATTTACCCATCGCTGTCATCATTCTCGGCAGAGCTCAATCATTCTGAAGCTAGATTTTGAGAAGGCCTTTGACTGCATTGAACATTCAGCAATCTTAAGTACTTTGAGGGCTTTTGGTTTCCCACCGGCCTGGGTTTCTTGGATTAAGACCATTCTTTCTTCCGGTTTCTCTTCCATCCTGCTCAACGGTTTACCTGGGAAGTATTTCTAGGCCAAGCGTGGAGTGCGCCAAGGGGATCCACTTTCACCACTTCTCTTTGTGTTGGCCTCGGACCTCTTACAGTCTGTGGTAAACTCTGCCTTCCACTCGGGTGTTCTTACTCCACCAGCTTGCCATAATTTGAACACTGACTTTCCGATCATTCAATACGCCGATGACACTATCATCTATATGGCAGCGACCCAACGCAATCTCTTCAACCTCAAGGGTCTTCTGAACTCATTTGCCATCTCCACTGGGCTTTGTGTTAACTACTCGAAGTCCTGTCTCATCCCGATCAATCTTGATAACGGGTCTGCGGATATTCTAGCTCACACTTTTGCCTGCAAACTTGGCTCTTTTCCCTTCCCATATCTAGGGCTGCCTCTTGGTACTCATAGGCCCAAATTTACGGACTTCAGCTCTTTGATGGAACGGGTTGAACGTAAACTCAGCTCTCTCTCGCCTTGGCTTTCTCGGGCTGGCCGTCTTCAGATTGTCAATTCGGTCCTTTCTGCTTTGCCTATTTACACTATGGGTACTTTTAAACTCCCTACCAGAGTTATTCAACATCTTGACAGAGCCCGCCGCAATTGCCTTTGGAAAAACTCCTCGCGTGACTCTAATGGCCTCCCTCTGATTGCCTGGAATAAGGTCTGTAGACCAAAGGTCAAAGGTGGGCTTGGGGTGATCAACCTCCGCAATCTCAACACTGCTCTTTTACTCAAACATCTCCACAAATTCCTCTCTCACCTTGACCCCCCCTGGGTGGATTTAATCTGGGACCTTTATCACAGAAGCAGGTCTGTTCCACATCTCGCGGCCATCAAAGGGTCCTCTTGGTGGCGTGACATCATTAAATTGGCCAACACCTTCAGGGCCATTGCTATTCCGGTACTTCATGATGGTTCTTCAGTGGCTTTCTGGTCTGATGCATGGTTGGGACCCCCACTCCAAGCCAGATTCCCCTACCTGTTTACTGAGGCTCGTAACCCCAACATCTCAGTTTCTCGCTTCTTAGCCCAACAGAGACAGGTCGACTTGTTTCATTTCCCTCTGTCCCCTGCAGCTACTTTGGATCTTACTGCGCTTGAAGGGCTCCTTGCCAGCATTCATCTTGACAACAACAGCAGCGACTCCTGGCACTTTATTTGGGGGAACCATAAGTACTCGTCCCGGCAATTCTACAATTATCATTTCAAGAATATTAGTGTGCACCCGGTTTTTCCCTTAATCTGGCGATCAAAATGTTCCAACAAAATCAAGATCTTTTTGGCTGCTCTGTCAGGACAGACTCAACACACGAAACATTCTTCGTCGAAGACGTATTCTTCCACCCGGGGCTGTTGACCATTGCCCTCTTTGCAGCACTCTTCAGGAAGAGACTTCGGTTCACCTCTTTTTTGATTGTCCTTTTACGCGCTCTTGCTGGTCCTCGATTCAGCTGGTTTGGGATCAAGACCCTTCATTGCTGGACAAAATTTTCAAGTCTTTCTCCTTATTTGCTGGCTCTTTCTTCATGGAGATCACACAGCTGGGCTGCTGGACCACATGGCTTCTCCGAAATAGATGCATCTTTGATAGTGCGGCTCCTGCAATCTCCGTCTGGCGATCTTCCTTCCTTTTGAATGTATCTCTACAATCTTGTCGCTATTCTCCCTCTCTCCGAGCCGCCATTCTATCCTGGCTGAACGCCTTGTAATCCAACTTTGTTTTGTGTTTATATTTTAATATATTTCAGTAGGTCGCTCTCCTACTGTTTTTCAAAAAAAAAGTTTGTGATAAAAGTCAACGACATCATTTAAAAGTTAATGAAGAGAGTACTAAGTTAATATATTTCACGTAATGGATATGAAAAATAATATAATTGGAGATTCACGAATAAATTCCGAGGTAAAATAATACATTCCTACCAAATTCTACCATTCTTAAATCTGAATTCACTCTGCAAATCAAATAAGTGTAAATACTCCATAGTGGAACAACAACTCAATCTGATTCTAAGTGAATTTCGTGGAGTGGAGTAAAGTTTAAGTGAATCGAGTAGTTCCAAACAGCCCTAAGATTTGGTCTCTTTCACAATTCACACATTATACGACTTTTATCCCCCTAACTGCTTTCGTCTTACGTTTTCTCTCGTGACACCGCATGTATTTATCACGTTAGTCACCAAATTTTTGTCGTCGTTTCATCTGGCAACAATCCGTTCAATCCATTCAATCCACTTTTTACATCTTTAATGAAATAGACATCCATTTCAAATTCTGAAAACGACTGCCATCGCTCAGTTTTTGACATGGCAGTTCTTTGGTCGTAACTCGGAAGAGTCAATGGAAAAAATACCACTAGGTGTTCTTCGAGCCATTGTGGGGTTTGGTGTATGAAGTGTCTCTAGACGTCAAGACGACACCAGATGCTGTGCGTCGGAATCACCGTAAAAGACAGACATATAGTGTCGCCTGTCGGCTGTGGCGATGACTTAAGGTTGTGGCGACGGCCGCATGACGCAGGGGCACACGGGGAAAACGCGGGGACACACACGGTAAACGTAGAAGCACACAAGAAAACAGCAAACGAGCCACGAGCAGCAGAGGAAAACAGAGCGAAAGGGATCCCGACCGACGCACGCGACTCGCGTGGGATCCTGATCGGTGGCCAGCGGAGCCAGTGAGCCACGCACCCACGCGACGCGTGACGGACGGATGGACTGCGACTAGGCATCATTGTCAGCCCCGTCCCACCAATTTTATGGGCCCTCGTGCCAGTAACACACTAAAGACCCGACAATCTAATATTTTAATATAATAATTACAATATATAATAATATTGTTAACAGATAACTTGTAGCATATATATATATATATATAATTCTTCTTGGAAAAGTAACAGTGCATCAAAGAAGAATAAAAACGACAAAATAACTATGATGGTTACCTCAAATAAAAGTACAATGCTTTAGTGCTTTTTAAAAAGGCGTCTTTGGGCATTTCTTGATGCAAAATCTTCAATAACACTATCAAGATCAATTGTATCTAAAATATCCTTCTCAATGTTGTATATAGCCAAGCCATTTAATCTTTCTTGTAGCATAGTTGACCTCAAACAATTTCTTAATATCTTCAATTTGAGAAGCTTCTTTCAGCTGATGCTACTGTCATTGGAATAGTTAATATAATCTGATATGCAATAGAAGCATTTGGATAGCAATCTGCAACTTTAATAAAGTGAAGAATCTTTAACAAAGTGAAGAATCTCAGATGCTGACATCAACTGATCTAGCAAACTTACTTGCAACACTTTTAACTCAGAGAACAAATCATCTAACTCAACATCAGACTTATTATCATGAGAAAATTTATTCGCAAAATTGTATATATACATGGTAGATTCATGGGCCCCCCAGCCTGCTGGCCCCCGGCCATCGCACGGGGTGCACCCCCCTCTAAGACGGGCCTGATCATTGTATTGCTATCATACTTCATACTTGCTATCCCCTAAAATAACAAGTATAATCGAAAAAATCATCCCATTATACTTGCTACTTGACTTGTTATTTTAGGGGGTTTGCTATTTCTCTCTCCACACTTGCTACATCTAGCATGTCAACCAAACTTGCTATTCCAAGCTTGTTTATTTATTTTCATCTTCTTTGCATGTATATAAATTGATAAAATATAGTTACATTTAAATAGAGAATCATATTTAGTAAGTACATTGAAGTAAATAGCAAAATAGCAAGTCAATTTGAATAAGAAAGCTTGCTATTGCTATAAATAGCAAGTCAAAAATAACAAGTACAATAGAGATGCTTTAACAAGTTAATCAAACTTGTTATTATATTGAATATTGAGATTGTTTAATTGTTTTCACTTTCTTTGCATATATATAAATTGATTAAATATAGCTCCATTTGAATAGCAATTCATATTTAGCAAGTACATTGGAGTGGATAGCAAAATAGCAAGCCAATTATAATAGGGGGACTTGCTATTGCTATGAATAGCAAATCAAAAATAGCAAGTACAATGAAATACTCTTAGAGAGAGATCCCGACGAGACGGCAGCAGAGTTCCACGCCGGTGAGAAATGGGAGCTTTGGCGAGGTCCCATTTTTGCTTCTCTGTTTACCTGTTTTGGCTTGCGTTGTCTTTTTTCTTTGGCTTGCTCTGTTTTGAATGGGCAGCTTGCTTCTGTTTTGACTTTTTTTACTGGGCAGCTAATAGCTATGCTTCCTTTAGGCAAGATATTTTTCATTAGATAAAACTAAAGTAACTATTTTTCTTGATTTGATATGTGCGTATGGTGTCGTTCATCACATACCTAACTCACCTAGGCGATTGAATAGAGGTCGCCTCACATCGCCGTAAGAACGCTGATTTTATTCTCTATATTAATAGGCAGTGCTCCTGCCACCCGTTTCAAACACTCGTCAAAACAAGCTGATAAATTTTCAGAATATTAATTGTATTCACAAAACTTGAATGCTAATACAATAGCTACTAAGTACTAACCAGTTCCATTCTTCAAACCAAAAAAACAACAATAGCAAATACAATTAGCAGCACTATGATCAATGCAATACTGTGGTCAACAGGACACATCGATAGTTGCTCGTCCAAGAAATACGTGCATCCTACTGTCAATCATACTCCCGCATTTGGATTGTTGCCGGCAAGAATGAGAGAGATCTCCAAACCTCTGCTGAACGCCTGGTTGAATAGAAGTCGCGTCTGGAAGGTGGATATGAACGGAAACCACGAGCATATGGCTATCGGAACAAAAATGATAATTCCAAAGCCAGCATCATACAAGCGAGCTAGAGAGCGCACTGCTTGCCATAAACCCAGTTTCTTGACAATAGGTTTCCATGCCACAGCAATCTGTATTATAAAAAACAGCATAACCATCGATAATAATGATAAAAAAGTAAAAAGTCATGAAAATTTCCTAAAATATTTTGGAACATGAAGTATGATGCCATCTATCATCCCCCGATTTCAACTTTAATACTATTAGTAGAAAGAGAAACAAAAAGGATGATTGTCGTTGAGGAGCAAAAAGAACTAGTTTTAGTAGTTCAATGGTAAAGTCAAAAGTAATTTGGGAGATATAAGTACTCCGACGAAATACTTGACTAAAGTGGACTTTTTCCTAAAACATGTCATTTACTATGCAAGAATACTTTTGAATATGAGTTCATTTTTTCACCCACCATCCTGTATGGTGCAGTAATACTGTAATACTCAGATACGAATGCAATGGACACTACTGTTGCTATAAGAAACTCACCGAAAGAATTCCCCAGCCAGTTGGCACAAATGCTAAGATCGAAGCAAACACATCTGAAACACTAAGGCTTGTAAACACAACTGCCACAATCAAGCCTGCCAAAACCATCAACAACGCAATGCTTTTGAAAAGACGGAGAAACAACTGGAAATGCACCATGGCCTTGGGATTCAAACCGAATACCTGCATATTAACAAAACAAATAAACACAAGTTAATCTAACGGACATTTGAAAGCCAGATATTACTCAGGCAGCTCATACCAGTATATAAAATATTTTCATACCAGGAGGAGGAAAAAAAGCCCACCAAGCACAGCCCATGATAACCAATACACCTGCAAACAAAATTAAATGATTTTACTATTATTATCTCTATTAGCTAGATCAATATATGAAGATCAAATTATAATGGAATAGTATGTTACCAATTTTATGATTAAAAATGTTTCTGTTCTTTGAGTTAGATCAGAGTATCAGTAGCACACTCAAATAAAAACTGTTTCCACGAAGTGAATAAAACTGCAAAATCCTATTTTGTGAAAGAATTTCATGCCAACAAGCAAATGGGTGCTGAAATAATAGCATACCAACAATGCTCTACTTGATTCGCTTGCATCCATATGGTAAACAACTCCATACTGGAAGATGAAAAACCTTAAACTAAGTACAGTCTCCAGTATCCTTCCACCAAGGTTGTGAATATGTGCCTGAAATAGAAACGTTGGGAGAACTATCTTCAATGACTTCGACCTTGGTGAAAAAATCAAATATATTCCATTTGTCAACGTTTGGAGCTTATTGTCACTTTCTTCAATTGAGTTGCATGCTTACAAATTACAATAGTAAATAAAAGCCAATGAAAGTGTGCCAAAATTTACATAGTAACTGCAGAAGAGGCACCAACGAAAAGAAGAAATAAAGTGGCCTCTCAAGGCTTTAAAAGAAATGTGACAGTAGATTCTCACGATACGGTCAAGCTGCGATGTGCAATGTGCACATCATGTTTTTTCACTCTATGCTTATTGTGCAATGTGCACACAATGTTTTTTCACTCTACGCTTATTTATGAAAAGACCAAGTTTTTTCACTCTAGGCCTATTGTGCAATGTGCCTACAATGTTGCTACTTACAAAAAGGATGAGTAGACAGAATAAAAGATTAGACACAATGCTAGTCATATACAGGAAAAATTCAGTACCAGTTCTTCATCCCACCAGGCTTCCCAGCTTTCTTCTCCTTTAACCCCAATACCACCTCGGTAAAAAAGCCAGTTTGTCCAGTCTCTAAAATCCTCAACGACCCTGAGAGAAGAATAGAGCTGTTTTAATCCTGATAATTAAAAAGTTTAATATAATTAGGCAGAGTACACATGTATAGAATGCTCTGTAATTCGTAGCTTACTTCTGCCATTCAAATCCAGATGGGTTGAATATGTAGGGAGCAAAAAGCCAAGAAATGGCCATAAACCAGCTACTTATTGAAAGTAAAATATAGCCAACTGCTCCACCATTGTTAAAACCATATGCTAAAAAAATCACTAGCAAAAGAGCAACCTCCAACCTGTGAAAAACAAGAATAGTCATAACGGACTGTAATTGCACCTACAATTTTGAGAGTAACATCAACTGATAACAAACCCTTTCACAAAATGGCTCCGGGAATAAAGACGGTAGTTCTCAGCAAACTTGATATGCTCTACCACGAAACCCCTACCAGTTGCTCTATACTGGTAATTAAGAAGAAATGCATCAGATCAACACAGAGTAAAATTCAGAAACAAACAAGCACTACTTCAAAACAAAGGACCCTACCTTTGCACCACCATGTAGTATTGTGCGGCCAAAGTAGTGAGTTCTTGTTCCGAGGGAGAATGTGAAAAATACAGAACAAAGTTGGAATTGCATGGTGATGAAGTTGACAAAAGCCTGCATCACATATTTAAATGTAAAAATACATTACTCTATGCAAAAATACAAAGAATATTCAAGAGTAAAGCTAACAAATGCAGAAAAAGTCTATATTAGACTACAAAGATAAGCTCAACTCAACAAACAATTAGCTGCTATACTTCAACAGTCAACAGTACAAGCACATTGAATTCAAAAAAATTCAAGCTTGAATGAATGTGAACCTTGTTGAAACCAGACATATATGATCTGATTTATATCAATATTATGTTGCATTAGAATAAGTTGAAAACATTTTTAAAAAACAGCATTACATGGCAAATATAAAAAGGATAATCGACCAGGAGTACTCAGATGGAACCAATAAGTCAGGCCATTCATCATCTAGGGAAAGGGAATACCGTCAAGACGCCTGATTCCAGGATGAAACCCAGAATCATGGGTATAGCAGTAAATACACCAATCTGGAAAAGAAACTGAGTGTTCAAGGCTGTATTCAAGGCTGTGTTATGCAATATATCTGCCCTATTCTGAATTGATTCTCCAACTCCAGATAAAGCCTAAGAAATAAAAACAGAAGGAATATGTCAACCGTAATATAACATCTTTGTCAGATAGCAGAAAAAAGTCACCAACTGAACCGGAGAAACTGGGACAAAAGGTAGAGAAAGTACCACTACAAGTCTACAACATTGATGTCAGGAAGTTTTCTTTAAAAGGTGCAAGAAAGCTAAAAGCATGCAATACAACATCTGTGTGCTTTGCAGCTGCAAAGGCTGAACATAGATGGAATACAGCATGCGAGCATTGCATGACCCAATCAAATATTCTTATGCTGTGACCGATCTAGAAAAGATATATCATCATCCATAGTTAACAGAGTTTCCAACTTGATTTAGAAAAGATAAGCAAGATGTGTTTATAAGTTATAACTTATAACAACTTTTTTACTTAACAGACGAGAAGGTGGACAGTGAGCAAGTAAACTGACATGCAAAAATAAGTCAATTCCTATAATATTATTACAGAGAGATCTTATTATCCAAGAAATTAAAACAGGAAAAGCAGAACTGTTTTCTACTTTTCTGTATTACCAGATAGGTTTTCCCATAGAGAAATATGTACACAGTCCATACAGTTAGCTGCAAAAGAGCAAACAACTTGAGATAAGAATTTTATTTACAATAAAAGATATAGCAGCAGACTTAGACGCTTACATCCACCTCAAGTTTGAAACGTACTAGTAGCATTACTAATCTATTTTATACATATTTAGTTTTACCGTGTACCTCTAAGGCTTTAAATGATACAATATAATTCCATGGATATATTGATATAGCTCATAGTCCATATATTCTGATCTATTATTACTAAGATAGTATAAAAATGAAATTTATGAAATAAATGATTTGAAATTTTTGAGTGAAAAATATGAATTTCATTCTGTATCGGTCAGGAAAAATCTTCGTTCTGAAGTGATCATACAGAGTACTTGGAGGAAAAGGTGAATAAGAAAGATTTACACAGAAAATTCTTTTATCAGCCATGATAATGGATTAATGGTACAATTACCAGCCATAAGCCCACGATAGTACCTGAAGATCCACAGATAATGATAATTCAAACAGCATTGACCCATTTCTCCATTCCTTTTTACTGGTCATTTGTCATTTGGGGCACAGTCCCTAATATATACCTTTGGCCATTACTTTTTCTAATGGTAGTCCATAGAAACTATAGATAAAACAAAACTACTAAGTTGATTTTCACGTACTAAATCTTAATGTTTTTGTGTGTATTGGTAGCCAAAGTTTTCGGAGTTCAATTAACGACATTCTAAAAGACATTCAAGCAGGGGAAATATAATTACCATAGTGCAGAAGTAGAAACCAACAGTGGTCACATAGAAGGACAACATCCTGAAAAAGTCAAAAAGCTGTCCAAGTCTGTATATATCCCGGCTAAGCACTTGTTCACCGTTTCCACCAGCAACTTTTCCTTCAAACAATGCGATCTGGTTAAGACCAACATCTCGTCCCTTTCCAACCTACAAAATTATGTTAGGAACAATAATACAATGTTCGTAAGACAGCATAATGTTGGCCCCTATTATATTGCAAGAGTAGATAGTAAGGCAATAGAGTAAGTTACTAAGTTTGTTTAAGCATTTCTTAGTGGGAGAGCCTGCAATGATATCAGCATTGTGCTACTGGCATGCATAAAGAATATAAGACTGCAGGTAAAAAAAATATTGAACTGGGTGGACAAGGATTATTTTGTCAACTCTTTTCTTATTCACCAGCAACAATAACTAGCAGTGTGATACTGCCAAACAATCTTGAATAGCAGATCATTGGTGAGATGTTAGAATGGTGAATTATTAGGTTCAGTCAGACAACCACACAGGCTTAAGCTTATTTGCAGGTTAAATGCAAATTGTAGTTTTCAGTTTGCTGAGAATTTTAACTCCTACACGTAACCACACAGCTCAGCATAGGGCACTGGTGTGCTAACTTTACTTGGATACTGACAGCATCAGGTCATCAGCTAGTCATCACCAAATTCCTGACATGACTGGATGACTTCAGATCAAGAGTTTGAATTCTCTCATAGTCTAATAGTATCATGTTTTTAAGAACTTGAAATGATGTATGATATTCTCCCTCCAAAGGTAAATGAGTCGATTCAGTTTCATTGTTAAAATCAATCCTCCCTTTAGTTTCAAATGACATGGCATCCTCCCAGAAAAGCACAACAAATTATAAAAAGAATTGACAAATAGGCAAATAACAGATTGGTTTCTTTCAAGGCTTTCTGGTCCACCATCCTGAGAATAAGTTATTCTTGACTGAGTCTGATACAGCTAGGTGTCACTGCAGAAAATTCAAAATACAAATGGAGAAAATTCAGACCTGAATATACTCATGATGAGTTATGTTCCCTAAGCGCAGAGTTGAGTTGAACCCTGGAGTTCATAGATACATCAGTGAAAGGATACATTTCCATAAGTGTAATAAAACTATAGCAAACTAGTGTGGGTTGCAAACTTGTAAACAGTAGACACAAGTAGGAATTATTTTCCTGTTTCTGCCTGCTGTCTTACGAAAAATGTAAGCTGTATGCTGCCTAAACATATACAGCACATGGAAATTTATTTTCATGTAATGAATTCACTTCCCTTCGAAAGAAAAGTATAAAATGGTTAACAGTTCAAATTTGAAGTCTGATCTCAGAGCTTCAATGTCACAAATTGCTTATGTAGTTATGTGGTTGACACAGTTACATCATTAACGATATAGGTTACACTATTAGTTTGTTACAAGCTAAGACCATACCAACAATTAAAATTTCAAGATATAATCTCCCATACAACCTGTTAGAATAGGCATCATGTGGGCCCGGCATCCCAGCATGTTGGGATGGTCTGCCTTGTCTGCAAAGCCCTCTACCTCTATATAATGTACTCCCTGTTCTCTTTTGAATTAATCACAAAACCCATTCAGCTAACATGGTATCAGACACCAAGGTTTAGGTTCTCTCCTCCACTGCTCTCCCCTGCACGCTGGCCCTGCTGTGCCACGCTCATGTCTCCCTCTCCCCCACCCTCCCCCAGATCTTCTCGACAGGGAGTGCCAGGCTGCCCTGGTTCGTGCTACCCAGGCTGAGGATGAGGTTGCGGCTGCCGCCAAAGAACACGACGCGATTGCTTCCCGCGCCAGCGAAGCCTCCACCACCATTACCCCCGGTGCACCTGGCAACACCTACTTCAGCACTTCACCATCCCCTTCCGACCTCGCCTCGGCCATGCTCCTCCACGAAGCCATGGCACTGCTGCAACTGCACGCTCAAGCCATTGCAACAACATCCGAACCCACGTCACCACCGTCCTCGACGTCAACTCCGGAAATTTCAACCAGTGACACGATCAGTTCCTGCTCATCCTCGGCAAGTTCTCCCTTCAGGACCATGTCCGCAAGGAACCTCCAGCCCCGATCTCCCCTGATTGGGCTCGGATGGACTGTGTCGTCAAGTCTTGGATCGTCACTACGCTAACCGAAGATCTTGTCGAAATCATCTCCTTCCAGGGCTCCACTACTCACCGTGTTTGGCTCGCCGTCGAGTCCTAGTTCCTCGGCAATCGAGAGACTCGCTCCATCCACCTTGATACACGGTTACGCACCTTCGTCCAAGGCGACCTCTCCGTCACCGACTACTGCCGCCGGCTAAAGAAGATGGTTGACGACCTCACGGCTCATGGCGAAGTGATCACCGACCACACCCTCGTCCTTAACGTGATCCATGACCTCAATGAGTGCTTCAACCATGATGGAGCTCTTTTGCGCCGCAACCGTCCCTTCCCCCACCTTCTTGGAGGCGCGTCATGATCTCATCCTTGAGGAACTCACCTTGGAGACCAAGGAGTCCCCTACCTCTGCTTTCGCTACATCCACCGTAGTAGGCGCATGGCCATCTACATGACCTCCAACCTGATTCAACATCAATGAACCAAACACATCGAGATTGATCTTCACTTCATCCGGGAGCGAATCACCATTGGTGATCTTCAAGTTTTGCATGTTCCCACTTCTTCCCAATATGTGGATATCTTCACTAAAGGCCTGCCTTCTTCAATATTCACGAAGCTTAGGTCCAATCTCAACGTGCAGAGTGCCTGACGATTCGACTGCAAGGGCATGTTAGAATAGACATCATGTGGACCCGACATCCCAGCCTGTTGGGATGGTCTGCCTTGGCTGCCAAGTCCGTTGGTTTGCCTTGGCTGCCAAGCCCTCTACCTCTATATACTGTACTCCCTGTTCTCTTTTTAATTAATCACAAAACCCATTCCGCTAACACAACCAATAGTCAAATTTCAATATAATTGGAAATCTTTCTCAGCTAGTCAATGTTTGATTGAAAACAATTATTTCAGATCGTCTAGTCGACACTAGTCGTAGGGGCACCTAACTAATCGATTAGTTGTGACTAAGCGTGACTAATCGTAGATTAGTCGTTGTCTAGTTGCTGGTCGACAACAATAGTGTCCAGGACCAACACACAATACATATAATCATGTATGCATATATATGATTAAGTTTATGAAACACATTAGCACAGAACAAGCCATGAAGCCATGAATCATTAGCACATTAACAACAAGCTATAAAGACATGAATCATATTACTCTTTATAGATCTTCACTACATATTTACTAATTTACACAATGAAATAACCTATCAACATTGCACTATAGCAATGTAGCAGCATATCACTCATAGCACTATAGCAGCACAGCACTCATAGCACTATAGCAGCACAGCACTCATAGCACTATAGCAGCACAGCACTCATAGCACTGCCCAGAACACACAACAGCACAGAACACACAACAGAAGTTTATACTGCCCAGCACACACAACAAAAGCAAGCCCGTAAAAGTAAGCCAGCAAACAAAGAGTGAGGATGAGATGGGAGAACAGGACCTCGCCAAAGCCACCGCCTCATGCCAGGGGTGCGGAACTCCACTGCCGGTTCTGGAGCGCTGCCATCGCCGGATCTAGGGCACCGCCACCCTCTCCAAGCCAGGGGCGCAGACCTCCACTACCGCATCGCTGGGCCAGGGGTGCCGCCGCTGTCACCGGATTTGGAACGCCACCGCCCTCCCATTCCCTCTCTCCTGTTCTCACGCACGCTGCTGCTTTTCTCCCCGTGTTGCTGTTTTCTCCCTTGTGCTGCTGGTTTTCTCTCGCTCGTGCTGTCACTTTTCTCCCACGCGCGCAAAGCTGCTTTTCTGACATGCGCTCACTGCTTTCCCACGTGTGCAACCGTGCTTTTCCCGCCCGCCTTACTTCCGACCGCACGCCATACGAATTTTAACTCATCTAAACAAGTCGGCCATCCATTAGTCAGCCGACTAATCGTGATTAGTCGCGATTAGTCGGCCGATCAGGTTTCTAATCGAACTAGTCGGTCACCAGCCCCTGATCGCTCCAAAAATACCGATAAGGCCGACTTGTAAACACTGATTGAAAATCTTCATTAGCTAGCAAAGCAGTAAGAATAAGAGGACTATCAACAAAACAATGCAGTAATTTGGCATTAAATCTACCCTGTTATGTCGTTACTCCACCAAAGTACCAAACACTTTTCAACAAATAAAGTAAGAAAAGGTAATCTCTGCAGTTTGCAGCATAATCTTAAAAGAAAAACACAATAATCTAATTCTAATGTCCTTAACAGAGGAAAAAATAGCTCCTAGGAATCCATTTGGATGGAATTTGCACAACATACCACATTAGCCTAATTACTGAAACTCTGAAACACACACGGCATTAGAATATTACTATTTCAAATTTTAAGAATGCTAAGAGAGGTATAAAGTTGTTTTTCCCTAGTAAATAAGACACACTGTCCAACCAAGCTCAGCCCATTCATGGATGTGTCATCAAATGCGTCACACAGACACATACAAGAGGGAGAGCAGAGGCATTGAGGGATGGCAGAAGCAGCACTGCAATTTTGATTAATTTGACTCCCCACAAATAGCAACATTATTATAATCCTGCTGAATTAAAACATCGTAATGAGGTGTGTTTCTTCAGGAAAATGCCAATTTTGCAAAACAAATTAAAAATACTACTAACAATCTCTACTATATAAAAGTGTCAAGTCAATCGTCCGTCCGCAGCCGCTCACGCGCAGCGCGCCTCCCTCCCCGCGCAGCGCCTCCCACATCCCATAAAAAACCAGCTAAAACTTATACCTCGTAAAAACCGGCCAACCGATTCGCTACGCCTCCCTCCCGCGCAGCGCCTCCCACATCCCATAAAAACCAGCTAAAACTTATACCTCGTAAAAACCGGCCAACCGATTAGCTAGCGCGCCCGGCGCGCACGCAACTACCCGCCCACCTCGGCCGCATGCGCCAAACCGCCCGGCCGCATGCGCGCAGGGCAGCACGAGGCGCCGCATGCGACCTGAAAGGAAAACGTGAGAAAGAAGAAAAAAAGAAAAAGAAAAAAAGAAGAAAAAGGAAAAAAATATTTTGTATTTTAATTTTTTAATTTTACGCGGATGTATGAATTTTGTATAAAAACACTTAGATCTAATATAATGTGCGGCGTCTGCCGTTTCCATCCACATCCCCGTGCATGCCTTTCCCACATCCCATAAAAAACCAGCCAAAACTTATACCTCGTAAAAACCGGCCAACCGATTCGCTAGCGCGCCCGGCGCGCACGCAACTGCCCGCCCGCCCCGGCCGCATGTGCCAAACCGCCCGGCCACATGCGACCTGAAAGGAAAACGTGAGAAAGAAGAAAAAAAAAGAAAAAGAAAAAAAGAAGAAAAAGGAAAAAATATTTTTGTATTTTATTTTTTTAATTTTTCGCGGATGTACGAATTTTGTATAAAAATACTTAGATTTCTGAAAAATCACACATCACACAGAAACATGTATTTTACACAAATACCCTGTTGAAAAATAAAATTAGCTGTTGCAAAGCACAGACATCTGACTAGTATCAATAATGTAGTATAACAGAGACTAAATGTGCAACAATCAGAATGAGAAGACTCATTAATAAGCTCATTAGTCCTACCTGCATAAATATCCTCACTGATATTGATGACACGGGAGGCCTTACTGATTCCACCCCTCGATATATGAAAAATTCTATCAAAAACATCTGGATGACCATAATGCATTCTTACTCTGCAATAGAGTTCAAAAATGTTGACAGTATACAATTTGAAAGGACACTCATCAAATAGAAAATATATTACATAAAGTACTTACTTCAGTGGATTGGCCAGAACACGCTGTCCTAACGTGACAAAACTAGTTTCCTGATTGGACATAAATGAGGCCAAGGAAGAAACACTACAGAGAAGAAACTATTAGTTAATACTGAGATAACTACTGAAGTAAAGCCACACAATGTAATCAACAAAAGTATAGTGAAACAACACCTTCCTGTGAAAACATGCTCTCTAACACCAAGAATTGAAGGCTTGTGTTTGCCATGATCCTGATAGAACTCCTCAAGCAGGTTTCTCATTTTGAGTGCCTCCTCAAAATAGTTATCCTTTAATAACACAACAAAAAAACCCTCAAACTTATGGGAGAAGGCAGCCTCATTTGACAGGCAGAGACAAACATGGTATTTTAGCAGTAGTGCGATCAATTTTTCCATGAAATATAGCCTTGTAAGAAATAAAAAACTATGCGTGTCATACAAAATTAAAAAAATGTGCAAAACATCATATAAAAAATAGAGACACCTAGGATCTATGCCATTCAATAAAAGGGTAATATTCTAGATTAGATGCTGAAGACTTGATAAGCGAGTGCTTTTAGTTAAATAATTGCGCAAAGCAAAGAACATTTATCAAATAAATACATTTACATAATATTTGCTTATATGTAAAAGGAAATGACATCACATTTTGCAGGAGAGCACATTAATAATCAAACATATGAAGAGAGCTGCATACCTGATTCATATCAATAGTTTGCACTGCATTTCCACGGGTGAATATTATAGCATGATTTTGGTTTTCTGGTTTGCCCTCACCCAGCTTAAAATTGCCAGGCAATTTAATGGAATAAATTTCCTGCAGGCATTATTTGGTGCATAGCAGAATTAATGTACCACTCAAATAATAAAGCATAATACTTAACTGTATGGATATTTACTCAAGGGAAATATATTATACTATAGTAGCCTCGTAGAAGAGCTTATATAAATAATTGCATGGATAGTTGGATACCAAGTGTAAAGATTGAATACAATGAAAACAGTATGCAAAAACAATGCACGCAAGGCATTAAAACTATCTTAAGGGGTAGGTCACACTGTTAGAAGTAAGGGTATAAAAGGTAAAAGCGTAAAACAACTGCTGAAACCCAATAAAAATAAATTGTGCTAATGGAGATGGTTCTTTTTTTAGAGAGAGGTAGATGGTTATGGTTCTTTCAATAGATAATATGAGATTATGAGGGCAATCAAACATTAGACAAGATAAAACAAATTGCTGCTGACCTTGTCCTTTCCATGAATGTCAGCTTTAACAAGCTTTGAGTAATACTCAGTGCTAGGCTTTCCATCCTTAATGCTCTCGACAATATCAACATAAGCAACTCTGAGAGCTTCATTTCTGAGAGAGATAATAATAAAAGTATAAAAAAATCTTAAAGGCGACATAATACTATGAAACACACGCACGCGCACGTGCGCACAGAGAGAAAGCAAGGAGCTCCTTAGCTACTACAAAGAGGATGAAGTTTCATTTAGCATGAAACTAAGTGCATAGTGTATACATTTCTAACATAAAGTGAAGAGAACCTTTGCATTAGTAGGGCTATATCTGCAGCTTCTGGTTTTCCATCTCCCTTCTGTAGCCCATATATTTGGCAAGTAACCACGTAGGTAAACTTCAAATCAGCCTGTGCGCGAGCCTCAGGAGACAACTCAAAATGTATATCAGACAGACCAGCCGTAGCAAATGCAGATTCGAAATCTAGCAAAGCAAAACATGACAGGACATAACATTACTTTAGATAAATATCATTTTGTTTCTTACAGATAGGGATGAAAACGGAGCGGAAACAGACAGAAATAAGTGCTACCATGTCCGTTTTCGTATTTTTTCATGGAAACGAAAACAAATACGGACAACCCGGAAACAGATACGAAAACGGATATCATCGGAAACGAATACGGACCGAATAAGGAGCGGATACGAATACGGAACCGAATATCTATCGGAATTATAAAAAAACCCATAATATATGAAAAAAGTATGATAAACAAATAAATAGGTTCAATTTACACACATATTAATAAATGATAAATACATATAATAAAGTAAAAACAAGTTTTATTTTAGTTGTAATGAATATATATTATTTATTTTTAGAAAATAATTATATATTAATTTAAAATAAATTGTTTAATATTTTATGAATAGAATATAGTTTAAATTTTATATAATGTGAAAACTAAAGCTAATATTCTATATAATGTAGTAAAAACTGTGAAAACGGAAACTTTCCGTTTTTGTTATGCGGAATATTCCGTTTCTGTCGGAAATCGCTGTTCCATATCCGTTTCCGCTTAAAAAATTCCATTTCTGTTTCCGTTCCGGGATTTTCTGTATCCGTTTCCACATAACCCTCTCCGTTTCCGTTTTTTCTCGGAATGGACGGAAACTTTCTGCTCCGTTTTCATCCCTACTTACAGAGCAGGTAGTAGAAATACCTTCAGATTGTAACTTCTCCAAATAACTTTGCAGCATAAGGGCTTTCCTATAATACATCATCCCACGAACTGCAGGGCAACATAGTTTGAAAACAGTTGATCATTTCGAAATAATTGTGTAACTAAAAAGTTAGGATTTTTTTTCTTTCACCAGATAAAATTAACAGCAGATGAGTGTATCTTCAATTTACTTCAATTAATACTCTTTACCCAAAAAACCAAATAAAATAGACATTTTTCACAGCTTCACAAAGTTATTACAGAAAGTTTCACAAATCAATTTGATCCAGTTGCTACTCAATGCAGTACAAGGGTATGGACTTAGTAGCAATTTCAATACCAAAGAAAACAACCTGAGAACTGAGATGGGATTCTTTTATTCCCTCCATTCTTCTATATGTGATATTTTAGGAAAACATTATTGTTATGTCACAAATGATGCTTTATGTTTCTTCTAAAATTGCCCTTGTTTGTGTATTGTATATTTCAATTTCATCAAGGCCTCAAAAGATAGCTCAGCAAGTCTGGCTATGGGCCTCCTACTTTCCACAGCTCAAGAAATAAAATAACAGTTAGGGCCTGTTTGGTAAAGCTTAAACTATGAGATTCATGCTGAATCTAGGGTTTATATAGTATCATAAAATAGTTTAAACTTTTATTTTTAGTCCAAAATAAAAACTATGTTACTCAATTATACACCCTCAATCCATCCACAGCTCCAGATCCAAGATTTCTTAGAGCTAGGTTGGACCAGCTCCAAAAAATTCTGGAGCTATGCCAAACAGGGCCTTAATTAAGAAAAACTATAGTTATGCCTATCATGATTCAAATTACATATGTACTCCGCAGCATCAGAAGTATTGCAAGGCAAAATTTTAAGCAAGTCAAGTCACAAAGAGCAACCCAAATCTCTTTTTTTTTTCAAACGTGGAGAGCTGCAAAATCTAAGATTGCCACCACTACAATTGCTGTGTGATGATTTGTCATCCCATGTCTCACAGACATGTGCCCCTGTAGTTTACATGTCAGTGACTGTGACAAAAAATGAGAAATAATCAAGCGCCAATCTTTGTGATGGAAAATCATTAAGAAAAACCCATATTATTAGGAAATAAATACAGTGAAAGCAAGACATTAAAAAAAGTATACCACATGAACACATAGGTTTCAAAGGATAACAAACCAGTTCGTGCTAAGGTCTGCCCACGGTAAGAAGCCCACAAACGTAGTTCCAACATGTCATTTGGACTACTAAAAAGTTCAGAGTCTGATGTACTTTCATCCCTATTGATGCGTGCAAGGAAGTTCTTCCATTCATCTGTTTGCATGAGCCAACGGTATTAGAACATGCCATGATAATAAGGCACATTTCATTATGTAATTATAAATGGAAGCTGCAGGCACTTGCACTAGGGGAAGTGAACAAACCTGGATAAATCTTCTGAAGATAAAATAGTGTAGTTATGCCATCTTCGTTTTTCTTCTGGAGTTCACTGATACTATAAAGAACAGTCTCGGAGTAGTATGGAGTAAATACGCTGCAAAAAAGTGGTAAATATCATCGGCACAGAAAACAAGTACAACTGAAACAAGAAAAAAGATACACTTAACAGGGTAGCGACATACAAAACAACAGAAGTCTAAGATCGAAATCAACAAAATGAGTCATCTCAATCAGTGTTTACAAATCGTCCGATTAATCGGCCTGGTCGGTTTTTCGGAGCCGACCAGGAGCTCCGACCCGACTAGAGTGCCTAGAAGTCTGGTCGTCCGACTAGTCATGGCTAGTCGTCTGATTAGGGGAGTTTTGGCGACCAGGCGACCTGATTTCTGTATTTTTAGCGCAAGCGAAGTGGGAGGGAAAAGCTGTGCGCAAGAGGGAAAAGCTGCGCGCGGGAGGGAAAAGCTTCCTGGGCCGAGTGCCATACAGGGCAGCACGTGCACGCACGAAAACAGAGCTGGGCGCAGGACGTTGGGCAGGAAGGGACGGGACTGGCGGGAAGAAGAAAGAAATTGCACGTGCACAAGAGATAAAGCAGACTGACAGAGAGGAAAAGAGAGAGGAAATAGAGGGAAGAGAGGGAAACACTTGAGAGGCGGCGGCGACCAACTCGTCTTCTTTGGCAGTGGCCAGCGGCTTCGGCGTACTATCGTCGCCCTCGTCTGCGGCGGCGGCATCCTCCCGTTCTTTTCCACGGCGGTCGGCGTCCTGCCGTTCTCTTCCGCGGCGGCCGGCGGCTGGTTCCAGATCTGCCTTGTCGCTTCTGTTCTATCTAGTAAGTGTGGTCGTCAGTTCTATATTCTAATACTCTGTTTTAGCATTGAGCTATTACTCTATGAATTGTGTTCTGTAAAGTGTATAGACTATAGAGTATTAGAGTATTTTTAGCAGATTCTTTTTGTAAAATCTGCTTCATTAATACTAATGTGATTTACTGATATATGTTAAATATGATTCACTGAGTTAACATGCAATCTGTGATACAAGTCTTTCCCCTCCTCCCCTCTTCTCAATGCCTACTTTTTGTCTTTCGTTTGCTACTGCCTGATTTGAACTAAGTGTTTGTTTATTATCATTCATGTTTATTTTAGTTTCTAATTTTGGTTTATTTTTCTGGCTAAATTGTATCATGCTGTGAGTTATTGCTTATATTTTTATATGTTCCGGGAAAAGGAAGCATCAAGCATCAGGTATGTCTCCAACCACCTATTAATGTACTCTTGAATCTTAATTAGGCTTGTTGTTAAGAGGTCTACCTATAAATTGTCACATACTATATAGTATGTAACTATGTATATATCCTAAAATATATGGGACGATTAGATGGACGACTAGAACCGACCAGAATCGACTAATCGCGATTAGTTTTCTGGTCGGTACCATGGCGACTAGATCCGACTAGGCAATTTGTAAACATTGATCCCAATTCTCAACATTCTTTCAAAAAGTACTCCTTAGAAGAATAATATCAGGAATTCATATCCACATGACAACTACCCTCACAAAAATTTATCAGAGAAATATTGTACACCGTTTTTTAAACAAAAACAAATAAGGTAAAAAGAAACATTAGCAGAGATGAGCTGCTATATCGCCATAATGACCCATTGTGTCCCTACTACATGCTAGATGCATGTTATATCGCCACAACACTGGTTATGACCTTAGGCACTGCATCATGTATTAGTGTGCCATGCCACCCACCTCTTTGACCATAACTGCCCTTCACCATCACATTCCACACATGTTGGTGGACACCATAATCACATGATCATCGTCATAGACACAGGACGAGAGTGTTAGAGAGAACACTCGCATTGGTAGGGATGACACTCAGAGTTGGGGCAATTTTCTTCTCATTCAACTCACTCAAATGTCATGCCAACCACAATGATTGGGGATACATATATATAGGCTAGTCATGCAACCTAAGATGCTAGATGCTAGTCTAAGATATTAAAACAAAGATGCTTAGTCTAGTCTAAGATGCTAAAACAAAAGATGTTAAAAGGTGCTTAAGACTACAAATTTGTCCACACATGGACATCACACATGTCATGCTAAACAACATGTCATGCCAAAACACACATAGACTTATCCTCTCAGAGAGGGCATATGATGAGACAAAATAAAATGCAGGGATGCAGATGGCACTGGGAAAGACACAATGACACCAATGGCAAAAGCGTCAAGGGCAAGTCAGGCAAGGTTAGTCTAGGCATCATGACAAAGGAGGTTGCCCTTGATGACCAACAGACTCGAGAAACAAAAGTGCAAGGTTTTCAGCAACTTGTTGGTAACTTTGAACAGAATACTAACCAGGTTTATCATTATTATTGGCTTTTTGCAAATAAACAACTTAGCAATGGTTTCAGATCGTCTAGTCAACACTAGACATAGGGGCACTGACTAATCAATTAGTTGCAACTAATCCTAGATTAGTCGTTGTCTATTCATTGGTCGACAACACATAATACATATATGCATATATATGACTAAGTTCATAAAAAATGTCTAGGAAATAACCTATCATTATTTACACAATGAATCCTATTACACATTTACAGATAATTCAACCATCCCCACATTATGTTTTCCAGACTTGTCATACTCATGTTTTGAAGCATATGAAATTCAAGAAAAAATATTATGTTATCTCAGTTTGGACATTTCCTAAGGCAAGGAACAACCGAACAGGACACGGCAGCACAACAGCAAGAGGGACCAGTGAGGTGTCACGTGCAGCAACCACCTAACATGACATTAAACCTAACTCGATACCTAACATAAATACGACTCAAGCCTTTTACATCTTGGATTGAAGTGGACTCCATCATCCCATCCCTCGTAGAGATAGGACAACTCCAAACCGTGGTCCAGTCTGCCCGCAACTGACATCTCCCCCCCCCCCCCTGAAAAGCAGCTCATACTCGAGCTGGATGGCGTAGTATCGCTAGTCGCCACACATACTCATCGTAGGGTACCCATGATGTGGGCGGCACACAGTGATCTGTGTCGCCTTTCCATATCTGGTTCAACACACAATCCTCCTAGACTTTCTTAGAACTAGAGGCTTGTATTGTATGTATCTTATCTGATGGACCGTCCAGCACCTTGATGCCCTCATCTGGTGCAAAAGATGGTGACGCCATGGACGGGGATGGACCCAAGAAATCTGAAATTTGTGGTGGCAGCTCTTGCAACGGTGTCCCAGTCGGCGGCAACACAGCAGTGACGGCCTTGCATCTACTCGGCGGCAATAGTCCATGTGGCGGCGGTGTTGGCAAAACGGCAACAAGTGGGCCGGAATCGTTGGTGCGGCCAGACAAGGGTGAGTCAACAGGAGGTGGCGCAAGCATCCCATGGCATGGGCTGCCTTGACTGATTGACTCCTCACACGCGATGTCTTGGCCGGTAGCACCTCGCTCGGGTCCTGATCAAGTTGATGTTGATCATCCATTCGTGGATTGAACGTCTCCCAAAATGCATTAAAGTCATGACGAAGGTACCACATCTCTTGGAGTGCCTCCCATAGGAGGTCCCCTACCGACGGTGGCGTGGCAACCGAACCGTCGATAGCCATCTCCGACGGATAGCTAGAGTGCCTGAGGAAAGTTAGCTCCATAGTTGTTATGACGTTGTCATATTGTCGCCATAGCATCACCATATCGTCGTGGCAAAAATCTACAATTCACCACGGACAGCCATATCACCCGAGTGTCTATGGCGGGCGCCACAAGCGTGTGGCGCCATTGTGGCATGGTGTGCCGCCCACCATATGAAGGCGTGACGAGGGTGTGGCGAGGGCACGACAAGGTCATAGTGAGGGCGCGGCAAGGGCATGGCGAGGGCCAAATCCGGCGAACTGCGGGCGACAGGGGTCAGATCTAGCGACAACCAGTGCACCAGTGTAGAAGATGGGGGAGACAAGAGTGAGAGGAGGGGAAGTGTGGTGGCTAGAGAGGGGCTGAGAGAGAAGGGGTAGTGGGGAGAAGTTAGGCTTTTAATTACGCTTTAAATGGGCTAAAATTTAGATGGGTTATGTGGTAAAATTTATATAAATAGATTATTTACTGAACTTTAAATAGATTATTCGAGATAATTTTAAATATGTTTTTGCAATTTTAATTATAATTCTTTATATTATAATGTATCTAAAGTGACAATATTGTAACTTGATATTATATTGCTATGTTTATTATACCATATTACTATTTTTATTTGCAATTTAATATTTTAGTACTTATATATTGATATATATTTCTAAATCCTATAAGTTGTTTTTCTATATTGTTCGCAACGTCAATTTGTCTATGGCGACGCCGCGCTGCGTGCCATAAGCGTTGTAAAGTTGTGAAGGTAATAGGTCGCCGCGCTTCGCCACGTCGTTGTAACAACTATGGTAGCTCTTGTGACAAATCTACATTAGAGAGAATAATCACACCATTAAGGTGGATGTACATATATTGCCACGAGATGTGCCTAGATGGTATATGGGCCTAATAGGCTTAACACCCTCCCTCAAACTCAAGGCGGATCAAAAGCGTTGAGTTTGAGCAAATGAAGTCGATGTAGCTCTCAGTGACGATGATCCGACAGCCTCCGTGACGACAGAGATCGGTGAGACGACGAGGATGAGCCGCGATAGTGGCGAACGGAGACATGTGCAACGGTATCCACGACGGCAGAGAAACCAGCGACAAAACACCTCCACGATGGCGATGACGACGAGGATGGGCCATGACGGTGACGGATGAGGACGTGCGCAACGACCTACACGACGGCGGAGAAACCAGCGATGCGCAAGTCAACAATGACGGTGGGCAACACAAATGACACAATACCGGTCTATAACCAAGGAAAAAAAAGGAAATAGAAAACAACAAAACATGACCACATGGTCCCAAAATGACCTAAAGCAACGTATGGCCTAAAGTCAAACACAAAGCGTGCAACCTAGCCCATTACACAGATCGGCATGACCAGTGTCATGATGATCTTCTACGCATTGGGATCTTCCGTGGAGAGATCTGGCTGAAGAGGCGTACTGTGCAGACAGCAGGAAGCATAGATCGGAGTGCAGCAGCACAAATCGGAGTCCACTGTGACCAGTGCAGCGAAGGCCGACGGAGATCTAGATGCCACCGCAACACCGCACCAGGCACGACGACGGGCGTGATGGCGGCTGCCTGTGCACCCCCGCGACGACGGAGATGAGGCCGGCGGCTACCTGCGGACCCCCACAAAGAAGATGCACCACGCGACAGGCGTGACAGCGAAACAAGCCGCAGCAGGTGGCACGGAGCAAGTCGCGACGAGCAGCGGGGACGATAGGGATTAGGGATCCCTAACACTAACCCTAATAGGGGATCAAGCGGGATTAGGGATCCCTAACCCTAGCTCTGATACCATGTGACAAATCTACATTAGAGAGAATAATCACACCATTAAGGTGGATGTACATGTATAGCCATGAGATGGGCCTAGATGGTATATGGACCTAATAGCCTTAACAACTCTCTGATACCAAGTTGTCATGTGCATCAACCAAGTTGTCACATGTCGGATAATTTCAGGAAACCATGGCCGAATTGGCCCTCAGCCTCGTGAGCGCAACAGCCTCCGCGCCAGCAAGGTAGGGCTCCAACCTTGCCAAATCTAATATAATTCTTTCTTGACTAATTATTCTCTAACTTCCTAATTACAAATTATGGACCTCTTTATATAGGACAAGGGTCCCCTTATTTCTAGGACAAACAAACTCTAATTGTAATTGGACTCTTAACCCTAAACCTACCCTAATTCTAATAGAGTCATGGGTAGAGTCACGGGTACTGTTCATAGGTTGGGTCTGGCCCAAAACCCTAGCCCATGACATTTGACATTTGGACTGAGGACTCACCTTTCAGAGTTGAGTTGCAGTCTACTCTTAAGATCCACTGGTCCTAGAGGGAGGCGGCAGTGCTTGGAGGCCAGAGGGAGGCAGCGACTGGAGGTTGGTGGCTGGAGCCCACCTAGAGTGGAGGGTTCGGTCTTTCCTGGCAGAGGCGGAGGCTCTGAATCGTGCGGCTGCTGGAAAAAAAAGGGGAACTGTGGCTGGAAAAATGGTTTTATTTTCTGCTAGGGTTTTCCTGTTCCTCTTTTTGGGCTGTGCTGCACCACTGAAGTATGGGCCAAAATTTTGAATGGGTTGAACTAGCCAGCCATTGATTAATCGACCGACTAATCGCGACCTTCCGATCAGGAAACTAGTCGGGCTTGTCGTGTGAATGCAGCTGATTGCTCCAAAAAAATCGATCAAGCCAACTAATCACGATTAGTCAGCCAACTTGTAATCAGTGCAACTTAGTGGATACTATTATCAAAAAAATGAGGAGAGAGAGAGGAAAATAGGTCAAAGGGAGATCAGCCTAGGCCGTTTACACAAACTATTGGCCAGTTTTTCCTAAGTTATTGTAAACGCTAGGCTACAGGATGTGATACTGAACAGAAGCAGCTCCAAACTAATAGAACAAGTAGAAAACAATAGAGCAGCCTCACCTGAAAGAGAGCATTTCTGAAACAGGCCTTGCAACAGGCATTTGCATGAACAAAGAGTTTGTAAAGAACTCCAATCTCCGTCTCGCTTCCAGGTTTTTAGGAACATTTGCTGCTGACTCCTTGATTGTCAGAAGAGAATACAACCGTTTGATCAAGTCCTTCTATATTCCATTAAACCAACACAGATTAAAATAATGGTTATAAAGATTCATAAGCAGATAAGAAAATGGAAATTTAACAAGAAAATACCCAGTGTTAAGACAATACCAATCCAGGGTCATTTGGCCACTTGAGATAATTGAAGAGGCGGCCTTCAGCTCTTGCTCTATTTATCTGAGTCCAGTCATCCATGTTGCCACTAGATTTCATAAACATAAGGGAATTATGAATGAAATGACATAACGCAACACAACTTTGTAAAACATTAGAAGAGAAAATGGACCTCATATCAACAAAAAGCACTTCATGGTACACAACTTCATATAGGTCCTGAATAGCATTAATTGCCCCCTTCTTCAGAGCATCAGACTCGTTCTCTTTCTACAAAGTACAAAGCAGCACCTTAACATTCATATACACTAGAATAGGAGCTTGGATTAAAATGTTCCAAGTATAAAAACATATGAGACAGATAATAACTTTTACAGACTTCTAAAATATTTAAGAAGCTTATCCCATATTGGAAATGGTTTGTATCACCCTCTACTGTATTTCCACAAATGTCCAGATCATCCCAATTTTAAACCAGGTATCTAACCTCCACAACTCTAGAAGTCAGCGTGAATATAACCTTAAGCCCCAATTTAGTAGTGGTTTAACGGCCTGGAACCAGATTAGTGCATATGTGGATATTATAACAAATTAGTTTTTATGATTCATTAAGAAAATAAAGAAAAATTGGACAGTTCCTCTATTCTCCTAACCACGGTCCAAAACCAATATCCTGTTTTCACACCGTGAAAATTTTTTGCCCCTTTTAAGAATTCATTTAAAGAAAAGGAAAAAATAGAAAGGAAATAAGGAATTAAAGAGTGAATAAATAAGTGCTTGAAAAAACAATCAAAATAAAAAACATATTGAGAACCAATGCAAACATCCAGGCATGACATTGTTTCCATCCACTGCAACCACCATGTTGTCCATGGTGGTGGTGGCACTTCAGCAATGCAAGGAAATTACCCTCCATCGTCCCTCCAGCCTCCAATTTAATTCAATGTTTTAGAATCCATACAGTCAACCTTTTATAAATCTTGACCGGTTGACCCTCAATATATTTAAAGTTAGCTGGCTTGGCCATATGAAAACTTTAGTACTTTACTACAAGATTTGCCACTAAAAAGCTTTGGTAACAATAAAACTTTACTGATTTATATGAAAAATAACTAATAAAAAAATTGGTTACATTCTTGTCTTGGAGACCATCAAAATTCATAAAAAAGGAACCAAGATGTAGTAGTATATACCAGTATTCCCGCTACAGCAACTAGCTTGGCAATGACATTAGGCAACTTGCTGAAATGAACATCTGTCTGAATGTTCTTCTTAGAAATGCTTTCTCGAACACCACTAAAAATTCTCTCCACCCTAAAAAAATAAAATGAGACCAATAAATTCCAGATACAATTTGTTGAACTAGATGAAAAGGAACAGCAGAACATAAATAAAACCCATTACCAGAGGCGGCCTTCTTTCTCTAGTATAGATGTCAGAATATAATAAATGCTATGAAAGCACTCTACAACAGCATATTGCATATATTCATCCTTCGATATCCTTAGCCATAGTTCTTCTTGTGAGTCTTTACAATCAATTGCAATATCTTTGGCTAAGAAAACCTGCAATGAAATGAAAATGGCCAGTAATGACACAAATGGATACAAGACATGGAATTTGGAAATCATGCCAGGGAGAACTTTTTAAAAGCTAAAATAGGTTTTCGCATTTGACCTTGCTAGCAAGCAAAAAGAGAGGCCACTGCACAATTGGAAGATCTCCATTATTCTTGGGCATCAAGAGTAAATCCAGTTCACTGTAAGAGTCAAATATCAGAAAAATCCTGTTTAAATATGACAATCAAGAGGACTATAGCATAGTTTTCCATGAATCTATACTTACGTGTTGTTAATATAATCCTCCTCCCGCAAATTCCTCACGATTTCATTCCAGAAGGGAGCAAATCTAGATGCATCGAACTTGTTTAATTCTGTATGCTGGTAAATTGGGCATCCTAGTGTCAACTTATTGAAAGTAATGATAAAGAATTGGAAGAAAATATGCTACATCCATAATTTATGGATAACAATAATGATCTTTATAGCTTGTTTAGGCACACAGAAGAATGAAGGCGAAAACACTGAAGGAACAGTTGAACAAATCAGAGCTCGAATCAATACAACTGTGTTCCATTCTATGAATCACGGCTACATGCACACATTCTATGAATCACAGCTACATAGCACTCGTAAGTACAGGCAGGACACCCCCCCCCCTCCCCCAAAAAAATGCAACCTAAGGCCATTAAGGGAGGATGAGACTTAAGAGGGCAAAGATACAAATTCAAGCATATTGGCATATTTAATCTGTGGGACAAAAAATTACTTTCACCACTTATCCATTTACAAATATTTGGAGTAGCAACAAGATAACTATATGGGCATGCTCATCAGTCATCACAAAAGGTGCTTTCATAATAGAATTATAGAAATCCATTCCTGATCTGTTTCAGTAAGTTTCCAATATTGTCCGATGGTAAATATTACTGGCCAAAGTTGGATTGATCACTTTGCATAGTAAATGTTTTTTTACGAGGATGGTTTTATATAAATAAAGGCATGAAGCAACTTAGAGTATTGCTGAAATAATAAATCATGCACATGACAGATTTGCCTACAGAAGAGCTAGAATGAATAAACAAACTACAAAATACTAGTGATTAACTGATGATGTAATAATACCTGACCCGATGATAGCAGCTGCTTCCTGTATGGAGGAATTAAAACCACCTTTAGTGCATTCTAGTCAAGACAAAAAATCAACAAATCAACAAACTATAAAAACTTCAAAAACCTTTTTGGCACAGCAACATGAAGTTTATCCATGAATGCTTCAGGGAACTTCTCAAAGAATCTGTGAACTGCTTCAACAGACCTAATCTGAAAATGATATGCAACAACCAGTTAGGATAAATTAACAGAAAATTAAGCAAAATACTAATCAAAGTATTAGCTATCGATAGATGAAGAACACAGGAAAACAAGGCATAGAAAAGGCATGAATTTTACACTGATGAGATTACCGAAACTGGTGTAACTATTTTCATGTGGGCATGATAATATCATAATACTACAAAATTGTTTCTGAGAGTCTTTCAACAAATAAATGCATTTTACATTGGCTAACTATGAAGTAGTAATGGAAACATAATGCAGACATATTGTGCAAACATTAAAATATGCCAGTGAATATGGGATTTGGTAACATGGTAATATATCATCATATAAACAATAGCAGGTTAAGACGTCAGCCAGAATCACATGACAAGAACAAAGGATAGTTCAAGAAGCTAAACACCTCTCCCAAGCGATCACGTGCACCGATGAGAAATCCACATATAGCAGACATCACGGTGTAAAATACATGGATATCCAAAAGATAAATCTGCATAAATGGAATTTCTCTTTAGAGATATATTTTTCCTATGTTCACTGCATGTTCAGCAGCTTCCTGCAGCAGAAATAAACCCAAGAAATATGCAAGGAATAAGCAGAGTGCTAAGAAACGTAGGCATGTCCATTCTACCATAAACTCACTTTAATAATCAAAGATTCATAATAATTCATCACCATAATAAATTTCCATAAATGATAAGCTTCTCAAAATAATTTTTTTCATCCTTTGATCTTTCACTGAAGTAGAAACTAGCATGTGAACTCACCCAATTCGGCTTTTTAGTTCTGGTTGTGTTGAATTCTTCAAGTTATTCCTTATTTATTTATTGGCCTTACATTCAATCCAATTAAGTATTAGTATCTTTCTCTTGTTGAATGTTAAAGAACAAAACTTATCAATGTTGCCATTCTTTCAAGTTCAAAATGCCTGGAGATTTTCCTCCAGCAACTTGCGCTGCTTAGACATGCTGTCATTTAGATATAATTACTGTTTATTACTGCTTCAGGATTACTCCCTCTGTCCCAAAATATAAGGCACAAATATTTTTAGGAAAATCAACACTTTGTAAAATTTGACTAACAATTAAGCTAAAACATATAAGTTTAGTATTATGCATATCATATATTTGTATTTGTATTTGCATTTGCATTTGAAAGTACTTTCATATGATGTTAATTTTGTCATGGTTGATTACATATAGTGAAAGAAATAAGAAATTAATAGTTAAAGTTCTACATTGAAGACCGTGTCAAAAATTTATATTAACTCTTATATTTCGGGACGGAAGGAGTCAATTCTTTAATGAATAATAGAATGTGATCTCCCTGAATTTGCTGCAGTATATAATTACCAACAGTTCAGAGAGAGAGAGAGCAAAATAAGGGTACAGGGCATAAATATTTAAATATTTATGTATCAAACAAAGCTAGGCTGGGAAGCTCGGATACTCCAAAAAACTCACGTACCCGTATCAGATTCGTCTCCGTATACGGATACGTATCAGATACATCCGGATACGTATCCGGTGCGTATCCGGTATTTTTTATTTTCCAAATAATTAAAAAAAATCGGATACGTATCGGACTGATCCAGATAAGCGAAACGCAGCGCTACTTCCGCCCAACGCCACGACGTCTTATGCCCGCAAAGCCGTGACTTACCTATGCGGTTGTGCCCTAACTCGCACGCCGTCAATCCATACTCCAGAGCGCCGCCGGTCGCCATCTCGCCGCCACACCGCCAGTCGCTGCCGGCCGCTGCCGTGCTCGGTCTCTCGCGCGCTTGGGCGCTCCCCACGCCGCTGCGGCTTGGGGGCTGGGGCCGTCGCCGCTGGAGAGCAGATCCGTCCAGACGACCACTGCTGCAGATCCGGCCGCCGGAGGGGCTTTGGAGTCTAGCCACCGTTGTAGATCCGACCGCCGGAGGGGCTTGGGAGTCCGGCCACCGCTGCAGCTGCAGTGCTGCAATTCTTCCTCCATCCGCAGGCCGCATCAGGCAGCAGCAGCAGCAAGAGCCGAGCGTGAGCGGCCCGATCTCTGAGCAAGTGAGCAGTGAGCAGGAGCAGGCACCGAACAGGTTATGTTCTGTTCCGGTGTTCCTTAACCTGTTTTTTATTTTTATTTTACTGTTATGCACTGTACAATACGTGATGTACTGATGTACTGTAGTTTTTTATTTCTGTTTTGCTGTTGAATTGTGCAAGATCATGAATGTATGAATTGTTCTTCTCTAGTTCTCCAGTGCTAGTTTGATTGTTGAATATTTAAACTTGTTTTGATTTGTTATTTAATTATGTTGGATTGTCACATTTGCTACTTAATTATGTCAGTTTGTTCTGAGGATGTTATTATCTAAAAACAATTACCTAGTTGTGTGTGTTTATTTTCATGTTGAAGTATTGAACTAAGAATTATGGTATTATGTTTTTGTGGTTGTTAATTTGTTGTTTTTATATGTATTATTAATTATATATATATATATATGCGTGTATCGCCGTATCCATGTTTTTTGGAAAATGCCGTATCGAAGTATCGCGGTATCGCGTATCCGTATTTGGGCTACATAGAAGCTAGGAGTGAAAGAGGTTACTTACTGACACCACTGGAGCCCATAAACAGAGGATTGTTAGAGCATTATAGTTATCTGCAAGAATCAAGAAAAGTTTCAAATTTTAATACATAATTGCACATTGATGCACATTAAGGTACTTATGGAAATAATGTAGAGGACTGGGGGTCAATTTCATACTTGCCCACAAACATCTAGGATAGTTGCAAGTAAACTTAAAAGAACATAAGAACAATGTTTAGAACACTAATATTAGAAAGAGATAGACTCAATCAACCATTTACAACTACAGTAGAAAAATGGAATTTTACAAGTATCGAGTTGTGCTAACAAAGAAAAGGAATTAACCATATTCATAAGTGTGGGGAAATTGTATCCTTACTCTTTGAAAAAATGTCATGCCAAGCATAATCTAAGCGTTTGAAATTGATTATTTCCCTTGTTGGTTTAACAAGAGGTTCGATCTGCATAAGAAAGGCCACTTTGAAATACACAAATACAGATTGATTCTGGTGAAACAGAGGGAAACTAGACAAACTAAAACTTTCCTGGAGAAAATAAGTAAATGAAAATTTTGCGCCAAGAATTGCAAGCCAGAAAGCAACATATCTGCACAGTAAATAAAGTAAGAACTGGTATGCATTCGACTTTGGAGAAGAATCGCAACGCTATGACTTGGTCCTAAAGGATTACTTGATGTAGTCTAAAGGCCTTTCATGCATGCCTCTCCCAACATAATTGTGCTCCTTTATTAGAAACAAAATGTCAGAAAACAATAACCGAAGATATTGGATTACAAACAACTTCACTGAAGACAAAATTTAGTTAGTCAATATGTGCCAAGGGGCAAAACCTGATGCATCCATTTTGCAAGGCGTACAACAGACCAGCGGTAGCAAGCGTCGGTCAAACCACGGCAGCAAGGAACACTCATGAGCAAACTGATAATTATTTGGGCACCCGCATATGCACTGATTACAAAAACATATATCTTGAAGATAGCCGAATTTGTCCCATCTTGAATTGCCTTGCTGAGAAACAATCAAGTAATCAAAAGTTCCAAATTAATGGTATACACATAAAAAAGGGATAAGTACCATCCCTTGGAAAGCAGTATCTCATCCCATGAATTTTGAATTCAATGTTGGGAATTTTTAGCAATTCACTTGGGCAAAGACCCATGTTAAAACTTAAAAGATTGTGTTCTTGGTGAAGAGCGAAGCAGATCAGAAACAACTGTTTTTTATCCCAGAAAATCAACATAAGCATAAGCATGGAGTTCACACCAAGTAGTAGCATCATGTTCCCCCTTGAACAGGTCATAATTCAACTCATCAAAGCAGACAACATCCAGTACAGAAATATTAGTTTTAGGTTGCAAGATTTGAATGATTTCGTCACAATTGTATGGCTAAACAGAGTGTTAATCATCATATTTTCACAGAAAAGGGACAAATTGATGGTTACTGAACATATGAGTTGAAAACTTGAAATGTTTTACAAATTCTTCCGTGCTGGAATACTGAAAGGAATTTTTATGTGTTTGCACTTAAAGCTCTTCATTAAGTTACTGCTGCCAGATGATAAAGAGATCTTAAATGTATTTTTCCATGGTTGAACAAATAAATCAGCTTTTTGGCAATTTGTATGACAATTACCCCACTCTGGTCTCAAACATGAAAAGGAAACATAACATACATATATAGGTAACAAATAACCAACGAAGCTGCAGTGAACCAACAGAATCGCCAGAGCACTCTGGTAATTGCAGATCCACGAGATGTTGAATAGGCACCATACATCATCAGAATGTCCAATATGCCTTCCTCAAAAAAGGAAACAAACAAAATCAGCACCAACAAGAGAAATTATACAGATGATCATAATAGAGAAACTAAGTAAGAATTTATGGGACTAACTCTCGATAAATTTCATAATGACGTAGGTTGGGCCCAGGCTAAGAAGTTCCAATACAGTATTTGCATCAAATTTACGATTGTTAAAAGCAATAATCATTAGTCCCTGCATGAACATAAAAACAAACACTTAGTTTACACCTTAGGTGCATAAAAGAAACAAAGATGGTGAACATTGAGCACCTCCAAGGACACAGTATAAAATAAGAATAAGAAAAATACCATCTCTGCTTCAAAACGTTGATTTTAAGGTATCATTTGCAGCATCTTTCACTATGCAAGTTGTACATGGACAAAACCCCATATGATTTGTGGATTAACATGGTGATTAGTCTCAGTGCAATATATGTCATGTGACATGTTACATTAGAAAATCATTAATCACTAAACAAAAGGTAAGAACAAGATTCTACACTGTCTCTGAAAAGTTGAATGTGTGATAATGTAGGTTCTGCCCTCATTATTTCCCCTTCCAAAACTAATATCCAAAAGACAACCCTGTATTTTCCAATGTAGCACCACACACCTCATCAACATAGACAATCTAAAAAAGTTTGGTATATAAGGTAGAATGTAAATATGTGATGCTGAAACTAAAGCAAGATGGTGAGACCTGTTGTGAATTAAAATGCATGCATACCTGAAACATCATAATTAGAAAAATCCAAAGGCGATGAAAGCTATGGTAAAGATGAAGAAAAGTTCTGTGCTCCACAAAAGATGTCTTTCCATAATGATGATTCCTACCTAAGAAGCCCTGAAAAAGAACCGTGCATGCATTTCTTATGAACACCAAGCAATGCATAAGATATAAGTATACAACAGCAAATAGAGAGTCGAAGTATTCGGGTATAATCTTATTCCAACCGATATTAAGATAGGAACTACATTCACGAATTCTATGTTCATGGTCTGGCTATGCTCAGCTTATCCAATATCCAGCTTTGAGACACATTAGCTGATTAGCAGAAATGTTTAAAAGGTTGCTTTGTGTACTTCCTTCCAATGTACCATATTTGATTATTTTCAGTAGGTAGTGTACTGGGTTCCTCAACATCAATGACCCTGTGTAGCTATGTAATGTTTCAGAGGTGCAAAATGTATCAATAAAAATAACCAAAAAAGTTATCCCTAGATACCCACATATTAGTTTGGTCCCATTACTGCAAAATACAAACCATGTAAATTATTAACAGAAATAAACCTTCTCCTTCCTACTAGGCTTAGAGAAAAATGGATTGCTGATATTCCATGGCCAATCTAGATGAAAACACTTCAGAGACCTGAAAGGGACAATGCGAAAGTTTATGGAAAATAGAAAATAGTAACAAATCAACGGAACCCAACAAATCAACAGCTCGATTGATCGACCTACCAAAAGAACTCATTGAAATCATCATAGTTTCTCCATGCAGAATGTGGTGCTCGCCCATTGTCATTGTTGGCTGTTTCCTGTAGTATATCCACCATTCAGACCACATATAGGACCAAATGTAGCAAGCTAAAATGGCTCCAAGCAGACACCCCACTTACAGCTGCGATAATTTCATATAGAGGATAAATGACTCGGTCAAGAAATGATACTTCATTATTTGAAATACAGCTCTCAGTGGGCTCTGTTGTCTGTTTCTTTGAAATACAGCTCTCAGCAGGCTCTGCTATCTGTTTCCGCATAATCTCCTCCAGTTCTCTTGCTAGCTGTAAAAATAGAAGGGAACATGAATTATCGAATTCAACAACAAAAGTTGTGCTTGATACTTTATACAACATAGGCAAATAATTTAGCTACTTTTGGTGCCTCGCCCTATAATAACAGACATTTCTCAAGCAAGAAACTAGTAAAATAAAGTCATGAACAGTCAATCGTGCACAAAAAGTAGTACAGCAGAGAATATGAGTAGAATCTTCTGCAAACTTACATGATGAAATATATAGCATAAGCCTTCTGGAAGAAATCGTACGTTCGCAGCCTCTCCCCATATCAAGTAGTATAAGCACACATATAACAACTTCTTTTCTTTCGTCAATGACTCAGTGCTAACAGAAAACCATGCAATCTCTTGGTAATAAATATGACGTGGGTTGGAATAAGGAAATGAAAATATTGATGAATATGACAAATCATACTTATTCCAGACAGGACGAAGTGGCAAATAGTTGCACCATTTGATGTAGTTATCAAGAGACTTGGAAAAAACTACATGCACAGCACCCTCATCGATTTTCTGACAACAAATGAAAAAAATGTTAATGAACTAAAAATGGAGCCATCAACAACAAAAGGCAGCTTGCAATTGAGTGTTTCGCACCAGGAGCGATAAGAAATAGCATCTGACCTTTTAACATATTAAGTGTCAAAAATAATTAAATATGGAGCATGAAAAATTATGTAATATATGCATACCGGCTCATTCGCTGATAGCTTCCCCAGACGAGACTGTTCATTTGCCAACAGGTGAACAATATGCTCCCGTTGATTAGTCACATTGTCTTTCTGCAACCAATTATTACATATTTCAGTTCCATGAAGCAACAACATTTTTAAATATTGCAGCATATATCAAGAATGCTTCCAGGAAGTTCTAGCTGCAGTTACATAATAAAAGGTTGTGTCCCACAATTCTGTGTTTCCTTTAATATTTTTAGAATAACACAAAGGCACGTCTATTTTTTCCTTTTCCCCTCCTTTTCAATCATTCTATAATATTGATCATAATCTTAAATATATATAGTTTACATCCATGGATCTTTGTTACTTCTTAGCATTTATGACCATATAGAATACTACTGACAAGATCAGAAACCATATTCTTCAACGATCTGATTTACTGAACATTCACGCCATGTTTTCTTTTATATTAAACTAGATGTTTGATGGAACATACTAACCAAGTCCAGGGAGCAAAAAAAACAGCAATGAGGAAATTACAGCAAATGTTTTTATTTTACCCTCGTCTTCAACCGTCTAATAATAATGTCACATTCTTGAACTATTTGTAAGTTTACACCCATGGATCTTTATTACTTCTTAGAATTTGTGACCATAATAACCATATAGAATGGTAAGCGCAGAAACCATAATTCTTTGACAATCTGATCTATTGAACATCCATGTTATGCTTTATTTTATACTAAATTAAATGATTAACAAAAAGATCAGGGAGCAAAATAAATAAAAACCTACAGCAAGGAAGTAAGGTCTCAATATCTCAATTGTACATGCTAAATTGCTAACTACTTTGCAAATGGCAAGACTCAATTAAAACATAAGAGAAAACTGCACTTTCTCAATCATATGGAACAGCATATTTACTATTAAAGCAAATTGAGCAAGAACTATCAGACTATCAGACTATGACAATAGTACTAACAAGAATTTTTTCACTTAGCTTGCTGGCTAAAACATATTTTCTGTTAGCAGTATCACTAATGGATTTATTCCAGTATTATTAATGGATTTATTCAGTTGTAAGCCTATAATATGATTATGGTTGTGAATTGTGATCGTCTTGGAAAACACAGGCCATATGGTTTACTATGGTAGATCAGTAGATGTGCCTTAAAGATACAAACCTGGAATCCAAATACGCAGTGCAAGAGATCCAGCATATCAGAATTCCTAGCATCAGGGACTGAAAAAGAGCCAGGGAGTCTGGGAAGATCCCTATGGTACTGCAAAGCTGATATAGCAGCCCTTACCTGAGAAGAAACGACATGAAAATTGTACAATACAATTATATCTAAGTAAAAAATGGTAAAAACTAGTGAAAAGGATACTCTATATTTTACCTCTGGAAAAGTGACAATTGCATTTGTTGTAGACAAAGCATCTAATGGAATAATATTATAAGCTACAACATCCTCTGTCCTTGCTGCGTCTTTTTGCATGACTCTTTTCATCTGAGTATAACAGATATTTATATATAAACATTTTATTCATCTCAATTCTCAAGTGCATTAAAAAGGAGAAAAATGAACTCATTCCACAGTGTTATTTGTCTAAAGAAGTAGATCTGTTAACTGTTAACAAAACATTCAAGTAAAGATATTGCTGCCAGCTGACATGAGGCTCCCTGCATTCAACGCATGGTTCTAGCAAGGAAATGTCAGAAAGAAAGAAAAATACTCCTTGCAAGACAGGAATTATTACTTTTTAGTTTTTTACAGTTCAGAGACCTGAAGATATTTGCTTGCCCAACAAATAGCATAATGTCTGTAAGGGTTATACATTACAAAAGAATGTTCTAGATCCATTAATATCATAGAGTTAGTATAGACAGTAAATAACTAAATATACTAACATATTATATTCAAATGTCAGAGCAACTGTCTTGTTAATTTCACATGTTTGCAACTAGAACAATTTTTTTCTCGAACACGTGGAGAGTTGTGTGTCATTTCATTTAAGAAGAGAAATCGACCAGGTACAACAAAATACTCACTCAACTTCAACCAACAACACAACACCCAAACCAACAGAACACTAAAAACACCACAAACTAAAAGAGCGTGACCCTGTCTTGAAAGAGCTATCCAGCTAAAAGACCATGGAAGTCCTTACTCTTTAGCACCAGCAGCACCCCAGATTTCCCCCTCACAGGCCACAGTCCTGACCAGCAAGACAAGATCTGGGGGTGCAATATTAAGAAATAATCATCCCAATGCTTCCCACAGCTCCCAGGCTACCAAGATTATCAAAGAGTTACCACCAACCCAAGATGACAGTAGTGTCGGATTGAGGAGCCAAATTATGTAGCCCAAACTATTGGAAGATGTTGAACCACACCTGCCTAGCAAACACGCAAGAGACCAATATATGTTGAATGCCCTCGTCGGTCTGGGCACAAAAAGGACATGCATCCGGGTGTGGAAGACGACAACGCTTTGCAAGCTGGTCAGCTGTCCAACAACGATTAAGAATTGCTAGCCAAATGAAGAATTTGCACCGAAGAGGAGCCCAAGACTTCCAAGTTCCAAATGTGCCTCCAAGGGGCGAATTTGATTGAACCAACAAAGAGAGAAGAATTGTAGGTTGTCTTACTTGAGTAAACACAAGTATTGGATAATTTCCAAACATGCCGGTTTTCCACTCCTTGCTGAATATTTATGTCCTCAACTAGAACAATAGTTTTCTGAAAACCCCTCAATCCACTATGCATTATGAAAAAAATCTATACATGCAATCTGTAAAGCCAGATCAGCTCCTATCATAGTTTTAGTGAATACATTAAGAGATTACCATTATCTTCCTAGAAGCCAGTAGCAAAAAAAGTGAAAAACTAATTCCATACTAACCAATCATCCACAATACAAACTACCATAAGATAGATGACATACATTTTTCCTAAATTTGTGAACATTTCAAATGAAATAGATAAAAACAATATGAAAAACTAAAGGATCGAGGACAGAAACAAAAACCTCTTCAGATATCAACTTGTCTGCATCCTCAGGTGAAATTTCCCTTGTTATATCCTCTATTACTGACCATAAGACCTTCAAAGTTGCAAGGACTTTCTTGCGCTTCAGAGTTTTACGTTCCAACCTACTCAAACAATTGCAGAAGTTAAATTGCAGATTGTGAGCACCATGCAATATTGGAAGTTGATTTTTTATGCTTAAAAATAGATGTCTCAGGAAAATAAATTAAATAAGAAAGTTTTCAGCATTTCATCAAAGTTAAATGAAGAACATAATTTCGTAGAGGAAATACGTACTCTCCAAGGTTACCGCTGAAAACAGCAGATTCTCTCAACTTCATTTCATCTTCACACAACTCATCAACTTTATGTTTTTCTCTATATACCTTATAAAAGTCCTGCAGTTTAGCAATATCATGACTTCGATCTATAGCACCACCTTCCCTCTTTGCTAGTTTTTGCTGAAAATTTGAGATAGAGATAAACACTCTTAGAAAAATAAATTTCAAATCCATCTACTTAATTAGCATGATTTGAAGTTGTAATTGTTAGTAAGTTTTTGAACAAAATGGTCAAAATTAGAGAAGTTTGACTCATCAAAAAGTCAGCCGACTTATAATATGTAACGGAGGGAGTAATATTTATCTTGAAGGCTGTGCCAGATGTCCAAAACACAATGTACTTGCGAAAAAAGAATGTAATAATAAATTATACACTATACAGCACAGGTATGAACATACCCTGATGACTGACATTAAACCTGTTTTGAACTGAAGTACACCTCTCCCTTCGCTGTTCGGATCCAAATTTTGGGCTAGTGTGTACGCGTGCTCACATACTGCACAAGTGCACATTAAAGTATAAACATAAGAAATTACCACCAAACTGCATTTAAACTTCAAATCAGAAAGTGAACTCAGTTGCAAAAGGCTGGCCCAATTCATTTCAGCAATATATCATTTTATTTTGTGGATCAAGAAATCACAATTCTTCATTACCAGAACAAGGGTGAAAACAGGGCACAAACTATCCTTAAGCAAGCATCAAAAATGCAGCAACAAAGCAACATCAAGCTAACATCAGTTTAACCCAAGCAGGGATAGATATTGACTATCTCATTTGATTTAGCAAAGTAACTGACTAGAAAACTACTTACAATTATATGCAATAATATAAGTGTATCAGTTCAGAACAACACCTGGACCAATTACGAGCTGTTTGTGGCACATTCATTAAGTTGGCCAATTTCAATTTAGCATTTTAGCTTAATGGAAAGGGACAAAAACCTGACTGTGATGCATGGTACCAGAGTCTAAAGATACTAGCACTGCAGTGCGGAGTGGAAAAGATAGTGGACTACATTGGTCAGGGTTCCACCTTCCACCTTATCAGAACAAATCAAAGTTAGCAAAGTCACCTGCTCGGCTTCTCCATTTGAACAAATATGTTTGAAGGTAAAGTAATCCAGGTGATTAGGAGCACCAAAACACATCATCAGAAACCAGTAAAGCGCTGCTACTCTGGTCATAACAACTTAGATAGTCGATACTCGATAGTGCATAGTTGTAGGCCTGATCAGAACTGTTGACTAAATTCAATAGTATAATAGGCTATGACAAGCTAAAAACATGGAAACTACACCTATCGAGCTAGCATGGTCAGGAGTAGCCGATACTAGCTGCAGAAATTACCGAGAAAAAACACCAATGAGTAAACACTAACCGCATTGGTATGGCGATTAATTCTAAGCCGCAACAACCCATACAGCTCCCTGCCCAGCGGAGAAAAAATGGTAAGGAAGCTTAGTAGCTTACGAATCCTGGCGACGGTGGGGTCCTCGTCCTGGATCTCGTCGGCGGCACGGAGCACCTCCTCAATGTGCACGTTGTTGCCGAGAGACGACGGCACGTTCCCGGCGATGCCAGTGACCGGAAGACCGTAGGCGCCTGCCAGACGATCTCCCCGCAACGCCGCCCGCACCAGGCGCTCCCAGTTCGCCGCCGCCCTCGCCATCCCGAAGCCCTCAGATCTAATTTCACACTCGGAAGCCCCTCTCCATAGCCCCGGCTCACCAAGCTGCCACGACCGTCGTGCGCGTCGAAGGGGCGAGAGGGATCGGAGCTAGGGTTTCAGCCTCTCTGCGTGCGCGAAGGAGTTTTCAACCGTTTTGGGGATCTCGAGTAGTCTAGTGGGGACTGGGGAAAAAGGGTGGGAGCGGCAGTCCAAGGGAAGCGAAAATATCATCAGTAGTTCAGTACAGCCAAACCTTGTGTGCGATGAGATCTACCAAGCGGGGGACACGTCGGCATTGTTAGCATGTGATGTTACCGACCTCGGTATCGTAAAACAGGCCCATCCACGCGCCTTCGACTATTATGCCAGGTACTCTGGATTTTGGTTTACTCCAGATTTGTGTTACAATTCAAATTATTTACAAAAATTGTTCACGGCTGTAAAATACTAAGCCATGTTTGGGAAGACGGTTTTTAGAAACTACGGTATTTAAAAAAACTATATTATACTACATTCATAACAATACCATAATTTATAATACCACAGTTTTGGAAAAAATGCTTCGTACCAAAGTTTTCAATATTATAGATTGAGTACAGTATTTCTAATACTGCAGTTTACTTTATAGAGATTTCAGATAGAGTTGTCAAACACCTTTCAATATATAATACTGTAGTATTTCTCAATACTGCAGTATTGCTTCCCAAACTACAAAAAATTGTGTTCTCAAACAGGCCTAAAATGCTATATCGAATCTTACTTCGTCTTTGTTTAGAATTTGTTAGGATTGCCTCAAGAATTTCTAGGATAACCTGACTGAAAATCATTGAACAACAAGGTGGGGATCAAGGTATCCCCTCCCCTCTGATTACGCGGTTTCGAAATGCGATGACCAATATAAAGCGTCGACAGGTTGTTTATTTGACCGAAAATTATACATACCGTAAGATATGTGACGGGTTGGACTGTTCTCCTTTTTTACGTCAACTGTCAATTGACATAGACATAGACGTGTGACGGTTTGAGGTGGTGTATTGCCGCGGAAAGAGGACAATACGCTGGAACGAAGGGCAAAGACAGCAAAAGTTTACACCCGCCTGGTGGACCGAGAACGTATTTTTTGGAACAGAACCAGAGCACAAAAATGTTGATAGTATGGATGCGGCGGCCTAGATCATGATCAAACTTGGTTGGCATAACTCAAATATATTTCATTTATATATTTTAAAAAAATTACAAAAAAATCTGCCAAAAAGTAAAAACTGCTCCTATAATTCTGTAAACCATAAATATATAAATGAAAAAAATATCCGGTCTAACTCAGTCTACTGTAGAATAGAAAAGATGAAATCAGGCCTAGGCAATCAGTCACCATTCAACGCGCGTTTACGATCATAGGAGCCTGCATCGGCCCATGACAATGTAATCGATCTGTAGATGACTCGTAGTCGTAGCTACACAACTGTTGTGCATATGAGACAAATGGTGACGAGAGAAAATGTAGGCCGCATGGCATGCAGCTCACGGAGACAAGAAAATGTGCTAGTAAACCATATCTTTGGCCATATAGTTAATGGATGTTCCGGGATTTCATATTCAAACTTTTTTGGAACACATGAATTAAATTAAAATCTTCAGAAAAATGAAAATACTTCATTCTAAATCAACGAATGATTTGTACAGACATCAAAGTGTTCATAAGGAGACGGACGTCTGACTGCTTGTGTAGCTTGGTTTGTCAATTAAAGCACACATTACCTTGGTTTGCCATCAGAGTACGAACAACAAGCATCATGTAACAGTCACCTTGATGATTGTAGCCCACTTGCATAATGCTTTGGATTCAAATTCCACAGTGTATCACATAGCATAAAACTACAGTCTCACAGAACCAGTTTCCCTCTGGACACCGTCTAAGTTTACAAACAGAAGACGGTGTCAAAAGATGGTGCTGAATTATTGTGCCACCTCGCGGAATGCTATTTTTTCTTAATTATCCAGTTTAACCGTAACAAGTTTGAGTGTAACCATGGACATCCATTTCTTCCTTGTTTGTTTGTCCCACCCTTTTTTTAGATACAACCGTCATTTTTTAACGAAAGACAATTTTGAGAAAAACTGACGAAATTTAAACAATAACTTAAAATTATATATAGTAGGTTCTAAAAAACAAATTTGCTGGTAGCTTTTAAGCTGCAACTGAAACAAGCAACCACTTTGTTGATCTGTATGACTGTATCATATTAGTGTGACGCGAAATTGTGTATCATAACTATGTGGCATCAAATGCATCTTTCTTCTGATACATCACCGTGATGCTAGCGAAACGGTATTACAAATTCTTGTAACATTAAATATCTTCGACGTTTTTATCCTTAATACAATAAAGACATTCTTATATTTGGATTAATAAAGATGTTTAATTTTTTCGATCTAATTTACCTTCATTTTTCCCTTGAACCCAAGTATTTGTATCAATAATTTACATTCATTGTAGCCTACTTGGTTATTATTGATCATTTTGCCCACTTAAGGGCTCGGATTTTTATTTTGTTTTTTCCTGATCTATTTAAATATTATTTCTAATAATTTGTAAAACTAATGGTTCTAAACCACATACACGTAGTCTAAGTTTCTCTACGCTATAGATCTAAGTCATATCAAACAATTGAAAATTCATTACGTGTGATCGGACACAGTACACATTTATGAAAGAAAAACATTACTTCATTTAAAATCAAAATGATTGTTTTTCTCCTACTTTTTCTATTCGACGGGCTCAACAAGATACATCTCCAAGTCTTCGATGAAGACATTGGCAATCTCCTCCACCTCTGAGTAGAGGCGTTCCACATCGAACTCATCCATATTGGTCGGCCAGCCCCGCTCGGATGTAGTCCATACACGTTGTGGGATACAACGCCCGAACAATTCCATGTGTGTGTTGCCCCCGAGCGCATAAAGTCCCAAGCTTGATATCGAAGACGTGTCGCCGACCCCTAGAGTCGCTCCATAAATTATTCAGTCGACCACTCGATGTCGACTAGTTCACCGTCAATCATCTTGACGATTGTCTTAGCCCCGGCCCAATAATGATCGTGTTGCGCTTGAGTATTGCTCAAACGCAACTCCAGGTCGACAAATTGCGCATTTATTCACCGATGAAGTTCTACAAATAAAATAATGTTTCAAACGAATTACTCCAATGCTCACAAAGTAAAGTAAAGGGTCTGTAGTATATACTTTTGTACTCACCGAATGCATCCTCTACCTTCTTTGGGGCAATGGTGTTGGCCGCCTCGGCAGCTTTGATTTTCTTCTTGAGGTCAGTAGCTTCGGCCTCCGCCTTCTTCGCCCTAGCGATGGCTTCATCCCGCTCGGACAAAGCCAATTCAACTGAAGTGTCTGATCGGTCTGCTAAGCCAGTGGCAGTCTAAAAATGCTCCTCCATCACCAGCCACTCTGTTTAACAAGCACTTATTAATGTAGTCCCAAAAAACCGAAGAAGAAGAAACCAAACACGTCGGAAAAGAGCGTGAGGTGGTCCACTCACCTCCGAGGGAAGTAGAGCAGCCCCGCCGCACACAAAACGACCAAGAGGAGTTGGCGTGCGGTGGGGTTGTGAAGTGTCAGCGATCTAGTTCGCCGTGAAAGAGGAAGAAGAAGAATATGATGACGGCGGCGGAGGAGGAGGAGGAGGAGGAGGAGAAGGAGGCAACGACAATGGTAGAAGAGTATAAAGAGGCGGCAGAGCGGGTCAAGCCTCCTCTTGGCACCCTGTGTCCTCATCATATGAAGGAGAAGGAAAGAAAAGGATAGCAGGGACAAACATGGTTTTACAAAAAATCAGACACCTGCAAGTGGACCCGTATCGCCAGAGCGAGTATAAAATGGCATGCGGGCATCAAACAAAAAAAAATTAATAACATATAAGAAAATACTAAAATTCTAATGATATTTCGGACGTTCCTTAAAATAACGGTGTCACGAAGGGGATTAACCTATGATTATGCCAACTACTCTAGATTGGATTTTGAATTACTCCATATTTCTAGTACAGTTCGAATTGTTTACAAAAAAAGGTTCACCGTTGTAAAATACTAAAACGCTATCTCGAATCTTACTTGTTTGTTTATAATTTGTTAGGATGCCTCAAAATTTTGTAGGATGACCTGACTGAATAACATCGAATATCAAGAACCTCTCTAATTAAGTGGTTTGGAAACATGATGACCAGTATAAAGCGTGGAGATGTTGTTTATTTGACTAAAAAATTGTGCATGTCGTAACATATGTGATGGATTGGACTTTTTTTTTCATTTTTTACGTCAACTACATACATAGACGTGTGACGGGTTCAGGTGGTGTATTGCTATATGCTAAGCACTTAGGCAGGAACACAGGGCAAATGCAGCAAAAGCTTACACTTGGTGGCCCGGCGTATTTTTTTTTTTTGGAACAGAATCAGAACATGAAAATGTTGATGGTATAGGCGCGGCGGCCGAGATCAGGATTAAACTTGGTTGGTCTAGCTCCAATTCATTTCATTTATATATCTGTTTTTTTTTAAATTACGAAAAAAATCCCCTGTTGAAAAGTTAAAAACTGTTTCCTCTAATTTTGTAAACTAAAAAAATAAATATATAGATGAAAAAATACTCGGCCTAGCTCAGTCTATTGTAGAAATGAAAAGCTGGAATCAGGCCCAGCCAATCAGCTGTTGTTCAACGCGCGTTCACGATCATAGGAGCCTGCAGCTGCCCATGACAATGCAGATGACTCGTAGTCATAGTCGTAGCTACACAACTATTGTGTATAAGAGACAAACGGTGACGAGAAGAAAGTAGACCGCATACCATATATAGAAAAGTTTCATATTTGCTACTGAAAATATGTCATTTGTTGTGTCACTAACATTGGGCCTAGGACTCACATGTCAGTGACACATCCAATGGTATATATGAAACTGCATAATTTTTCAGTGGTATATTAAAAATAATCTCAAAAAAGGTGCTAGTAAAACATATCTTTGGACATGCGGTTGATGGATGTACTGGGATTTCATATTCAAACTTTTTGGAGACACATAAATTAAATTAATTTCTTCAAAAAAATGAAAATACTTCATTCTAAATGAACGAATGATCTGTACAGTCGTCAAACTGTTCATGAAGAGACGGATGCTTGACTGCTTGTAACTTGGTTTGTCAATTGAAGCACACATTACCTTGGTTTGCCATCAGAGTACCAACAACAAGCATCATGTAACAGTCACCTTGATGATTGTAGTCTGCATACTTAATGCCTTTGATTCAAACTCCCAGAAACTACACACCTCACAGTTTTTGATCCCTCCAGACACCGTCTAAGGTTATTCACGGTGGGGGTTCATGGGATTCATGGTACCATGACACATTAGAGTTTTTACTGACATAACATTAAATTAATGAGAGAAGAGAAGTAAGCAGTGTCATCTTCATGACATGGTGCTAACCCGTTCCTAGACGGATAAAACGAAATGAAGCGCCAACTATGAGTCAAATCGTTTTGTCGGAGCGAGTGTGTTTAATTCAGTTACAAAATATTTAATTACACTGGTTAACTTAGAAAATAGTGAAATGAAACTCTCCACTGAGAGAAGATATTTAATTCAGTTGTAAAGCTGATGTGATCTTCTAGGTAACCGTGTTATAAAACTTACCACTGTAAATAGCTTAAGCTGTACAAACAGAAGATCGTGTTCAAAGATGATGCTGAATTATTGTGCCACTCGTGGAATTATGTTTCTTCTAATTATCCAGTTTAAGCGGTAACCATAGCCATCCAATTCTTCGTCTTTTGTGTGTCCTACCTGTTTCCGGATACAACCGTTATTTTTTAACGAAAAACAATTTTCAGACAAAACTTTTATATTTATATTATAATGGTTGTATCGTGAAAAATAGAAAAACTGATGAAATTTTAAATGATAACTTAAAACTAGAGTAAGCTCTAAAGCTCGAATTTTCTGGTAACTGCAACGGAAACAAAACAACCGCTTTGTTGATCTGTATGATTGTATCGTACTAGTGGGACACGAAATTGTGTATCATAACTACGTGGCATCAAATGTATCTTTGATCTGATACATCATCGTAATGCTGGCGAAGGCGACGCTGTCTTCTCATCTGAATATCTCTTGTCGCTGTGCAGTGAGTGGGCCTGTCCATTGTAAGCTGATCATGAGTGGCTGATGCTGGACGACAACAATGGTGTCGTTTGGACAGAGAATGCCTTAAAGTCGGTAGTGTTAACTGCCTTTTTTTTCTTCTGAATCATAGCGTGATAGCGATCAATTCCTCAAAAAACTGGAAGTTAACACAGCTTTTCAGGCGGCGAAAAGCAACGACAGAACTGCATGTATAAACGCAACGCTCGGCGTAGGTCAGCCTGCCCTTTGTTTTCCATCATGACTGACACGTCACAGCTTACGAACAAAAGCTTAATTTACCTCGGAGTCTGGGTCATCGGAACTGAACTCCAAGCTAATTTTACTCCGGGACAAGTCCACGGTCACCTACCAGTACAAGTTACACGCTGCACAGTAAGTTTTTGTGTGCAAAAATGATGCACGACTCGATTGATCCGGTGCATGCATATGCTGATATGCAGATATGCTCATCCAAAGCAGAGGCACGCATGCATAGAAAAAGAAGTAGTACCAACCAAACAGGCAGACGCATCATGCATGGGTGATGGCTAGCTAGCTGCAATGGCGTTCGGCAGCCTTCTATTCCCGTCTCTGATGATCGGTGAAGCATTCGCATGGGCGTCTCTATCTGACGGCTGTTCCAGGACAATATGGGCATGCAATGCAGTGGTAGCAGTGCAGGTCAGATGGCAGTTCGTGCAAGCGACAAACACGTAGCTCTCGCCGCGCAAGAGATATCTAAAAATTTGAATTCCAAAGCATATTTTTATCGTGCTATTTAAGTTTTTGTATCATTTTTTGGCAGATTCGACGTCATGAATGTCATAAATGTACTTATAAAAATCATGTAAACATTTATTCTGTTCAAAAAAATACGGGACGATAGGTCTGTTCAGCTGGCAAAAAACACAGAGAAGCATTACTGGAATTTAATGGAAGCAGCAGCAGCTGAGTATGGCGGGCCTCAGGTCCGAATCAGCAGCGCTGGGACGACGACGTGTAATGTAAACGCCCATCCAGGCATCCAGGCGTCCATATGATTCCGTCCCGAGCAGGCAGAGGCAGAGGCCATTGAATCCCGGTCTGCGTCAGTGCAATGATATCTGCTACTGCTACGCCTCTCTGCCTGCGCAACGTCTGAGTTGGACATGACTCCATCGATGCATGCAAAGCAATTATCGGTGATCAGGACGTGCGTGTCTCTGCTCCGACTGCTCGCCTGTACGTTGTACTACACAGCATTCAGTGGTGACTGGTGCGCACGAGAATTTGCCTTTCAGTTCGTCACGCAGCTGCGTGGCACGCACCACAGGCACAGGCCGCCGGCGTTTGCACCGTTCGTCCGGTGCTGCAGGATGGTCTGGTTGCTCCATCGGTTGCTTCTCCGAATGATTGTTTTTTCTTTTCGTTTTCACCATGGGCCAACCGGTTACTTACGGTCTTCGTACTACAATAATTAACCTGATTGCCGTTACGATCGATCTAGACGGTCAGCCAGTCCGAAAAACTGCCGTTGAGTCAGTAACCACGGTTTTATGAATCTAGTCGTACGCCTGTAGCATGTACCTCCCATCTGATATGAGATTGAGTTGACCAGCTGGGACGAGTAGCAGCTAGCCAGTTGGACATTTCTTCACGTACAGTATATCGCCTGGACTAATCGACGCACATAACACCGGGCGTCCGGCGTGGACCAGCCGCCACACCGTCCGATTTTCTCATACCTCCACCAGGCCGTCGACTTTATACTCACAGTATTTGACCTGCAGGTTGAAAAGGCTCAAAGTTTTTCTGGAAGATGACCCAAGCTGGCTCCTCAGATGATCTTACAGCACTACTGACCTGGATCGCAAAGCATATGGAGCGATCGATGCCATTGTTATCGTCGACCAGTGCTAGCTGTTCCCAACCCTCTTATCTGTAATCATCATCCATATCAATAGTTTGGTCGATTAAACAAATTAATGCGACTCAAATGTACTTAAAGAACTTGTTTTGCACAGCTTTGGGCGCGCGAGTAGACCGCAATGCAAGTCTTTTGATGAGACTAGAAGCATGTATACACTAACAAACTCATCATGCGATGGCAGCAGTACTACAATAATGCATATCAATTAGTCCTACTAGGAGGGGGAGGAGAAGCTACGACTAATTGTCTAGCCCTTTACAACTTTAGTTAGGCAGACGTAGCACACTCGGCGCCCTTGCATGATTAAACCACTGCGGCGTACTAGTCCCTCAAATTCTATTCCCTTGTGCTTGGCCCCTGCCGTGTCAAGTAGGACACAATGGTGACATACATGGGTACCCATTTCCAGTTGTATCCACGAATAAGGAAAATTCTGGTTTCAAGGCGAATTAGATATATAAGACAGATGCTGCTGCGCTGATAAGATAAGTATTACTTTCGACACATTACACGCGTACGTGCAAGCAAGTCAAGCTCAATTAAGCATATCATTAGCTTAATTTATTCCAGAAAAGATCGTTAGGGATATATCTAGATATGTTTAGGTTGGTAGAACTTAACAGCGACGAGCGCCGAGCGGCTGAGCTGAGGGGCGGGTCAGACGAGGCGTCTCCAGACTGCAGCGGCAGGTTGCGGTTTAAGCTAGCGATACACGTCGTCTGCCTGGCTGTACCCGGCTTGGGGCTGGTGCTGGGAGGATCAAAGCTGCTCGGCCCGGCCGGCAGATATAGATAAATATGGGCGCGAGCGTAGCTGGTGCAACTGCAGCACGACGGAGTATCGATCTACTCGTGGGTTGGTATGCCCCGGGCAACGTGCTGGTTGAATAGTGCGTGACAAGCTTACGTTGAATACACATTAATCCATCGGTTTCTTTCTTGCATTGTACTCCCTCCAGTGTACAAATAATAGTCGTTTTGGTTTTTATTGAGAGTGTACAAATATTAGTCATCCCATCAATCGAAACATTGCTGCCAAATGAGATGTGACCATCGGGAGTTGAACTTGGTAGCACCACTAAAATCTAGGCTCCATAATCAATTGAGACAATCCTTGTAACTTTATTTAATATCACCTTGGTATGTGTAATTTTGTCTAAACGACTAATATTTATACACCGGAGGGGGCTTCCATGTTTCATCTCAAATGCACGCGCGCATCGTCCCTTTGCCCCCTCGCCCGAGAAGAACGCGTGCGTCGGGTAGAGTGAGAGTACGCACTGGGATTACATTGATATATATAGCTTATTGGTTAAATACAGACGCATATAGTTTATTGATAATTTTATTATAACTAGTATCTCATTGCAATAATCTAATAATTAGTTGTCGTAGCAATTGTGTTAACTACAGTAGATTTTTACGTGGTATATGGTGTATAGAATGAACCTTAAAGGATTCTCAGAGAAAGAAAGAATTTATACTAGTTCAAACCTCTCCGAAAAGATAATAGCTATACGTCTAGTTTATAGTGGATTTTGACATTGTTTTGTCTCTAGTGAACATGTTGTCCCCCAAAGGGATCCCCCTATTACAAGGGCATGGTCCTACTTATATAGGCTCGCAGGACAAAGAAAAAGACCTAAATGTCCTCTACAAGTTGTAGGCTTTATAGGGGCAAAAAGGGAAAAAGCTAGACTACTGTACATTTGACTTTACATACATAGTAGATAAACATCACTTCTAGAGCAGGTATATGACATACCAGGAGTGAGGAGCCCTGGTATGGCTTTACACTGTAGCAGGGCCGGCCCTGATATTTTTGTGGCCTGGCGCGGAACAAAAAATGGTGGCCCCCATTACAAAATAATATTGAAAAATTTAGTGCCATTAACAAATCTCACACTAATAAGTTTAAATATAAAGGAGAAATATTTCTAGATTATTTAAAACAATTTCTTCTAACAGGTCTGTTGTTCGTGACTTATGACTAATTTGTAATTGAGCTTTATTAATACTTGTGAGACTTATTAGCATACTAAATTTTGGAGGCCCCCTACTTTCGGAGGCCCGATGCGGTCGCACCGCCGGCACTGCCCCAGGGCCGGCCCTGCACTGTAGCAATGCTTGGATATTTCTTTTGGTCTGGAGTACCTACCGGATGGCTTCAGCCGGAGCTAGCTGAGAGGGCTCCGAAGAGCACTCCGAAACGGACCTCGAAGAGGGCTCCGAAGCGGCTGTAAGAGTAGGCTCTGAAAGGCTCCGAAAAGGGATTCGAAGGGGACCGGAGGTGGTGCCGGAGGCTTGACTTCAAAGGGGACCTGGAGGGATCCCAGAGGCTTGGCTCCGGAGGGCTCCGGAGGCTTAACTCCGAAGGGGACCCGGAGGGATCCTGGAGGCTTGGCTCTAGAGGAGCAAGTCTTGACATTTCTTGGAGTTGACTTTAACAGAGGGGGTTGGAGCTTGTCTTGAGGCTTCGCTAGTTGATAGGCTTCGAGGCTGAGACCTTCGGAGACTGACGTCATTTTGCCCCTGTTTAAGGAAAAACTAATTCCCTCAACATTAGCGAAAACTAGCCTTTCCAGCTTATTAACTTAAAAGCAAATACTCATTTAATTTCCACCTAAATTATTTATTAAATCTCAACCCCTCTCGAACAATTCATTTTCATTGCATTACCTTTTACAATCTAAACTGCTAAACGTTCTTAATTTTTCTCCATATTATTATTATTATTATTATTATTATTATTATTCCCTAATCTGAGCGCTGTTGTTTGCATGCGCCGAGGCAATTTCCCTAATCGATCGGCCGACGAACATCATGCGATGCAATCATGTGATGCCTGCATTCGAGGAGGGAACAATATAATCGTTCGTGAGCTTGATTGCACCAAAAATCCCATCGTTACCGCGGAATTCGGCTCATTTGTGAAAAAAAAAAGGAACACCGGGCAACGGGAATTCACTACTGATACGTATTGTCGCCAAACATTACCCATGCATACACAAAACCTGATTAACGTATCACACGCATTTAAAATTCATAAAGATAAAACTTCTCAAATCTCAAAGATTTTTTATATTATATATCATCAAAAATGGAGTCACCAAATTTATTTATTTGACGCAATCAGCACTTTAAAATGGCACATTAATCTTTAATCGATCGAACCATGCTCCATACACACTCTATCTTCACTGAACTCAACACAAGTACGTACTCCCTCCGGTACACAAAAACAAGTCGTTTTAGGCTTCTATCAAGAGGTTGCTAAAACAAGTTGTTTTGCATTTTATTGTGCATTTTGGACAACTATACCCCTCAAGTAGTACTACTTTTTTCTTGTTTTTCGTGCTATGTTTACTCTTGCACTATATTTAATATGGGCAAACATGGAAAGTACACACTAATTAATTGCTCCTTGGTATGTGAAATCATGTCCAAAACGACTTGTTTTTGTGTACCGGAGGGAGTACTCAACCACTATCACATCCCCTGGTTTCGAAAAGATGTCTCTTCTTGTTTACAGGGACACATCGGAATTCTCTTTTGCACATTGGAGAGATGTCGGAGCATTGTTCGATAAGGCAGGCAGGCAGGCAGGCTCATCTAATCCAAAACAAAACAATGGGAGATTCGAGCCGGCCGATCGAATTCTATACTCTACTCCGGCACTGTCATTCTCCCACACGCAAAGCGACAATCGAATTCCGTCGAGACGCCCTCGAAAACGGCTTCTTGGCCCAGACATCCGTCGACAAAAGCGACCAGCCTCTCGAGTCAAAGAATCATTGACACTAGAGTACTAGACCATATACTAATCAATTTGTGTTGCGATACTTTATTTATTTTCGAGATAGATTAATAAATTAGTGGTATAAGAAAAGCTAAGATATCTATAATTAATAAAAACAATATTGTGGAGTACGTAAATGACAAGTGTTATGTACGAACCAAATATATTTAAAGAGTTAAAAAATAAAATATCTGTGTGATAAAATTGATGATATAGTAGTAAAGTTTTTACAATTAATATTTGTTACTTATCTTTATTTATGGGTTTATAATAATTCTTTTTAAGTAGACTATTCAAATGAAAGCTTCGGAGGCTATGATTGGTCTGGTCGCCGATAAGTGGGGCCGTAGGCCGTCGTAGCAAGGAGAGGCTCTCATCCGCCGGTCGGTCCGAGTACTACTGCTACTACTACTGAACGTTCTGAAAAGACGCCGCGAATCGCTACCGTCCACGGCGTCCAGCTGGCGCGTGGCCGGAGTGGCCAGCACCGGCACCGCCCAGCGATCCACTCCAAGGAGCAGAGAGCATTGCATTGGCTCGCCATTGGCGTACAGTTTGCTCCACTGACGTCTGCTCCCACAACCATGGCCGCGGTCCGCGGAGCACTGGAGCTCACCCTTTTCTCGCTACCGTGTCTGATCAATCATGTGTTAATTTGAAAGCTGCGGAGCGATTTGCTATCGGAGAAGGATTGTTGCTCGCTGCACCCTCGGAGTGAAATCTGTAGCAGCAGCAAAACGATGGGAAATTCCGCTATGCTATTCGCCCGAGTTGCGAGACGAACACGGCATTTTCGTATCTTTGGAGTTTGGCTCAAAGTTACCAGTGCCTTAACCGGTACAGTTACGGTAAGTGTCGCTTCAGAAATGATCCTTGGAAGGAAATGGGGGAGAGGCCACAGGCCAAGTACTTCACCGGAAAGTGACTCAAGCCCGGGCTTTTAGATTAACCCATCGTTTTCTGATCCAACGGTCACCGGGAGCAGAGTTTGCCCATGGCAGTGGACAGTGGCACCAGCAAATTCAAATTCAACCGAGTTTGCCCCTGCTCTCCTCTAGTCCTGCTTCTGCTCTCCAGCTCACCGCCGGACGCCGGTGCCGCCCATCACTCACGCCTCCCACCCACTGCCACCCCTACATAAACCCCCGCACTCTCCTGCTTGTTGTCACACCACCATCCACTCCGCTCTTCTTCTTCCCTTGTCCCCCCACCGTTGTTTGAATCAAATCAGCTCCAGTTAGTTTACAGTTTTCACTTACAAGTTACAAGCGAGCAAGAATCCAGTTTCTTAGTTTCTCTTCTCCGACGAGAGTGGTAGCCATGCGGACCCAAAGAAGCCTCCTTGCGCTCGTCCTGTCCTTGCTTGTTTCCTCTGCCCTGCTCGCCGTCTCCTGCGCGCAGGAGCGGAAGAACTACGTGGTGCATCTCGAGCCGAGGGAGGACGGCAGCGTCGATTCGGTCGAGCTGTGGCACCGCTCCTTCTTGCCGGAGGCGACGACTGACGCGGCGGGGGACGACGGCCCGAGGATCATATACTCGTACAGCCACGTGCTGACGGGGTTCGCCGCGCGGCTCACCGACGAGGAGGCTGAGACGCTGAGGAAGAAGGAGGGCTGCCTGAGGCTGTATCCCGAGGAGTTCTTGCCGTTGGCGACCACCCATTCGCCGGGGTTCCTCGGGCTCCAGCTCGCCAAGGATGGCTTTTGGAGCCGCTCCGGGTTCGGCCGGGGCGTCGTGATTGGCCTCCTGGACACAGGCATCCTGCCCAGCCACCCTTCCTTCGGCGACGCCGGTATGCCGCCCCCGCCGAAGAAGTGGAAGGGCACCTGCGAGTTCAAGGCCATCGCCGGGGGCGGATGCAACAACAAAATCATCGGCGCGCGCGCGTTCGGCAGCGCCGCTGTCAACTCCACGGCGCCACCCGTGGACGACGCGGGCCACGGCACGCACACGGCGAGCACGGCCGCGGGCAACTTCGTCCAGAACGCCGACGTCCGCGGCAACGCCCACGGCACGGCTTCCGGCATGGCGCCGCACGCGCACCTGGCCATATACAAGGTGTGTACCCGGAGCCGGTGTTCCATCATGGACATCATTGCTGGGCTGGACGCCGCCGTCAAGGATGGCGTCGACGTGCTCTCGTTCTCCATCGGCGCGTCCGCGGGCGCGCCTTTCAACTACGACCTCGTCGCCATTGCCACGTTCAAGGCCATGGAGCACGGCATCTTTGTCAGCTCCGCCGCTGGCAATGACGGCCCGACCGCCGCTACCGTGGGCAATGGCGCGCCCTGGATGCTCACGGTCGCGGCCGGCACCATGGACCGGGCTATACGCACCACGGTGAGGCTTGGCAACGGCCAGGAGTTCGACGGCGAGTCCCTGTACCAGCCCCGGAACAACACCGCCGGCCGCCAGCTCCCACTGGTGTTCCCGGGCCTCAACGGCGATCCCGATTCCCGCGACTGCAGCTCGTTGGTCGAAGCAGAGGTGAGCGGTAAGGTGGTGCTCTGCGAGAGCCGCAGCATCGTCGAGCACGTCGAGCAGGGACAAACCGTGTCCGCCTACGGCGGCGCCGGCATGATCCTGATGAACAAACGGGTCGAAGGCTACACGACATTCGCCGACGCACACGTGCTACCAGCATCGCACGTGAGCTTCGCCGCCGGGTCAAAGATAATGTCCTACATCAAGTCCACGCTCAAGCCCACGGCGAGCGTCACATTCAGGGGGACGGTGATGGGGTCGTCGCCTGCGCCGGCCGTCGCGTTCTTCTCATCCCGCGGACCGAACAAGGCCAGCCCCGGCGTCCTGAAACCGGACATCACCGGACCCGGCATGAACATCCTCGCCGCATGGGCCCCCAACGAGATGCACACCGAGTTCGCGGACGGCGTCAGCCTCTCCTTCTTCATGGAGTCCGGTACGTCGATGTCAACCCCGCACCTGAGCGGCATCGCCGCCATCATCAAGAGCCTGCACCCAACCTGGTCCCCTGCGGCGATCAAGTCGGCGATCATGACGTCGTCCGACGTTGCGGATCACGCCGGCGTGCCGCTCAAGGACGAGCAGTACCGCAGTGCGAGCTTCTACTCCATGGGCGCCGGCTACGTGAACCCCTCCCGCGCCGTGGACCCAGGCCTGGTCTACGACCTCCACAGCAACGACTACATCGCCTACCTGTGCGGCCTGGGCATCGGGGACGACGGCGTGAAGGAGATATCGCACCGCCGCGTGTCCTGCGGCAAGCTCAAGGCCATCACCGAAGCAGAGCTGAACTACCCGTCGCTGGTGGTGAAGCTGCTGTCCCAACCAATCACGGTCCACCGCACCGTGACCAACGTAGGCAAGGCAAACTCCGTTTACACCGCCGTGGTGGACATGCCCAAGGAGGTCGCGGTCACCGTGCACCCGCCAATGCTGCACTTCTCCAGGGTCTACGAGAAGCAGACCTTCACGGTGACCGTGCGGTGGGCAGGACAGCCGGCCGTCGCCGGCGTGGAGGGGAACCTGAAGTGGGTTTCCGACGTGCACGTCGTGAGGAGTCCGATCGTGATACCGCCATCTAAGGCCGTCGTGTAGTAAAAGCCGCTTCTTTGCTTGTGCCGGCCGGACAAGAGTAGAAAGTACTCCGTACGTGGCTGCTGTACGTATGGCGACGTAGGCGTAATACGGATCGATTGTTGTGTAGGTTACGGGCTATCCATCGGCCATCGTTGAGCACCTCTGTAAGCGCAGCAAGCTCAGCTGCAATTGCAAATCTGCAACGGACTTGTTGTGTAAATACTGAAAAATAATGGAATTCTAGTCCTTAAGATTCCATTAACGTTGGGCTTCATTTTCGATCCATCCGGCATTCCAGTTATTCCACTTAACTATACATATAGTGCAGTGCAGGCTACTGATTACAGAACAGTTCAGACCCAATCGTACCGGCAGCCCCGACGCGTTTAGTGATAAAATGGAGCACTTAAACAACGACGTGAGATTTCTTGGGGTTGGAAAGCGAGCAAGTGAGGGGCAGGCAGGACAGCTGCTGTAAAATTATGTATGGATCCGTAGGTATGCCAACCAGAAAAATGTCACAGGAGTAATAGCGAGAGACAGAGATGCATCGCATAGCTGTGCCATACTGATCAAGACGCGTTCGCATGCTCGCACAGCGATCATAACTCGGTCGTTTTAATGGCGTTCCTACCCCCATTCACTTTCGGACGGCAGCATCAATTTCCAGCCTGTAACTTCATTCTCGTAAGATGGTACATATGAGAGCTGTTGCAGCAGCTCTGTTCGGACCTTGTACTGCCTGCCATACATGTTGCTGCATCTCTTGTTATTTCTCGGCTCACAGATACACACACGCGTTCACCAAACACCAAACCACCAACAAATGTGGTCTAAGCGAAGGATGTAATGTACAGATTTAGTGTGATAGTGGTCGCTCGTGGCATATTAAGTAGGCACACTTTGGTGGGTAAGATCTAAATTAACTTCCTCGTTCGTTAACCTCAAAGTTCGATCACATTGTTGCTGTGTTCAGATTAGTACGGTCATGTAAGACTCAGAGGGAACATGACACTTGAAAGTAAAAAAAAAAACTGATCATGCGCTAGCTTCGTCTAGAGAGAAAGGGCCGCCTCTCGCCTGCACTAATGGAATGCAAGTACTGAGGACTGGATTAAGCATCCGGTAGGGGTAGGGAAAACCCAGCGTGGGCGTCACTATCTTGATTCTTGCATCAGCCAAATTAAGAGAGGTCAAATACGTACAACCTACTTTGCATGCTGTCCTGCTCTCCTCCAACACCCATCAATGTAACCCATGATGGTTTTAGATAAAACAGCAATGGCTTTGCATCGAAAAAGGCACCGGTTATTTTTTGAGGTGAACTAGACACGCATAAGGATGGCAACAAAAATATTTCTTATCACTATCACTATCATTCTTTTTTTTCTTATTCTCTATTCTCATCTAATTTTAGGTAAAACTTTTCTGATCCATGTTTTGGTAGAAAAAAAATCTAATCTTTATGAACATTCTATCATAGTTTCACGTCTAGTTGACTTTACGGAGGAGGCCTAGGATAACAGCAACATTCTATTATAATTTCATGTACTTAGGTAACAACATGAGAAGCACAGTTGGACGATTGAGCATAGGGCACTGTAGACAATACGATGGTGTGAAAGATTTTTTTCATCCTATTCTCTAATGGAGAAATTACTCAATAAAACTCCTATTCTCTAAGGAATTTAAACACAAGTCCATTGCTATCCCTCTCACATCCCAATTTCTTCTGCTGGCGTGGCAGGTTCCAAGAGTTAACCACGTAGCTGGTCCACCGGGTTATGCTCAGTCTATAGCACTATATTATTTTGTCGTTCCTTGCACTATAGCAAGTGCACGAACACCACTGTGGTGTGTTTAGTCAAATTTAACCTCCATAACAGCAAGGCGATGTAAAAGTTGATCGAAACATACCAAAATGGGCACACCTGCTCTCCCAGTAAAGCTGATCAAGCGCGTTGATTGGGCATTTCAGCATCTCACAAGTTGAGAACAGAGGAGGAGGGATACCACTACGGACACAGTCACACAGATCGGGCGCCGTAGCTGCTTTTCACTGTAACTTTTGCAGTTACAGGCGGTACTCTGGATCTGAGTTAGACGGCGGAGATTAAAACACTGTGTCGCAAAATGATACGGAGTATGTACAAGATGCTGTAGCGACAGATTGGACGGTGGATCATGGAAACCGAGGCCTAAATTTAGGTGATGCCACAGATGTGAGGGCAGCCAAAGCCGATAGATCTGGATTTTTTTAAAATAATATTTTTTTAAAAAATAATAATAATTGTGTATAGCCTTTGAACAACCGAACTAGGCCGCTGTTCGACAGATGGTTGACCGAAACATGCCGTCGCGACAAGGTTTAATCAGCCATCGGCTTGAACAGGACTGACTATATACAATTGAATTTTTTTTCAATTTTCTTTTAAAAAAAATTGATACACCAGTGTTCTACTGCTACGCAACAGCTAGCTCACGAGATGCATCATCGGAGCAGGACAATGGGGTACAGCGTGGTCGACCGTGTGCCCGTGGCTGGATGACGCACACGCACTGTTCGTGCGGCGCATGCGTTTCCCAGAATCTTGTCGATCTCCTCACGCTCCGGGCATCGATGATCGCAGGAAGCTAGCAACAGCTGTGGCAGTTCGTGCATTCGTCAGACAAGTATTTTCCATGGCTCGTAGAATGGTACTATCATTAGAATCAATTCTGGTCCTAGTATCGTATATATTTATAATTTTATCTATGATTTGTTTGCTGGACTAATGTACCCTTCTGATTTCTACATCCACTAATTAAAAAACGCAATAAATTATTTTACAGCCTTAAATAAAAAGAGTGAAAATGTTTTTTAACCAGAATAAAACGAGATAAAAAAGAGATGAAAGTAGTATAAGTTCATCGTCAGGAAAGATGAGAGATGAAATGAAATGGAACACAGTGCACACGGAGGCCAGTGGTGAATGGACCAGTGACCAGTGTGCACTGCAGAGGATGCAGCTGGATATTTTGAAACACACAGCCACACGCTGACACGAGAAGCCAGCCTGTGGCGCTGACGTGGTGCAATGATGTGGCCCCGGTGTCGGAATTCGCAGTTACACCTGGCCGTGCATCAAATTAGCGTGGAGTAGTAACGTGATAAATTTGATGGGCCTTGTTAGTACAAAACTGGTCAGGTGCAGTGCAAGTGGGCCCAGTAGAGGACATACGGATGCTGCATTCTATGGCCCATTAATTACTTTACATTCTATATTTCTATGGACCGTGCAGCTCGCCTCCATAAATACATGATGCTAGTTCATATGATCACACAAGTTATTTTGCTCCTGCTCCTCTAAATTACATCTCTGCTATTATGTAGTTGGTATTAGTGACCTTATTTATCAAAAAATATGTAGACTCGGCTATGATGAAATGTTGCTAAGAGGTTGCTAAACTAGCATCCATTTTTTTACTGAGTAACTGAGTCAACTTATGTAGAAAAAATATTTTGGCTGAGTTTCTCTTTGCTTGATTGTGTTTTTTTATGAACTGTAATAGGTGCCAAACTTCTTTACTTCAATTCCGCTGAGTGAAAAGGTTTTCATCCACATTCCTGAGACTATGGGCTTCACGCACAAGGGTAAAAAAGCTCTGTAATTGCTCCACTGTTGGAACATGGAAGGTTGTATTGACTTCAAATTTGTGTTTTATCGTATTTTATTACACTCGTAGAGAGAATGATATTTTATTACACTGTTGGTGACTCGCTTTGGAGCACGAGCTGGAGCCATCGACGAATAAAAGGACGATGGTTTTCTCTATCTTCATCGATGCTTGTCCACGTCAGGTTTCTTGGCTGAGCTGGAGTTTTAGACGACGATACTGCTTGCGTGTTGTACGTGCTCTTATACTAAGCACCTACATTAACACTAAGCATTGGAGATTGACTTAGCAGCAGCTTCGCCCACAAAAAAAAGGCTGGGCAACTGGGCAGCAGAAAGCCAAAGGGGCCATCATGCGTAGCTTCAAGTGATTAGTGATTAAAGTGGAAGCCTGACTGGCACAGTGAAAACTAAATTCCGAAAGGCTATAAGAGAATACACTAGCCTTGTTTGGGAGAGATTCTATCAGCTACAAGCCTACAACTATTCAATCCAGTCTAGATTATTAATTTATATTATGAAACTCAATGGTTCTAGAATCTAAAAAATTAAAACTGAGAACTCTAGGTTCTACAGATTATCATCAGATACACAACTGATTTTCAGAATAACTTTCAAAACAGGTTGTAAGTTCAAGAAATGAGAGCATACGATAGAGTAGTGCAACTAGTAAGCATCTCACGGTGGCAGCAAGCTTGTTCTGGTGCAACAAAAAGCATTAGCATTTCACAGCTACATGAAAATATTTGAATCCGGAGGTTCAAATGCTCGGCATCAAATCTAATATGATGCAGCAGCTGTCTTACCTGGCGCAGCAGCAATGTTAGTTTGCTTCCGTTAATGAGAGGAACAATGGCAGGTGAGTCTTTTCAAACTTCTCAACTCAAACGTGAAGGACCAAAATGAACGGTCTGCACAACAAAGTATGCTGTCAGGCAACGCAATGCAGCATTTCACATACCAAGATTACAAACACCAGTCATTCGGGAACTTTAGCAGCCAAAAGATACTGGAATGCTTCCATGTCAAATTTCATAGGCGTACAACGAAACAATGAAGGATGAGAGTTCAACTATACTAAAAAAGACTAGCACATTCTCCTCATGTGCAAAATTGAACATGCATTTGAACAATGAACCAAAGAGTTGCCAACCGCAAGATAGTATATGCACACATTTAGATAACAGCACGATAAGTGAAATCTGAAACATTAAGGAATGATCTTTGATAAGCATTTCAACAAACTATACATAGAACCAATCCAATGATGAAAAAGCATTTAGGAACACAAGATGAGGGCACATGCAGATACTGTTAATTTTTGCATCTAATTAAATTTAACTTCTGATCTTAGATACTTACAACAACAATTATTAATTATTAACCAGTTTTGGATGTCCAGTTTCCATGTCTATTTCCACTCTTAGACCTATGTCAGCAATCTCTGGAGTAATAACAGGTCCTTGCATCTTAAGTTCAGATACCTCCTTCTGATTTTCCACATTTCCTTCCAGCAAGTTTTTCACCGCAAACAGACCCCACTCCCTCAAGTATGGATTTTCTTCATCAATAACACACTGCTGCAAGAGTAACATAATCCCATCAAGCTGCCTCACCTCATCCTGAACTTTCTTACTTCTGAGCAAGCAATTAGCGATCACAGCAACTAAATCTCTCCTGTAACCAATGTATGGGCAGATTTTCGCAGTTGCAAAGGCTAGTTGGCGATCTCCTTGTCCCCTTGCCATTGATTTCCTGATGATACTTGGGGGCTCAAGCTCACGTAGGTATGTTAGAAGATGCTTTACAAGACCAGTAGTCTCCATCAGTGAGTCAACAGGAGCTTGAGTGTCCGATGGAGGGGATTCCCAAGCACATATATCCTTCAAGAGCATCAATGAATATCCAAGAACATCAATTGCAGGGTGACCAGTTGGAATAGGAGAGTTAACTCGGCAAGTAAAATCCACAGTCTCAGCCGCATGCTTATGTAGATTGAAAACACCAAGTGCGAAACTGTTCGAGATCCTGACTTCTTTAGGTTGGTTGGCCAAACATTTTGACAATTTACCCAAAAGATATGCATGCATAGCATTAAACTCAATTTCACATTCATCACCATCCTTGTGATCAGTATCAATACCTGAACATAACGCTGCAAACAACAGTTTAAACTTTTCCTCCTCGGCACAAATTTTGAAGAGAAGCCATTCTAACCATTCTTCCTCATGCCCCACTGCAATTCATAATGTGGATTAGGATCACATCAAAGTGGCCATAAATTAAAAGCAACCAAATAAAAAAACTGAGACCAAAAAGGAAAATTTCAACAATGCCCTAAGAAATCCCTATGAAGACTGAAGAAGGCAAACATACAGTAAGTTTACATAATAATGAAAAAAAATAAGGTTGCATTATTTCACAAGTCAGAGTTAGGAAAAATTCTGCCCACCAAATATAAGGAAACAAAGATTATGCACATCGAGACATGACCCAGGTAACTATGTCAAGAAATGTGTAATCACCATACTAAGCACTAACAAAATTTCACTTCGATGAAATGTATGGAATATGAGATCCCAAATTCTTGCTTAGAACAATAGTAGTGAACAAGCGAGCAGGTATTATGTTCACCGTATCACAAACCTCCCCCTTTTCCCATCTTCATTTCCTCAATCCACACTTTCAATGGCTCAACATACTGAGCAGTGTCACAGACACACGGGAGAGCATTTGATATCCAATTAACAATTCTCAAACTTCTCTTCTGATGAACCTTACAGCACGCACATCTTACTCATTTTGATATGATCTACAATCTACCATACACGCATCCTACACTTGTTGATGTAGATTACCCACCTCCCAATCCCAACACAGATTCGCAGAAACAAACAGCTAAACAGTTCGTGCTTGCACGGTCATAAAATTGCAAGTGTAGATTATGCAGAGCTTGCATCACATCTAGCATAGGACACCATCGAATGCAAAATAACGCATCAGCTAATTGTGGCGGACGCACCTTGCGAGGCTGTAGCGACGATTCCAACAAGTATGGGCCGCCCCAACTCATGGCACAGCTCCTCAAGCCTCTCACGGCCGCCTTCGCCGGAGCAGCACGTGTCGATCACCATGCACAGAGGATCCAGGACTCCCTTCTCCCTGACCCCCGCGAGCTCCTTCAGTGGGCCAGGGAAGAGCGCCTCCCAGACGGCGGCGCGGTGGTGCTCCCCTGCGAGCGCGGCGTTGCCCAGCGCCTGGAGCGCGGCGCGCGCGACATCGGGGGAGTTAGAGGGAGAGGAGATGGCGGAGGAGGCGACCGCGATGGGGCCCGAGAGGAGGATGAAGGTGCTCTGGTTGAGGTCGTCGCCGGCGAGGAGGTTGCGGAGGAGGCGGAGCCGGAGGAGGAGGCGGCGGTCCGTCGAGAAGGGCAGGAGCCGGAGAGTGTCGGCGAGGGCGTCGGAGAGCGCGGCCCGGCCCTGAGGGCTTCGTGAAGCTTCTAGAAGCGCGGCTAGAGTCTCCTCGTCCTCGATCTCCTCGGCCCGCAACATTTTCCTTTCCACGTTGGCGTTTCGCCGGCGGCAGGCGGCTGCGTGTCCTTTTCATCAACGCGGTCACGCTTCTGACCGTTCGATCATGCAATCGACGGCCCAGATCAGAGCATTCGGGACGCAAACCGTAACACAACCACGCCTGTTTCGGTTGCATCCGCGAGCAAACAAAGTTTAAATTCAACACGAATTGCAAATTCGGCAAATTATTCAGAATTTTACAATCAAGTTCATTGAATTTTGGTGGAGCGATATATATCAATATACTTTGCATCGTCATTTTTTTTAAAAAAATCACAAATATTTTTAGTATGTTTAAGAAAAAACGGTACTATGTCCGGATCAGAATCCGTCTTCGAATTTAGGTTACTAAAGAGTTCAAAAACAAAAGAAAAAAATCAGACTGATGAAAAGTCTGAATACGAACAAATGCAGAACGCATGCAACCACATATTGCATTGGATAGATCAAACTCTACTCTACAAACACACGGTTGTCTCTCAAAGAAAGAAAGAATTAAGCTTGAAAAAATCAAGCCTGCTATGCATCAGAACGGAAGAACTAGATAATGGCTAATGCCTCACGTCGTTCTTCGTCCATCTATCTTCAAGAATTTTCAGTCCCATGTACCTGCATGTTCGACTAAATTTCAGAAAAACTTTACGAAACTCAACGCAAGGAATGCAAGCCATCATCAAAATCACGATTATTACTAGGAAATTCAACGTTTTGTACCTGCCGAGCATCATGACGGTGGCCTGCGGGTTGGTGCCAGGCGAGTACTTGAAGGTGGAGCTGTCGATGACGCGGAGCCCCCGGACGCGGAACACCCGGTAGTCCTTGTCCACGACGGCGCCGACGTGGCAGCCGCCGTGGTAGTGCCAGATCGTCATCACCGTCTCCCTGCAGTACTGCTGCAGCGGCCGCGTGTCGCTCGCGCGGCGCGGCAGAAGGTTGACGGGGAGGAGGTTGGCGGCGCGGCGGAGGATGGCGGCCTCCATGGCGCTGCCGTTGGCGTAGGTGAACCTCGCGAAGGCCCGCGACCGCACCACCCGCTCGATGGTCTGGATGCCGCGCACGCACCGTTCCACGTCGCGCGGGTCACGGAAGTAGTTGAACGTCACGGCCGGATTCGCGGCAGGGTCCGTCGACCTCAGCTCGATGTACCCCGACGACATGGGCCCCAGGATCTTCTCCAGGATGAACCCGCCCCGGAAAGCCCGCCTGTCCAGCCGCCGCATCGCCTCCGCCGCCCGCCGCATCGCCTCCGGCGTCCGCTCCATCGGCGGCACCGTCCCCAGCTGCCCCGTCTGTCCCCGGCGCGCACGAAAATCACCCATTACGTTACGTCGCAGCTAACCATTCAACACGTACTACTACCTTTCAACACGGCGCAACCTACGTACGTACGTACCATGGGGGAGAACATGCCGAAACTGCGGGTGCGGCGGTCGGCGGCGCGCCCGTGGAGCGGGATGCCGAACTGCGAGCCGCTGACGCCCTCGATGAATGTGCCGAAACGGCTAACGCCGACGATCTGGACAAGGGAGAGCGCGACGGGCACAGGGGATGGCACGAACACCGAGTTCATGGGGTTGTCAGCCACGCCCTGCCCGACCATCGGCTGGTCCATCACGGCTTGGATGCCATGCTTCTCCAGATGCCTGCGCGGCCCGATGCCGCTCAGCATCAGGAGCTGCGGGCTCCCCAGCGTCCCCGCCGTCAGAATCACCTCGCTCTTCGCGCCGCTCCGCAGGTACACGCGGTGCCGCACCCCCGCCGGGTCCGTGAAAACCACCCCGTACGCCACCGGGTTCGCCGTCCTCTCTGCAGATTGCCACAATGCGTAGGTACGTTAGCTTCAGAGCTAACGATGCGTGCAAAAAAAAAACTTTATTTGACGTTACGTGCCGCTACGTCGGAAGAGGATTCGCGACACGGTGGCGTGGAGGAACACGGTGAGACGCCTCGGGTGGGCTCTCCGCAGGAAGTCGGCGGCGGTGTGGCGCCGGCCGGTGCTGTCGAAGATGGTGCCGCCAATCTTTGTGCCCGGGACGTGCTCGAGCGTGTAACCATTGTCCGGCGTGACGCCGGCTTGGAGAAGGCCCTTGCGCAGCGCGCACTGCCACGGCGGCACGTCGGGGCGGAACACCAACTCGCGCTCCACCCACCGGTAGGACGCGTTGACGAGGCGGGGGTCCCAGCCGGCGGCCCGCACGTAGCCATTGCTGGCGCGCGTGTAGAATCCGGCGTTGAGGCAACTTCCGCCGCCGAGCACGCGCGCGCGCGCGTTTACGACGCCGTCCTCGGAGACGAACCGCTGTGCCGGGGACCTCGGGGACGTGTCGGCCAGCGCGTCGGCGAAGTGGTATTCACTGGACACGTTGCGGTTGCCGTAGGGGAGGCCGCCGCGCTCCAGGAGGAGCACGTGCGCGCGCTCCGAGAGCGTGGCGGCCAGCGGGCACCCACCCGTGCCGCCGCCGACGACGATGTAGTTGTAATGGGACACCAGCGGCGCGTCGCGCGCATGCCTGACGAACCGAAAGTTGTACCTCTTTTGCGCTGCGACGGCATGCACGACATTGTCAAGACCAAATCAATTGCAACTCATCGGCAAGTCGACCCACGATATTCATGTACCTTCTGGTGACGCGACGAGGCTAAGGCAGAGGGAGCCAAGAACAGTGGCCAACACTAACGCCACCGAGCCACCCTGACCAGGCGCCATTTTGTCACAGTAATCTTCCCATTTGAAGATAAAAATCGTCGAGCTGATTTATAGCCGCAATTCGATTAGATCAGAGGTAGATACCAATTAGGGGTGCAAACTGCTCTTGTGCAAAGATGGACCCCCGGGGAACCCGTCCACTGGTGTAGAAATAACAAGATCAGAGCCTTTGCATGCGTTCTTTGTCTGACCCTTTAAGCTCATAGTAATCTGAACTCTCCATGGTAATCCGAGTATCTGACGTCTCTAGTTCGAGCTCAGTAGTGTGGGACCCACCTCTTCCCACTGAACAGGGGCTCCACTCGAGCCTCACTCTGTCTCCGGTCTCCCACTTCTAACGGTCAAAAGAAAGTTTCTGGAATCTTCTACTGGTTTTTCCCCTTCAGATGAAGTGGCCAAAGCAGCACGTGTAACTGTTCCGCTGCTGCAACTGCCCGCAGCAGATGGATCAGATCGTCTCAACAGTAGCAGCATATGAGGACAAGCTAACAAAACGGCTAAGGACGACGTAGCCGTTGGGCTTACGTGCCACCACGCCAGCGGCCGGCCCAGCGCTGCGTGTCACGCTCTCCGGTCACAGCCGCCGTCGGCCTCCATCCACGCCGCGTCTGCAGCTCTGCTCGGCGGCTCGGCGACGCATCGAAAGCAGAGCGAATCGACACGCCGATTTAGGCCATTTTGTTTGGACTCGCTGAAGTCGCGCGAATTCAGAAGGAATTGAGCTGGGGCGTGGAAAAGAGGACAAAGAGACCATTTCCTTAATTTGCATCCGATTAGCAAAGCAAAGAAGAATTCAGACAAAAGGATTTTTCTTGTACAAATCAGTTGACCGACGTTGTGGTGTCTCGTCCATACAACCGGTTTCAGAACGGCGCCGTCCTACAATACACTTGTCTTTGTTGCGTGTTTCATTCACATCGATCGATTCCAGGCAGGGCGCTCGCACTCGAACGAACACTTGTGTGTTTCATTCACATCGACCAACGGATCACTCGTCTCGCGAGTGCATGTCGATGTGGTGGTCTAGTCTACCTGGGCTTGGACGGGGTGATCTTGATGACGAGGCCGGGGAAGACGTCGTCGGGGTCGTGGACGTGGGGGTTCTGCTCGAGGATGTAGGGGTCGCCACACTTGTCGCTGATGCTGTGCAGCGTCTCGCCGTCCGCCACCACGTAGATCTCCTCGCACGGCCGCGCCGACAGCGCCGCGCCGCGCACCACCCCGTCGCCCCCGCGCTGCTGCTGCTCCTCCCCGGCGGGCCCGAGCGAGCACACCAGCAGCAGCGCCACCAGCGACAGCGCCAGGCACCACGACGCCGTGTCCGCCGCCGCCGCCACCCACGACAGCCCTGAACCGACTCTCTTCTGCCTGCTCGCCATTACAACCAGCTAGCTAATGCTCGTTGTTGCTTTGTCGCCTCTGCGTTGTGGCGTTGGTGGTGGTGGTGGTTATATAGCGGGAAGGGAACGAACGGGTGGAGGGAGCGGGCTGGGTGGGAATGTGGGGCCAGAAATGGCGTGGGCTTGTGCATCTCACAGAGACCCATTCTGTCTTTGAGTCTTGCCGTGCAGATATGGCAAGCATTTTCCGCGACATATTCAGGGGAAATCTGGGATACGTTACGTTTTTTGACGGAAATTTTGGGTCCACTAAACTCTAAAACAGAGTAAAATACGAGATGAGCATTGAATTTAACGGATTTTTATGATTGCAAAATTATAATGAATCAAGATCTAACTAAAAAAAGAATACTAAATTATTTAGCCTAACAGGGGAAAGCCTCGTGGGGGAACAATTTAGTGGCTCAATCATTTGTTTTATATAAAATGCAAGTTCAGAACATGGTAATTCTGTATGGATTTCGTAGGGAAGATATTGTGGCCAAAAAGATTTGTGGCTCTAGCTAGAATCTGCAAATATTGTAGTGAGCTTCAATAGATTGTTTTATTCATATTGCAAGCAGGGCCTATTTAGTAAAAATAATAATCTATTGAAGATCAGTTGTAGTGAGCTCCGCAATTGTAGCCTGGTTTTTAGTTTCATCTTGAGCCACTGATATATCAAGTGCGGCCCTGATTGCAAGCGTGCAGCCTGGAAACAGAGCTCTGGTAGTGTTCGTTGACCACTTGTGACCCGGTGAGAGCCTGAGGCCCTGAGATGGTGGCCGGCTAGGCGCCTACAATTGTGCAGTAGTGGATCCAATGAATGCTACAAGTGGTGTCTCCTTGTCCATGAGAAGCCCCTTTCGGTGGCTACCAGCTGTTGGCTCACTCCACTGAATCACTGATCGCCCAAAGCAGCCGACTTGCCAATCTAGAGTGCACCACTCCACAACAACCGACGTGATACGACTCCCGTCACTAGCAGCTCATGCAGCTGGGAACCTCAAGGCCACAGTTCGATTCAAGGGCGCCGTGGCGTGAGCTCACTCGCTGCCGTCTAATGCACAGTTATCGCATCAAGCGTGGAGCACGGAACAGAGGAGCCAACTAGCTAGCGTTCTAGTGCAAAAATTGTAATTTTCATTCTCCTCGTGGGATCCTTCGCATCTGGTACTAGTTTGCGCCGCACGTTTCAGCTTTGGAACCTTTTTCGTTTGGTAGTGGAATACCTTGTCAGTGCATGTTCATGATCAGTCGGTACTATGGCCTAAGGGTGGCGACGGTACATGTCGAATCTATACAAATATGTTTAGACTCAGACCCATATGTCTCAGCTGATTGAAATGTTAAACTAGACCTAGCTCGCCGAGGTTGCAGGGACAAGCGACAGGAAGGGACCAAGGCAATAAGCAGCAGCAGCAAGCAAGAGTGACCTGGTTAACCCGTTAGTCAAAAATCTGACCCAGCCCTACACAGGGCCGAATGGTCTGGCCTGATGCCTAATGATGTCGAACGCCGGCAAGAGGATAAAGGATCTTGCTGAGCACCAATGATGCGTGCTCCCAGTGAAACCATCACAATCCACAAAGGTGCAGCACCAGCGGGGAGAGAGAGAGAGCGAGCAATGTATGCATGATTGCGTGGAAGACAAACATAGCAAGATATTTACTTTGAGCAAATAGAGACCAAGGTGGTAATCTATTTAGCGTTTCTGAATACATCTCAAACACATAAGGGCTGAAATATCCAACTGAATGTCAAAAATGCCCAAATCAAAGGCACAGCGTACACAAAAGGAATGAAATGAGCAGCTCAGCCAATACATATGCCAATACGATGCAAAGCCATAGCAGGTCATTGTACCGTCTCAAGGTCCTTGAAGTACTCGTGCTCAAGTGCCTGCCTAGCTGTGATCCTTTTGTTTGGCTCGTAACGAAGCATTTTCTGACAGTGAACAGAAATACAGGATTGGATACATTTTTTTTCTTATGTCACGACATGCTCATGAACAAAGACAAGTGTCTGTTTGACTTACAGAGAGAAGGTCCAGACCAGCAGGGTCAAGACTAGGGACAATTGTTGCAAGCTCCTGGGATGAAGATTCCAGTCAAGGAATATCAGTGGCAAGATCGATATGACATAACTATGGATGCAATACAATTGCAAGGCACGCCTAATAAAAATTTTATGCCGTTCTCAGTCATACCTGAGGTTGCCACTTGGGGAAAGCAGACTTGTAGTCAGGCAAGGAGCTAACTCCTGGCCAACTTTGTTCATTTGGAGTTCCTAGTACCCTTCAAAAGTAACCAGACCACAATGCATAAATCAGACAAAAAACACAATTAGCAAAACAGTAAAAAATAATACCAGTACAGTAATGGAACCTGAATATCTTAAATAATTCATCAATCTCAGAATCACCAGGAAACAACGGTTTCTGGTTCACCATTTCTGCAAAGATACAACCAACTGACCACACATCAACTGGTGTAGAATACTGCCTCGATCCAAGAAGAATTTCTGGAGCTCTATACCATAAGGTTACAACCTGGAAAATACTTCCGTAGACAACCATTGTGAGTGTGCCAGAGTGTTGAATAGGTAAATGAGAAATTGTCATTATGGACACAAAATTGCATGCACAAAATTAAGAAAACAGAGCACCAATCTGTATTACTTACACTAGAGATCATGCCAAAAGGCTATGCAGTTTCTGAACAGCAATCTCCAAGTCCATTTTTTACATGAGTGATGGAAGAAAAGTACCTCATGAGTAAACGTGCGGACAGGAATTCCAAATGCCCTGGCTAAACCAAAGTCTGCAAGCTTCAGTGCATTAGTACGCCGATCTATCAATAAATTCTGAGGTTTCAAATCTCGATGAAGAACTCTATGAGAATGACAGTAAGCAACGCCGCGGAGTATCTGATAGAGATATGACTGGAGAAAGAAGAAAACAGTCATATTCCACGATGCAACCACAATAAACTAATTCATTTTCTGGTCAGACACAGATACAATAGGAATGCATACATATATTTTTAAAAGGAATACGAATATAGATGCAGTAAATGCAGAGAAACACAAAAGCTTCCAGTCATGCCATTTATATCTCATTTTCACTATATAAGGCACTTCGATCAAGTATGCAGTATGAACTCCATGCTGGGATATGCTACTCAAATGATGAGAAAGCATGTGGGTGGCTGGGTGCATTGCATATTTCAATCAAACTTCATGATTTGCAGTACTTCATGGAAAAAGAGTATGTGATGCTAATCAGAGAAAAAGGACCAGGATGAGTACAGACCACTTTGACCCAAGGTCCCAAACTTGACTGTCAGAATTGTTAGTTCTGACAAGAAATTAGTTGAAATATTGAGTGCCAATTCACTGTGCAGTAAATACTGAATAGTTACACAAAAACGACAAGCTTGGCACCAATGATGCCCATATGGGGAGCATACAGTACTGGGCTGGTGGTGGTGCCAGTGTGCCAGTGTGGCACGCTGCCAGCTATTTTTTGGCAACAGAAAAGCCCCACTGATTGTGAAGACATGTTTTATTTACAGCTTGTAGGATTTACTGTGGATAAAAAATTATAATGCACAAGCCAGGATTATAAAACATTATTCTGACAAACTGGTCCTATCATGTGTCAAGGACGTTAGAGTCCAAGACAGCAGGTCCCCGGCTGCGTAGGTTGTAGCCGTGGCCTGGGGTAGCGCTGGGGAGTTCTCCCGGGCGCCCAATGGTGAAGGGAGGTGAGGAACAGAGAGAAGTAGAGATGGGTAGAAGTCTTTGTTCTTTGTTATCCCTCAAGGGAAACCTTACATCTGATTATAAAGGCTCACAGCCCTCACATCCAGAACATCCAGCTACATCCAGCTAAGCACATCAACTGAATTTACAGCTCATCCCTAGCAACAGAATTCTAACACCCTCTTTCAATCTTCCCTTGCAAGCTATCCAGTCAAGCTGGAGGCTGCCTACGCCTATAATGTTTTCCCCACATCACATCTCTCCCCCCCTCGACGAGCAGCTCGTCCTCGAGCTGGAAGTCTGGGTAGCGAGAAATGAAGCTGTCAACATCTTCCCATGTCGCCGAAGCCACTGGTTCTCCCTTCCAATGCACCAAAAGCTGGCGAACACCCCTGGCCAGTCGAGAACGTGAGACACGATCTGGCTCAGGTACAACGGCACCGTTATGGATATGTGGCAGAGCCGGTGGAGCTTCTGGTGGATCACCCATGAACCTCTTGAGGAGTCCCACATGGAAGACGTCATGGAGACGGGCTCGAGGAGGTAATGCCAGTCGATAAGTGACCTCATTAATTTTGTCGATGATGCAGAAAGGCCCGTAGAAACGAGGTTTGAGCTTCCCCGTTGTTGGCTTCTCAATAGAGTTGGCAAGACGGTGCCGTAGTCGAAGCCAAACCCAATTGCCCACTTCAAACTGTAGAGCCCTGTGATGCTTGTCATAGTGATGCTTGTAAATGGCCTGAGCTTGTTCTAAGCGAAGGCGTATGTCAGCTAGGAACTCATCTCGTTCTGTCATGCTCTTGGCGACCGCCGCAACCCTAGTCTCTCCCGGCTCATATGAGCGAATAGACGGCGGGTCTCGACCATACACCACTCGGAATGGAGTGTCTTGAAGCGCTGACTGATAGGCAGTGTTATAGATGTACTCTGCCCATGGTAGCCAACGGAGCCACTGACGGGGCCGATCACCCGTGAAGCATCGTAAATACATAACGATGACCTTGTTGGCAGCTTCTGTTTGTCCGTCGGACTGGGGATGAAAAGCGGATGTCATATGCAGCTTTGCCCCAACGAGTCTCATCAACTCCCGCCAAAACAAGGAAGTGAATACTGGATCCCGATCTGAAACCATAGATTGGGGAATCCCATGAAGACGTACCACTTCAGCAAAGAAAACTTGTGCCACTGATTCAGCTGTATACGGGTGTGCTAGGGGAATAAAGTGGCAATATTTGCTGAAGCGATCGACCACCGTGAGGATGACAGACTTTCCTCCCACACGTGGTAATGCTTCAACAAAATTCAGTCCAATGTCGGTCCAGACTGACTGAGGCACCGGAAGAGGCATGAGAAGGCCAGCCGGATGGAGATGCTCGGACTTGAAACGTTGACAAGTAATGCAAGCCCGGACATACTCTTGGACAACTTGTCGAAGATTGGGAGAATGGAAATCTCGGCGGAGACGGTGCATGGTACGTTGCACACCCTCATGACCATCATCATGTATGGTAGAAATAATCTCCTGAAGAAGTGGTGAAGAGGGTGGTATATATAACCGACTTTTGAACAGTACCAGTCCATCAAGAATTGACCAAGGCCCCGTGCGTTGGTGTGTTTCAATCTCCTCTTTAAGTGCCACCAAAACTGGATCAGTAGTGGATGCTTGGCGAAGCCGGCTGATAAAATCAAATCCTGGGGCAGAAATGGCCAGGAGTGTTGGCTCCATAGTGTCACGCCTTGATAGTGCATCAGCCACTATGTTTGTACTGCCAGCCTTGTATTCCACCCTAAAATCAAAGCCTAGTAACTTACCAACCCAGTGATGCTGAGGTATTGTGGCAAGCCGTTGGTCGAGTAAGTACTTAAGGCTATAATGATCCGTGCGCACTAGAAAATGACGTCCCCAAAGATAAGGACGCCAGTGTCGAACAGCGAGAACGAGACCAATTAACTCCCGCTCGTAAGCTGCCAACGATTGGTGTCGTGGTGCTACTGGCCTGCTGAAAAAACAGATTGGATGTTGTCCTTGCAAAAGAACAGCTCCAAACCCATATGTAGAGGCGTCACACTCGACGATGAATGGCATGGCAAAATCGGGCAGGGCCAAAACAGGAGCTGTTGTTACGGCAGTTTTTAGTGCCACAAATGCCTCTTCTGCTTCGGTTGTCCAAACAAATCCCTCCCGACGTAGCAAAGCAGTGAGGGGTGCTGCTATCGTACCAAAATTCTGGACAAACTTGCGGTAGTAGCCCGCAAGCCCTAAGAATCCACGCACACCCCGAGCTGACCGGGGAACCGGCCACTCTATCACTGCCTGTACCTTGGCCGGATCCATGGCTACGCCAGCCCCCGAAATAATATGGCCCAGGTAAGAGATAGAGTCTTCGCCGAACTGGCACTTGGATCGTTTGGCGAAGAGCTGATGTTTGTCAAGAGTGTCCAGAACTGTACGTACATGGCACAAATGGTCTGTCCACGTCATGCTGTACACCAGAATATCATCAAAGAAAACCAGGACAAACCGGCGAAGGAATGGCCGGAGTACGTCATTCATAAGGGCCTGAAAAGTTGTCGGGGCGTTGCACAATCCAAATGGCATAACCAGGAACTCGTAAAGCCCATCATGGGTGCGGAACGCTGTTTTGGCCACGTCTTCAGCACGCATCCGGACTTGATGGTAGCCGGACCGCAGGTCTAGCTTGGAGAAGAACCGCGCGCCATGAAGCTCATCAATCAGCTCATCGACCACCGGTATCGGGTAAGCGTCTTTGATAGTGATTGCATTCAGCGCGCGGTAATCAACACAGAAACGCCACGACTTATCAGGTTTTCGTACGAGCAAAACAGGAGAAGAGAATGCCGAAGAGCTCCTGCGAATGATGCCCTGCGCAAGCATAGCAACACATTGACGCTCAAGCTCATCTTTGTGTGCTATGGGATACCTGTAAGGCCGCACAACCACTGGCTTTGAACCTGGCAGAAGTGTGATGCCGTGGTCGCAGGAACGTGGTGGTGGCATTCCTCTTGGCTTAGAAAAAACCTCAGCAAAAGAGTCCAGGAGATTTGCCATGAGGTCTTCAGCAGTACATGCCCTGAGTGCTGGTGGAGATGGTCCTGTTTGTCCATGCCAACACACCCGACGATCATTTCGCCAAAATGACATGGTAAGGGTACTGAAATCCCAGAGAACAGGACCCAGCGATGCAAGCCACTGCGTCCCTAGAACCACATCGTAACCGGCTAGAGGAAGCACAAAGAAATCTCCCAAGAACTCTTCCTGGTGGACTGAAAAGGACGTGCCTCGGCACACCCCCGGACATGGAACCCGGTCTCCATTGGCCACGGTAACATGCAGTTTACCACCTGGTTGTTGCTGAAGCGAAGTACGGGGGGCTGCTTCGTCTGCGATGAAGTTGTGAGTTGATCCCGAGTCGAGGAGGGCTAGGAGGGACACACCACCAATCTGGATGCATAGCTGCATGGTGTCACAGGTTCTTATCCCAGTGATTGCATGAACAGAAATCTGCGGCTCATCAGAGGGCTGTTCACCCTGCTCGTCAGTAGTTTCGTCATCCTCGAATGCCAACTCCAGGAGGAAAATCCGCTGGCAGACCCGATTGTGACCCCGTCCAAATTTTTCATCACAATTGAAACAAAGGCCCAACTGCGCCTTTCCTCCATCTCTGCCTGCGTCAAATGCTTGACTTGGCGCCCCTCCAACTGCATTGGTTGCTGCTGTGGAACCAGGGGTGGTGGAGCAGCAAGTTTGGCCGATGGAGTTGGCAAAATGCCCCTCTGATTCAGGTGGCGATGTTGTGTCGAAGGAACGACAACACACTGGTTGCGCAACTCCAGTTTGCGAGCTAGACTCATGGCAACTGCAAGGGACTGTGGGTTGTGTATCTCCACGTCGAGACTAAGGGGTGGTAGCAGACCAGCGGTGAACAGCTGCACTTTCTGAGCTTCTGTTAACATGCCGGCACGGGGAAGTAGGGCCTCAAACCGGTCCTGGTACTCTACCACCGAACTCGTACGTTTGCACGCTGCGAGTTCTCCCAATGGGTTAGAACGCAAAGGAGGTCCAAAACGTATGTTAAGGAGTTACGTTTGCACGCTGCGAGTTCTCCCAATGGGTTAGAACGCAAAGGAGGTCCAAAACGTATGTTAAGGAGTTCAGTGAAGCGTTTCCATGGTGGTGTACCCTCGTCGCTTTGGATCTGCATGAACCAAAGTTGAGCTCCTGCTTCCAAGTTATATGATGCCATCCACACCTTTTCCTCTTCGGCAATTCGTTGCTGGTGGAAGAAGGATTCACACCGGTTGATGAAAGCCAAGGGGTCAGACTTCCCATCAAACCTGGGGAAGTCCATTTTCTGGAAACGCGGTGGTCGATCAGCATTGCGTTCGCCGCCATACAGACCCCTATGACTTGATGAAGAAGAATCAGTGGTGCGCTGTTCCAGGGTATCCAGCTTAGATTGCAAAGCCTCAACGGTCCTGGACAGTTTGGCAATGATGGCAGCCAGATCAGAAGTGGATATGTCTGCCATCGAATGTGAGTCAAGCAGAACTGGAGAAGATGATCGTGAGATTGCCGGAGCAGTGGAAGGTCGCTGGACTTCTGATACCAAGTTGTCAAGGACGTTAGAGTCCAAGACAGCAGGTCCCCGGCTGCGTAGGTTGTAGCCGTGGCCTGGGGTAGCGCTGGGGAGTTCTCCCGGGCGCCCAATGGTGAAGGGAGGTGAGGAACAGAGAGAAGTAGAGATGGGTAGAAGTCTTTGTTCTTTGTTATCCCTCAGGGGAAACCTTACATCTGATTATAAAGGCTCACAACCCTCACATCCAGAACATCCAGCTACATCCAGCTAAGCACATCAACTGAATTTACAGCTCATCCCTAGCAACAGAATTCTAACACCCTCTTTCAATCTTCCCTTGCAAGCTATCCAGTCAAGCTGGAGGCTGCCTACGCCTATAATGTTTTCCCCACATCACATCATGTAACCGAGAGCCGTCAGCCATATGAAACTACAAAAAACTCAATCTTACCCAAACAATGTCAGCCCATGGCGTTTCCAAAGTTTTTAAATGCACATATATGTCCAAACAGCACATGCACATTTTTCCTAAAAAATTACTGACAATCACAGGGAAACAGTACAAACATGAAGAGGTGCGTGTAGAGATGTACACATGGGTCTTATTTCCCCAATCACGAGTCCTGGTTTATGTTAAGTATCGCCCTAGACCCTAGTGCATAGTGAGTGACAAACTGGGCTCCTTCCTCCTAAGGAATAAACACAGCTACAAAACAAACAGGCCATACACGATATATGGATGGCATAAGATGTAATGTGGTTTGACTGGTTTTCACATATATTTTGTCTCGAATCCTCGGAAAATATGAGTCGTAAATTCTTTTTTTCTTGGAATAACGAGTGCTAAATTATTTGGCATGAAGTGAAATGGTTAGACTATCATTTATGTCTATACAACCAAGAGCAATGTTTTAGTAAGATTACTTATACTGATCAGCATTCACATTGTTTCCAACTTCCAAGACTACCAAGTTGGACAACAAATAACAAATCAATGATCAATAAATGCTCAAACCAATGTTTTGAGTTCAACCATATGCAGAAAGCAATAGAAGTGAGACACAACATGATATATTTCTATTTCACACCGCTCACCTTAATTAAAGTGGGATTCTTCGCAAACTCTGGACAAGAATCCATGAACTTCTTCAAATCCAGATCCAGGTACTCGAAGACTAGATATATGCGCTTCTCGCTGTGGACAACATCATGTAACCTGCACACAATGAGTAGAGTTTCTGAAGAAACTAACACTAGAAGTCATCTCACCACCAACGTAGCCGCATTATATTACTACTGCACTGCATAGAACTATGATTAGTGGTCCTAAAATCAGGCCAGCTACTGTTGCATAAAGGCAAAACCTAGGTGAACTTATTGGCCAATTGAATCAGTCAATCAACCAATCAGTCAGTCAGTCCATGGTGAGTAGGATAGTTAATCTAAGTCCAAACCGCGGAGTAAACAACACAGCCAATGGAGGCTGGAGAGAACCTGACGATGTTGCCGTGATGCATCTCCTTGAGGAGCGAGATCTCGCGGATGGCGGTGGAGGGGACGCCCTCGTCCTCCTGCTCGAGGCGGATCTTCTTGAGCGCGATCGTCTCGTTGGTGACCTTGTCCCGCGCCTTGTACACCACCCCGTACGTACCCTCCCCAATCTTCTCCACCTTCTCGTACTGCGCCGCACACACGCACACGCACAAGCAAGCTTTCCGAATCAAATCGAGCCAACGAACCGAAACCGAATCAGATCGATCGTGCTTACCTGCTCCATCGGCTTCCCCCCTTTGCCGTCCAATGCGACTGCAACGGCGAGGGGGCGGCGCGAACAAGTAGGCGACGAGGGGAGCAAGCGGAGGCGAAGAAGTGGGAGGAAAGGGAAGGGGATTGATTAATCGGAGGAGAGGTGGGGAAAAGCGGCAGCGGCGGGCAAAGCTGCTGCTCCTGCTGCTGCCATTGGGGTCTCTCGCTCGCAAGTTGGCTGGCCCTCCTACTCGCTCGCCTTGCCTCGCCTCTTCGCCTCTTCCTCCTCCTAAGTCCTAAGGCCTAATCCTAACTGATATAATCGATCTTAATCATTAATTATAATTAGCAAAAGACTAATTACAACCTCTGTTAACGTAACAAGAAATCATATTAAAGAAGGGAAAGGACGATGCCTCGGTTTGCCGACGCCGGCGAGCAACGGAGCGAGCGCCCACGTCGTCGCGTCGAGTGGCGCGACATCGTTAAGGTTTTCCGGTTTTCCTCTGTGCGCGCGCGAGTCGTCGCGGCCACCGAGGAAACGAGCCGGGCGCGGCACGTCGCACTCGCACCGGCCCGGTGGTGGCGCGCGCATGAAAAGCGGCGTCCGCGGCATGTGGAGGGCATAAAAGCGGAGTTAAATTGGCAGCACGCACCTGCACCTGCACCTGCCCGGTCAAGTAACAACACGCACAGCAAAAGCTCTCGTCCTCTGCTTTGCCATTGCTTTGCCCGGCCTTGGTCCCGGTCTGAGTTTGTCAGAGTTTATATAGCAGAATAAAATGATTTAAATTTTTATTTTTCATCTAAAATAAAACTAGTTTCTTAAACTAAATATAGATATAGAATTTTATAGAATTATGTTTGATTAGCTCTATTTTTTTGAATTTTATAGATATGCTCGTCGTGTCAAAAGGCGAACTGCAGTTGAGGGCGTACCCGAGAAATCTGGGCTTCGTGGTTCATATGGGCCATGAAAACTCGGCGTCTAAAACGCACTGGACCATGACCAAGCAAGTAGGTACACCGGCCCATATGAATACCAAGCTGCACTGAAAAACTGTCATGAGCTTACGCAGCAGTACGTGCCACGTTTCATCAGTGGCCAGAGGCACTGTTCACGGTTCAGAACAAAACTGTCCCTGCGATTTCAGTTTGTGGATTCAGATCAACCTTCTTCCACCTTGACAATGTAAAAATCATCCAATTTTATTGTCAGGGCTGAGAAACCAACATAACAGTGTGTTCGTATACTTTAATCATGCATAAATATCCACTAAACTTACATATGAATTTTTTATTTTTTTAGACTGATTTTCGTGTGAAGCAAGTTAGTTTTATCAGATTCTCTCCTGTGGTAAAAAAGAGAAGCAACTCTCTAAAATTCTAATGTGAACTACTTCCATTTTACATGTCTAGTAGTGATTTGATTTGATTTTAATTTTTAATCGGATCAAATAATTTCTACCAAACGGAGCCCTAAACGAACAATAATGCGATTGTTTGTCATCGTGTTTAGGATCAACCGTTGACGTACACACAAAACAATCAAACGACAGCAAACAACACATGAGAGTGAGAGAGAGAGAGAGAGAGAGAGAGAGAGAGAGGTGTTAACTTTTTTTTTTCTATCCGATCCTGCACTTGGGTTTTCCTTCGTTATTCGGTCGTTTACTGAAAGTTGGTCATACAAGAGGAGCTTTCTCGTCGTCCACTCGTATGCTGCTCCCCCGCTGCTGTTTGTCGTCGTCGGAACGCTGCACCATCTTGACCTGCCTGCGCGGGCCGTTCTCCTTGTTCTCCGGCAGGAGCTTGAGCACGATGCCCATTGAGATGAGCAGAAGCCCCGTGACGTGCTGCTCCGTCAATGGCTTGGTGAATATCAGGTAGGACAGGAGCAAGGTCACTGCCTTCCTCGCCGTCGTCACCTGCACAATGCACACACCTGCAGTCAGTTTTTTTGCTGCTGCTTTGAGACAAGGCGATGACTCGATCAATGTATCATATCGCTGACCATAGCTGTGGTTGCGGCGCCGAAAAGCGCGATGAGGGAGAGCACCGACACCTGCCCGACGAACGTGGCCATCGCCTCGAACACCAGCACGGCGTACACGTACATGTGCTGCATGCGTTTCAGTTCAGTATCCTTGAAAAAAAAATGGGAGCAACACTTTTGAATGTATCTGATGCTTTTTCCTGCCAGTAGTGAGGCCAGGACATGGATACAGCGGAGGTTGTAGCCTTAACATTAGAGAAAATTTTACACATTAGAGAAATTTTATAGTCTTTGAGGAGGTATAAAAAAATATCACATTTTTCAATATTAATTTTGGTACTCCTGACACACGTGGTACCTCTTCAACGATTGTAATATTCTCTTCACACAAGTAGCATAAACAAGGATTGCACACTGTGTAGTTTATTAAAGATGTTACCAATCAAAGTGCACAAATCAAATCTACATAAAACATAGAATAACTAGTTGACTGCCGTGTGTTGCAACGAAAAAATATGGGTTAATTTTTTTCGTGCCATTACAATTTTTGCGGTTTGCCAATATGTCATCGATGTGTCACTGACATATGGGGGCCGCCACAGTCACTGACAGTGGCATATAGGCAATTTCTGAAAATTATAATGGCATGTGAGTAATTTTTCCAAAAATATAGGGTTATTTTATAGTCCGTGAGGAGATACCAGGAGATACCAAATTTTTTAGTGTTAATTTTGGTACCCCCGTGGTACCACATTTTTTAATATTAATTTTGGTACCTCATGTGTCAAGAAGTACCAAAATTAACACTAAAAAATGTGGTATTCCTCGAGAATTGTAAAATTTCTCAAAAATATAACATTAAAGCACCATATAAATAGAGGTAAACGAAACTAGGTTACTGTTAGGTGAAGTTATCTTTTTTTAAGTAGCATAGGAAACTGAGGAAATGACACCCTTTGTTTACCTTGGAACATGCAGTCCACGCCGTCATGAGCTCCCCTGTTAACACCATTGGCAGCACCAAGAAAGGTAGGCCAACAACAGTCGAGCAGAACAGCATCTCCATCTGTCCGGGCAAATGGCAAAACGCTTCTCTGTCAGTATCACTGTAAATCCTCGCAGTAGACAAGGTCAGAAAACAGAAAACTGGACAGTGTACCTGCGTGGTGTCTGGATTCATCTTAAAAATGGCTTCTTGCAGATTGCCTAGAAACGCATCCATAACAAGTGCCCCAGAAACCATGCCCACGCCAATCATGCTGAAATTAGGCGATGATTGTGCGTCCGCCAGTGTGAACAGTATGAGACCGATGACAAGCATCACTGCTGACACGTACTCATGGAATGGATATTTCCTCCTTAATCCAGGGATGAATGCTCCCATTATCATCACAGGCAAAACCTGAATGATAAAGAGGAAGGGGTTATGTGACCAAGCTACCATTTGGAAGCTTGAAAAGTGAAAACAATATAAATATTGGAAACATCGTATGCGTGTGCAGTGGACAACCATGAGACCAAAAAAAAATAGTACAGTACTCTGTTCCATTCAACTTTTAAGTTAAGCATCTCTAACTTTGACCAATTTTATACAAAAATATACTAACAACTATAACACCAAATTATTTTCATTAAATCCACTATAAAATATATTTTAATTGTTATATACTGTTGATATTATAGATGTTAATATATTTTTCTCATCGAAATTAGAAATTTTTGACAAAAAGAAACAAACGACGGAAAGATGGGCTCAGAATGGGGCTTATCAACAACGTTATCCTGCTTGCTAATTTATTTTGGTTTCAGCCAGAGAAGTAGTATTCCAACCTACAACATAGATAGACATGCTAATCTGGCACCGTCCTGAAACATCAATTCTGATGTTGCATTCTCGTATTGGAGTCTTCTATGCACGAAAAACGATGCTTTTAACCAACACCATGCACATGCGACATTTCATTTCCAAGCTTATGGTTAAGAGCGCCGTGCAGTGAGACTGAGGATTTAACTTGACCTTGGTTGATTTGAACATGATTTGGGCAGGGTAGTTGAGGAACGCGAGGGAGCCCTTGGTGAGGCCGTGCGATCCCATGAGCACGGCCGAGAGCCGCACGTACGTCCTCCACGGGTTCACCATCTGCTTCACCGTGAATCCCTGCAGGCGAATCAGAGCCAGGTACACGAACCCCTGCACAAACGTGAAGTACCAGCCGAAGCTGCAGCACACGACAGTCAGCTTCAGAGTTGCAAGTGATCAGTAGCTAGTACACGGGCACAACGAAAGAAGACAAGTTAGGTATGCAGGTGATGCAGCGAAAGATCACCTGAACTGAAGCCGGTTGTACACGTATTCCTGCAGCAATCAACATGACGGGAGTAGCTAGAAATTAGCAACGCCAAAGGTGGGATAAAAGCTGAATGCGATTTTTTTTATCTGGAGATGTACATGACTGAAAACTCGGGAAATGGACGCGAAAGTTTCAAATGTTGACCAAGCAACTGTATGAGAGTCTGTGTACGAGTTTACGATGAAAGAAAACGAGGGGAAAACACACAGCATCCTCGTATAATTCCACACCATTTCCGTATAACCACACAATCTCGCACGGATTGCGTGCAGTGCAACCCCGTTCATCAGCGTCAGAGTTGACAAAATTGGGAGCAAATTAAACCTTGCCAGATTTTCATTCAGAATCGTGGACGATGTTTTCTCATCGGTTGTGTAAGAAGAAGACGAACTTAACTCACCTCGCAGATGCCATTGACAAGGTAGCCGAAGAAGAATCCCGAGGAGCAGATCAAGAACTGCTGCCATCTTGGCCTGTCTGACAGCGACACGCCGAACAGCCGCCTTCCCTGCTCCTCCCCTCCGGTCATGGCTGCCTCTCTCTCTCTCTCTCACACACACACACACACACACAGCGATGTCACAGAGAGACACACTAAAAGGCAGGTATATTGATCCTCTACAAGAATCCAATGGACAGGGAGGATATGAAGATATGGATGAGGAAATGATGCAGATAGAGCGCTCTGAAGAAGGCAAGAATCGATGAAATGGTAAACACAAATACACGCTCGCGGGATAGGATGACGACGGCTAAAAGCCCTCCTTCCTAATTTAATCTGGAGGCGAATCGCGTGAGCAAGACTGCAAGAGGAGTCTCTCTGAAGAGCTGGCTCTTTTTTATCACTGCTGGCTGCGACTACTCTCCTTGCATTGGCCTTCAAGAGTCGTCTTCAGCTCCCGCGAGGGAGAGGCACCGGTTCCGTGGATGCAGTTGCCCCCACGAGGAAGACCCGCGGGTGCGTAACGAGAGGATGGTGCCAAACTCTCTCTCTCTCTCTCTCTCTCTCTCTCTCTCTCTCTCCTCTCTCTCTCTCTCTCTCTCTCTCTCTCTCTCTGTGCCTACGAGTTCGCGGGAACGAGCTGTTGCTGGCGACGCCGGCCGCGTGGCAGCACTGGGTGCATGCACGGATGCACTGGCCTCGTCGGACCGGCCGGTGTGGCAGCCTGCGTTGAGCTGATCTCTGAGTCAGAAATCAATGCCAGTCTGGTTCAGAATTCCAGATCTAGCGTATGTTCGTCTAGTTTTTTGAGTGCCCCGGTAACTGCGAGTCAACAGTACATGATTATCAATCCATTTTTTTTGTAAAATTTAACTAATCGGTCTTAGGGGTGTTTGGTTCCACCTTGCTAAACTTTAGGGACTAAAGTTTAGTCCCTTTTAGTCCCTAAATTGCCAAACAAGAGGACTAAAGTGGGACTAAACTTTAGTGACTAAAGTTTAGCCTTTAGTCCCAAAAAACTTGCTAAAGGGGACTAAAAGTACTACTTACCTCTCATCTCTCACTCTCTTTTAGTACTTTAGTCCTTAGAACCAAACACCAAGGGACTAAAGTTTAGTCCTATAAAAAAGAGGAGACTAAAGTTTAGTTTAGTGCCTAAAGAAACCAAACAGGCCCTTAAACTGGTGATCGTTGTCGTCGTAATAAGTTTTGCATACCCTCGTTCTGCATGGCTGCATCGTTTGCACAAAGTCATTACGTGCTTTTCTTGCCTCGAGGCAAGATTAATTGCCTGCTCGCATGCTGCGTGGAAGACTTCCACAAGATTAGTATTTGCCTGATTCATCGTATCGCTGTGCACGTAAAAGTAAACTACGCTGCTTTATACCAAATCACTGACCCTTTCGTTTAAAGTATAAATGTAGGGCATGTACAATCTTAATAGGTGTTCTCTTGATAGATTTCTATGGGGTTAATTGAAAAAAATACAAGAGACGTTTTTTCGCGAAAAGCACGTTTCTACATGATTCTCTATGCGTATTGTCTCTTAGCTGCATTTATGATTCAGGGGCTTAGGATTGTACCATATAATTTCTTTATTGTCTCTTGTACTTTAAAAACCGTTCGTCGTTTTAGGGTTCTACATGCCCTTATATGTTAAATTAGAAAATTATTGTTAGACAATAATCAAAATTAGAACTACCCATCTCCTTACCTATCTAATAATCAAGAATATATATATATATAATTTTGATTATTTTAAGTTATATTAAAGTGCCTACTTATATAACAGCTGTGGGTCGACTTGCCGTAGATTATGACCAGTACAACATAGCTTACGTGGGTCGTACTAGTAGTTTTCTTGGAGGTTTGAATCCTTAATCAAAAGGACTGGGTTGCAGTTGACCTTCCTTTTGAAAGTAGTAACATCGGTTAGCATCGACGAAGAGTTGACTGTCAGCTTTGCCAGTAGTACATGTCCACAAATCCACGTCTTTCCATCATTAATTTGACCGGCGTTGCTTGAACTCGACACGGTCGCACAATGTATGTACGCATGGTTTCTTAACTCTTCACACAAAATTCACCCCCAACGCCATCGCGATTGATTATCAACGCGCGAATCCACTCAAAGTGTACTGTTGATACTCCATTATTTTAATGTTTTCATGTTTTAGGTTTCATTCGTGGGAATTTTGGTTTAGAAAACTGAGAATGAATGATAAAAAAATGGTGGGTGTGGGAATAGCATCAATTTTTTAGAGTATTTGGAAAATTCGAAATAATGTGTGTTTCAGGCAACACAACGTTGTGGACCCTATTGAATTAGTTATCCTTATATGTTTCTGGATATCTTCTTGGTTTATATTTTAGAGATCACAGGAAAGGCAAAACGAGCTGGAGCGGGGAACGCGACTTCTAGAGCGGGTGGCAAGTGAGGTGTTCTCTCGGAGTCATGGATGGGCTTTTGCGAGGAGATATCTGGCCAACTGATTAGTTCTGTCTGAATAGGGGTTGTTGGCGATCTGCTTTTTGGTTACAGGGTGAAGTGAACTGTGTTCGATTGTGTAGCGCCCCGATTTAAACAAATCGAGACATTATTGAATTTCCATAGAAAAACAATAATACAAGAGGTTCATCATGCGACAACGTACATACGATAAAATCCATGGTACGCAGACCATATTTATTACAACATTGTTTTAGTAAAAACAGTAATAAAGTAATTAAACAACGGCATGACGAACGTCTTCTTCAGGATCTTTCTTCTTGACTGGGTCGCTACTCCAGACCGTCTTCAAGATAAACATCCTCTGTGGGGTCCAACGGGTATGAGTACAAAAAGTACTCAACAAGCCACCGCAAATGCAAATAATAATGCAGGATAATAAACAAGGAAGGATAATGGCTAACAATGCGGAATAAAGCAGTTGCAGTTATGACATTTAGTGTAATCATATTTTAATCATGCGGAAAGTAAACATGAACATCATCAACATCAACTAACTCGAGGAGTACGTTTTACCTCCTCGCACAACGGTCCTTACATGACAAACAACATGCACATTCATATTCAAGTAAACTAACTGGGGGATGTTACGCAACCCGCCCTTGACCGTGGGCTCGGCTTTTCGAAAAGATTTAAGACTCTGATCAGAGATGTACTACTGTACCCACAAGGCACGCACTCATCTCAACGAGATGACCCATTTCACGGGAACTCGTGCCAAAACCTCAATATGAGATGTTCCAAGCGATAACCACCCGCTCTAGGTTTCGCCGGCGCGCCGGGCCGCATCCCGGCTAACGTCGCACCCCCTTTTGCGCCACATTGGTACAAGTCACCCGCAGGTGCAACTTGACCCATCTCCAAGTGGTGGCCTCGGTTTGGAACAACCCATACCTTAGTTAGGACTTACCCACTAGACTTGTGGTTAGTACGTAAGTGTATTGCAACGGATCCCTCAGACCGGTCCTTATAGTGCCCCGGGTGCGACTGACCAATGCCCTAGCTTGCACCCGGAACCCACCATGCATACACTCACAACCATGACTCATCACCAACGGAATTTCCAAGGATAAGAAGCAACAGGGATCATATAATAGAACCATTTTGCTACGACTCATTTTTATCCTATAGCGGCCGTGTCAATACATTGGACACTAGCTAATATCATTGATCATATGGTGACAAGGAGGTTAGGCGAGATAGCATGGCTTGGGTTGCACATCAAGGTCGGGGGATCCTAAATAAATATAATATAAGGGTTCATTTGACTAATGCATATACATAACCTATGTGTTTTAGCGATAGTCAATTCAGACATGGGTTCAATATGCTCAAAAGAAGTGTTTGGTGACTTGCCTTGTTCAGCAAAGGGAGAGGGAGGGACTTCGGGGAAGTACTCCGGCTCCTCGGCGACGTCGTAGTCTTTTTAATATAAAGTAAAATAAAAAAAAGGAGTACCACATTCAATCAAACCATATAACATTACATTGCAAGCATATAAGTTAAAGTTGGTTTGATTAAAAATAAATAAACTCAAAGGTTAGGTTCTGAATTTTATAAATAATTTTAAAGGGATTAAAATGAAGGGTTGTCCTTTTTAGAAAACAAATGTTTAAATGGGATTATGGTCATATTAAATCCTTAAATAAGTGTGAACTAAAAAGTTCATGTCAATTTGGTGGTTTTCAGTGAATGAACAGAAAGGAAATTAATAATAATTTTTCTGAAGTTTAAATATTTTAATCCATATTTTAATCCTAAAGGCTTTTGAATAATTATTTGAATAAACATGAAAATGTCCAAATAAACCTACTGTTTTTATTGCCTAAACATGTAGAGAATAATTTTATGAATTTTCTAAAATTGGAATGGCAATTTTTAGAGTCCAAATGCATTAGATATGAATTTTACAAGTTTAAAAGCATTTCTGGAATTTATTTTCAAATTTTAAACCTCTCGGGTCCACGGTGAGCCAGGCCCACGGTGAACCCGCGCACTGTGCGCGTGCGCCGGGTCGATCTGGACCGTCGGATCTGGATCCGGTGGCCAGGCGCGAGGCGGGAGGGTTAAGGGACAACGGACGGCTAGGATTAAAACGCGCGAAGGGGTACCACGTGGACGCACGAGATCGCACGCCGGGTTAAATGAAAATCAACGCGTGAGATTAAAACGTAACGCTTTGACCAGATCCGACGGCGCGGATTAGATCGCGTACGTGGGCTCACGCGCGTCGTCCGATTGCGATCGTGCGGCCAGGATTGAATCCGGCACGACACGCGCTAAGGGGCTATACCCCCCTTCGTCTCCGGCGACGGCGGGGCTCGGGTGCGGTGGCGATGGCGCCTACGAGGGGGCTAGGCCCTAGCTCTATGCGAAAACGGAAAGAGGAGGCCAAGGCGGTCATGATGGTACCTTAGGCGAGGCGAGGGGTCGACGGAGCGAGGCCGGCGACGAGGGTAGACGGCGGAGTGGTTCGGGTTCCTCGTCGGCGATGGTGTTCCGGCGGGGTTCGACGTCGGCGGAGGGGTGGCCGAGGTCGGGGTCGTTCTCGCGGTCACGTTGGTGGCGGAGGCGCGGGCGGAGGTGGTCTGGTGCGACGGCGAGCGGTGGCCGGAGGTGAATTAGAGGGTGGGCGCTAAAACGTGAACTGCGAGTGCGCTGTTCGTTCTCGAGGCGATTAGGCGTGGGGGTCGAACGCGGCTCAGGTTGGGGCTTAAATAGGGCGCCGGGGAGGGCTCGCATGCAAGGAAACCGGCCGAGGGCCTTTACTCGCCGGCGATGGCTCGGCCATGCACGCGGAGCGGCGATCCCGTGGCATAAACGCGAGGGTTAAAGCGGGGAAACGGTCGGCGCGACGCGGGGGACCGAGTTATGGCGGCAATTCAATGGGGGACGCGTCGGCGAGGCGAATCCGAGGGCGAGGTCGTCGGCCGGCGCGATTTGGGGGCGACGGCGCGGGGTTGAAGACGGATCTGACACGCGGGGGCCACTGACCAGTGAGCGCGAGCGGGCGAGGGTGGCGACTGACGGGTGGGGCCGAGGTGTCGGGTTCGCGCGCGAGGGGAAAAATTCGGCGCCGACAGGTGGGGTCCATGTGTCAGTCTAAGGCGGGCGCGGTAACGGGCTGGGCCGGCCGGGAGAGAGAGAAGGGAGGAGGAGGAGCCCATTACTGTTCTAATACTTTTCTGAATAAAAATAATTCCAGAAAATAGATTAAAAGATTGGGGCTACTTCCAAGGTTGGTAAAAATTCATGAAAATTCTCAAAATTATATTTTGGTCTTAGGATCATATACAAAAAGTTTCACCTCTTGATTTGGTCATCTACTCTATGTTGTAGTTCAAAAGGGTAAAAAAAGGGATTTAAAAGTATTTTCTGAAATAACAATTCCAATAAATTGAATTTAATAATATTTTTATTGTTTTGAAAATTTGGGGTGTTACAAACCTATCCCCCTTACAAGAATCTCGTCCTCGAGATTGGAACGCTGCTCGAATAGCTCGGGGTATTGGGCTTTCAGTTCGTCCTCTTTTTCCCAAGTGGCTTCTTCTGCGGGATGGTTGTTCCATTGGACTTTGCAGAAGCGGACGACGCGACTTCTGGTTACCCTCTCCTTGGTTTCCAAGATCTTGACGGGTCTCTCTATGTAGGTCAAGTCTTCTTGGACGTTGAGCTGCTGAAGGTCGGCTTGCTCGGTGGGCACACGGAGACACTTCTTCAGCTGCGAGACATGGAACACATCATGAACGCCTGCCAAGGATGGAGGCAGTTCAAGTTGATATGCCACTTCTCCTTGTCGACGGAGGATCTGGAAAGGTCCGACGTAGCGGGGTGCTAGTTTGCCTTTTATGTTGAACCTTTGAGTGCCACGGAGGGGAGTGACTCGGAGGTAGACATAATCGCCCTCCTCAAAGGCTAGATCTCTTCGACGGTTATCGGCGTAGCTCTTTTGCCTGGATTGGGCTGCCTTCAGTCGGTCTCTTATGATCTTAACTTTCTCTTCGGCTTCTCTCAATAAATCTGTCCCAAACAGTTGTGATTCTCCGGTTTGATCCCAGAGCAACGGCGTTCTGCACTTGCGCCCATAGAGTGCTTCGAACGGGGACATTTGCAGGCTGGCTTGATAGCTGTTGTTGTAGGAGAACTCCGCATAAGGTAAGTTCTTGTCCCACATTCCGCCAAAGTCTAGAGCACAAGCTCTAAGCATATCCTCCAATATCTGGTTGACCCTTTCGGTTTGACCGTCGGTCTGTGGATGATAGGCGGTGCTAAAGTTCAGCCGGGTGCCGAGTTCCTCTTGAAGGTTCTTCCAAAACTTGGAGGTAAACTGACTCCCGCGGTCAGATACAATCTTCTTGGGAACTCCGTGGAGACACACGATCCGGGTCATGTACAACTCGGCCAACTTGGCGACGGTGTAAGTTGTCTTGACCGGGACGAAGTGAGCTACCTTGGTGAGTCGGTCGACGATCACCCAGATAGAATCATGACCAGCTTGGGTCCTGGGCAGTCCCGTGATGAAGTCCATTCCTATTTCTTCCCACTTCCATTCAGGGACTTTGAGAGGTTGAAGAAGTCCGGCAGGTCTCTGATGCTCTGCCTTGACTCGCCGGCATGTGTCGCACTTGGCCACATACTCAGCTATTTCTCTCTTCATGCTGACCCACCAATATTTCTCCTTCAGATCTTGGTACATCTTTGTACTCCCGGGGTGAATGGAGTAAAGAGTATCGTGGGCTTCTTGAAGGATGAGAGTCTTCAACTCAGGTATGTTGGGTACACATACTCGGTTTCCAAACCAGACGGTACCATGTTCGTCCTCGGAGAATCCGGGGGCTTTACCCTTCCTCATGTTTTGCTGGATCTCCAGGATGTCTGGGTCTTCCTTCTGCTTCTCTCGGATCTGGTCTATTAAGACCGGCCGAGACTCCAAGGCAGCGAGGTACTCTCGAGTGGTGATCCCTAGGTTTAGCCTTTCCATCTCTTTATAAAGTAGAGGAGCCTGGTCTTGAATCATGATGGCGTTGCAGTACCCTTTTCGACTAAGAGCGTCTGCCACCACGTTTGCTTTGCCCGGATGATAATGGATGCCCAAGTCGTAATCCTTGATCAGTTCCAACCATCTCCTTTGCCTGAGGTTCAGATCTGGTTGGGTGAATATATACTTGAGGCTCTTGTGGTCGGTGAAGACCTCACACCGGTTTCCCACAAGGTAATGTCTCCATATCTTCAAGGCATGAACCACGGCTGCTAGTTCCAGGTCGTGGGTTGGGTAGTTCAGCTCATGCGGTCTCAGTTGCCGGGAGGCGTAGGATATCACCTTCCCTTCTTGCATCAAGACGCATCCCAATCCTTGGCGAGAGGCATCACAGTAGACGTGGAAGTCTTTCCGGATGTCTGGCAGAGTCAGAATGGGGGCTGACACAAGCTTCTTCTTGAGAGTCTGGAAGCTCTCTTCGCAGTCGGGGGTCCAGTCAAACTTCACCTCTTTCTGCAGAAGTCTGGTCATAGGCTTGGCGATCTTGGAAAAATTCTCGATGAACCGGCGGTAGTATCCGGCCAATCCGAGAAAACTCCGGATCTCGGTCACGGTCGTTGGCTGTAGCCAGTTGGTTACCGCTTCAACGGTGGTTGGGTCCACTGCTATCCCTCCGGCAGATATAACATGACCGAGGAACTTCACCTCAGACGACCAAAATTCGCACTTGCTGTATTTGGCGTACAGTTGCTGCTCCCTTAGCTTTCCGAGGGTCAGACGGAGGTGAGTCTCGTGTTCTTCCTTGGTCTTGGAGTAAACGAGGATATCGTCGATGAATACCACGATGAACTTGTCCAAGAACTCCATGAATACGTTGTTCATCATGTTCATGAAAAAGGCCGGGGCATTCGTGAGTCCGAACGACATCACAGTGTACTCGTAGAGTCCATAGCGGGAGGTGAAAGCAGTCTTGGGTATATCTTCCTCCCTGATCCTTAACTGGTGATAACCTGACCTGAGGTCAATCTTGGAGAACACCGAGGATCCTTTTAGCTGATCGAACAGGTCGTCGATCCGAGGCAATGGGTATTTGTTCTTGATGGTTACGTCGTTCAAGGCTCTATAGTCCACGCACATCCTCTTGGTCTTGTCCTTCTTCATAGCAAATATAACCGGTGCACCCCAAGGTGAGGTACTCGGTCGGATGTAACCTTTCTGCTCTAGGTCTTCGATGTTGCTCTTGACTTCGGCTAGTTCGTTGGCGGCCATGCGGTATGGGCGCTTGGAGATTGGAGTGGTCCCCGGGACAAGCTCGATTCTGAATTCGATGTCCCGCTTGGGAGGCATTCCGGGCAGATCTTCGGGGAAAACATCTGCAAACTCCTTGACTATTGGCACCTCTTCAAGAGCTATAGAGCGAAGGGATGCTCCGAGTGGTTTGCGACTGGTCATCCGGAAGGTGACGGTTACGCCTTCAGGACTGGTCACCGTGACGGACTTGTTGGCACAGTCGATCACTCCCTTGTGCTTCATCAACCAATCCATACCTAATATAAGGTCGAGTCCGGTGCATTGGATGAGGACAGGCTCGGCCCGAAACAGCACTCCTTGGATGTCAAGTTGAACCTTAGGGCTGTAGAAGCGAGCTGAGGTCCTATTGCCGGGGGTGGCAATCACCATGGGAATTGGTAGAGGGAGCACGTCCAGATTGTTTGTTTTTGCAAAATCTTCCGAGACAAAGGAGTGGGTTGCTCCAGAGTCAAATAATATGACGGCCGGTACGGAATTCATAGTAAACGTACCGAGTACGACTTCAGGAGCCTCCTGAGCTTCCTCCGCGCTGATGTGGTTGACGCGGGCGCGAACGGCCTGGTGGGGTGCTGCGCCTTGGTTCTGCTTGGGGTGAGGACACTGGTGCGAGTAGTGCCCTTCCTTGCGACAGTTGAAGCAGACGACCGGCCTTCCTTGACGATCCCTCAAGATCGGGGCTTTGGCGGCCGGTGCGGGCTGAGCGGCCGGAGCTGGTGGAGCGGGGCGAGGATGCCCGACGTTGGATCCACCGGCTGCATGAGGTGGCCTGTAGGCGGGCCGAGGATGGTAGGCGGGCGTTGGTGGCGGAGGGACGAAGCGGGGCCTCTGAGTGTTCGCCTGCTGGTGCTTGAAGGCGATCATCTTCCTCTTCTTGAGGTCCAGCTTGTTCTGCTCAGTCTCTTGGATGAGCGCTTTATTGACAAGCCGCTGGAAGTCGGCGAAGTCGGCGGCGACGAGCTGGATGGATAGCTCATCCTTAAGTCCCCTGAGGAACTTGGCTTGGCGGAGGGCGTCGGTGCGCACTTCCTCCGGTGCGTAGCGTGCGAGACGGTTGAACTCATGGAGGTACTCCATGACAGTCCTGTTGCCCTGCTGCAGGTCGCGGAACTCCTGCTGCTTGACCGCGATGACACCGGCGGGGACGTGGGCGGCACGAAAGGCGATGATGAACTCCGCCCAAGTCACCATGTGGCCCTCAGGCTGGGACGCACGATAGTTGTCCCACCACTCAGCGGCGGGACCCTGGAGCTGATGAGTGGCGAAGGCCACTCGCTCACGGTCTGTGCAGGGGAGGAGGTCGAGCTTCTTCTCGATGGTGCGGAGCCAATCTCCGGCCTCCATCGGGTTGGTCGTGCTCGAGAAGATGGGCGGGCGCACGCGCAAGAACTCGGAGAGTTGCGGAGCGGCCGCGGGTGCTGGTGCGCGAGGGGCGGGCTCCCCATTCTGCAGACGGTCCAACTGAGCCTGTTGGTGCTGCATTTGGGTGAGGAGGGCGGTGATCAGATGATTCTGATTCGCCATCATTTCCGCCAAGGTGGGGTAGTTGGCGGAAGGCGACCCGGATTGGCGCGGGCCTGTCGCACCCCAGTTGGGCACAACACCCTCGGGCGCATCACGGCTTCCTCCTGCTCCGTTGTTGGAGCCGGTGTTCTGGTGGTCGGCCATCTTCTGAATATACAAAGCGATAAAGCAAAGAATGACGAAACGATAATACAATCATATAAGATTCAAGCACATAATTATATATAGCGGCATAAAGTGTTTGTTACAATCAAGTTTTTATTCTACCCACAACACACTCGTCATGGGTAGCACCACATACAAAATAATGCTTTTTATTTAATTTCGCGTCTCCTAACGCCTACTCGCCACCGGAGACGGTCTCCGTGCTCTCGGAACCACGAGTGCGCGGCTCCAGCGGGATGGTGGGCTCGAGAAAATTCTCGATGATGGAGTCGGAGACGAGGCCGGGGCGTGGTGTAGGGGCGCTGGTGGAAGGCCTGGCGGGAGAGGGTCGTGGCGGGATCCTCTTGGGGCGAGGGAGGGGCTCACGGATAGGCTTCTTCTTCCTAGGAAGAAGAGGGACCATCTCCGCTATGTCCTTCTGCAGCTGTATGATCTTGTGCTGCAGCTCGCCGTTCTGTTGGATCAGGTTCTTCGTTTCCTCACGAAGAAACGCAACCGCCTCATGATGCTCGTCGGCGTCGAGCACCGCCTCGGTATGGAGATCATCCATGGCCTGCAGAAGACGCGACTGCCGGGCCATGACCGGATCACGCACGGAGTGAACTCCGAGGTAGATGCTACGGTGGGCCTCGGGAGTACGCTTCGGCACAAGCCGGAAGGATGAGTTCTGAAGACGATCGTCGTAGATCATCCTCAGCTCCATGAGGGCCTGGAGGGCGACTCGTTGGCACGCGACGTCGAAAGTCGGGCCTCCAAGTGCGGTGGTGTAGGGCGGCAGATGTTCTCCGGAGCCATGGACGGTGAGGGAGACGTCGCAAGGCCCGGCGAACTCGTCGGGGTAGACTCCTTGAAATTCGGGTTCGAAGAGGAACCCGAGGAAGGTGAGCATCATGCGGAGCTCCCGGACGAAGCCCTCATAGTGGCGGCAGTAACTGTGAACTTGGTAGACTGGCATCTACAAAACAGCAAGTTGAATAAAAGTGAGGAGAGGAACAAAGTTTATGAAGTAGATTTTCAAGAAATAATTTCCTATGGTTAATGGCTAGGCGGGTCTGTTTGGCTTCCTACAGTCAAGTCGGCTCTGATACCATCTTGTAGCGCCCCGATTTAAACAAATCGAGACATTATTGAATTTCCATAGAAAAACAATAATACAAGAGGTTCATCATGCGACAACGTACATACGATAAAATCCATGGTACGCAGACCATATTTATTACAACATTGTTTTAGTAAAAACAGTAATAAAGTAATTAAACAACGGCATGACGAACGTCTTCTTCAGGATCTTTCTTCTTGACTGGGTCGCTACTCCAGACCGTCTTCAAGATAAACATCCTCTGTGGGGTCCAACGGGTATGAGTACAAAAAGTACTCAACAAGCCACCGCAAATGCAAATAATAATGCAGGATAATAAACAAGGAAGGATAATGGCTAACAATGCGGAATAAAGCAGTTGCAGTTATGACATTTAGTGTAATCATATTTTAATCATGCGGAAAGTAAACATGAACATCATCAACATCAACTAACTCGAGGAGTACGTTTTACCTCCTCGCACAACGGTCCTTACATGACAAACAACATGCACATTCATATTCAAGTAAACTAACTGGGGGATGTTACGCAACCCGCCCTTGACCGTGGGCTCGGCTTTTCGAAAAGATTTAAGACTCTGATCAGAGATGTACTACTGTACCCACAAGGCACGCACTCATCTCAACGAGATGACCCATTTCACGGGAACTCGTGCCAAAACCTCAATATGAGATGTTCCAAGCGATAACCACCCGCTCTAGGTTTCGCCGGCGCGCCGGGCCGCATCCCGGCTAACGTCGCACCCCCTTTTGCGCCACATTGGTACAAGTCACCCGCAGGTGCAACTTGACCCATCTCCAAGTGGTGGCCTCGGTTTGGAACAACCCATACCTTAGTTAGGACTTACCCACTAGACTTGTGGTTAGTACGTAAGTGTATTGCAACGGATCCCTCAGACCGGTCCTTATAGTGCCCCGGGTGCGACTGACCAATGCCCTAGCTTGCACCCGGAACCCACCATGCATACACTCACAACCATGACTCATCACCAACGGAATTTCCAAGGATAAGAAGCAACAGGGATCATATAATAGAACCATTTTGCTACGACTCATTTTTATCCTATAGCGGCCGTGTCAATACATTGGACACTAGCTAATATCATTGATCATATGGTGACAAGGAGGTTAGGCGAGATAGCATGGCTTGGGTTGCACATCAAGGTCGGGGGATCCTAAATAAATATAATATAAGGGTTCATTTGACTAATGCATATACATAACCTATGTGTTTTAGCGATAGTCAATTCAGACATGGGTTCAATATGCTCAAAAGAAGTGTTTGGTGACTTGCCTTGTTCAGCAAAGGGAGAGGGAGGGACTTCGGGGAAATACTCCGGCTCCTCGGCGACGTCGTAGTCTTTTTAATATAAAGTAAAATAAAAAAAAGGAGTACCACATTCAATCAAACCATATAACATTACATTGCAAGCATATAAGTTAAAGTTGGTTTGATTAAAAATAAATAAACTCAAAGGTTAGGTTCTGAATTTTATAAATAATTTTAAAGGGATTAAAATGAAGGGTTGTCCTTTTTAGAAAACAAATGTTTAAATGGGATTATGGTCATATTAAATCCTTAAATAAGTGTGAACTAAAAAGTTCATGTCAATTTGGTGGTTTTCAGTGAATGAACAGAAAGGAAATTAATAATAATTTTTCTGAAGTTTAAATATTTTAATCCATATTTTAATCCTAAAGGCTTTTGAATAATTATTTGAATAAACATGAAAATGTCCAAATAAACCTACTGTTTTTATTGCCTAAACATGTAGAGAATAATTTTATGAATTTTCTAAAATTGGAATGGCAATTTTTAGAGTCCAAATGCATTAGATATGAATTTTACAAGTTTAAAAGCATTTCTGGAATTTATTTTCAAATTTTAAACCTCTCGGGTCCACGGTGAGCCAGGCCCACGGTGAACCCGCGCACTGTGCGCGTGCGCCGGGTCGATCTGGACCGTCGGATCTGGATCCGGTGGCCAGGCGCGAGGCGGGAGGGTTAAGGGACAACGGACGGCTAGGATTAAAACGCGCGAAGGGGTACCACGTGGACGCACGAGATCGCACGCCGGGTTAAATGAAAATCAACGCGTGAGATTAAAACGTAACGCTTTGACCAGATCCGACGGCGCGGATTAGATCGCGTACGTGGGCTCACGCGCGTCGTCCGATTGCGATCGTGCGGCCAGGATTGAATCCGGCACGACACGCGCTAAGGGGCTATACCCCCCTTCGTCTCCGGCGACGGCGGGGCTCGGGTGCGGTGGCGATGGCGCCTACGAGGGGGCTAGGCCCTAGCTCTATGCGAAAACGGAAAGAGGAGGCCAAGGCGGTCATGATGGTACCTTAGGCGAGGCGAGGGGTCGACGGAGCGAGGCCGGCGACGAGGGTAGACGGCGGAGTGGTTCGGGTTCCTCGTCGGCGATGGTGTTCCGGCGGGGTTCGACGTCGGCGGAGGGGTGGCCGAGGTCGGGGTCGTTCTCGCGGTCACGTTGGTGGCGGAGGCGCGGGCGGAGGTGGTCTGGTGTGACGGCGAGCGGTGGCCGGAGGTGAATTAGAGGGTGGGCGCTAAAACGTGAACTGCGAGTGCGCTGTTCGTTCTCGAGGCGATTAGGCGTGGGGGTCGAACGCGGCTCAGGTTGGGGCTTAAATAGGGCGCCGGGGAGGGCTCGCATGCAAGGAAACCGGCCGAGGGCCTTTACTCGCCGGCGATGGCTCGGCCATGCACGCGGAGCGGCGATCCCGTGGCATAAACGCGAGGGTTAAAGCGGGGAAACGGTCGGCGCGACGCGGGGGACCGAGTTATGGCGGCAATTCAATGGGGGACGCGTCGGCGAGGCGAATCCGAGGGCGAGGTCGTCGGCCGGCGCGATTTGGGGGCGACGGCGCGGGGTTGAAGACGGATCTGACACGCGGGGGCCACTGACCAATGAGCGCGAGCGGGCGAGGGTGGCGACTGACGGGTGGGGCCGAGGTGTCGGGTTCGCGCGCGAGGGGAAAAATTCGGCGCCGACAGGTGGGGTCCATGTGTCAGTCTAAGGCGGGCGCGGTAACGGGCTGGGCCGGCCGGGAGAGAGAGAAGGGAGGAGGAGGAGCCCATTACTGTTCTAATACTTTTCTGAATAAAAATAATTCCAGAAAATAGATTAAAAGATTGGGGCTACTTCCAAGGTTGGTAAAAATTCATGAAAATTCTCAAAATTATATTTTGGTCTTAGGATCATATACAAAAAGTTTCACCTCTTGATTTGGTCATCTACTCTATGTTGTAGTTCAAAAGGGTAAAAAAAAGGATTTAAAAGTATTTTCTGAAATAACAATTCCAATAAATTGAATTTAATAATATTTTTATTGTTTTGAAAATTTGGGGTGTTACAGATTGTCTGTTGATTTGGATGGTTTGTTAGCTTAAGTCTGGTGTCTCTTCATTATAGCTTTTGGTTGTAATAATTCAACTTTCCATAGCCTATTGCTACTTAGGTGGTCCACCTTCGTGCGTGGAGGATGTGTGTCCCGTTTGTGATGTAGTTCGGTGAACTAGTTCCTTACATTTCTATAACGAAAACGGGAGAGTAGTTTCCCCCTCTTCTGTCTCAAAAAAAAGGTTTATAGATAACACAAGGAAATCACGCGAAGTTGTTATAAAATTTTAAGAAAATGTCACATTGCTGCCGTAAATAGAGATCACAACAGGTAGATCGAGTTAATTCTAAATTGGCTAATACCAGTTTTAAATTCGTCTCTCTTACACTCGGACAAACTCAAAGACAGAGTCCTCACAAACCCAACAAGCAATATAATATAGCAGGTATGACGGGCCAAACCATCGAGAAGGCAGAAGAGAAGGATGAAAGGTGTATTATTAAGCTATTTGATTAATTTTATTATAATTTATAAGGATTTACGGATTAATTATTTCAACTAAGCATATATACGCGTATAGCTCGATCTGGGTGGCCTGGCCGCAGGTGATAAATTGCACCGGTGGTCCCATCCATAGTCTCAAATCTCTCCCCTTTTGATTACTAAGGAACGTTTTTTTTGTAAATGGTTGCTTTTTGTATATATATTTTTGAAATAGGCCACATGGGTTCGACCTTGTTTGAAGGCTATGGGTGTGTCGGGGATGTGAACGAGAACTTTCCAAGAGGTCACCGTACTACTCCTGCCTAGAGATGGCAATGGGTACCCGAAACCCGAATACCCGATGGGTTTTACCCGATATGAAGGCGGGTATGGAACAATATCTTTACCCACGGGTACGTTAATGGAAGAAAACATCTACCCATCGGGTATAACGGGTATGGGTACGGCTACGTACTACCCATACCCGTATACCCATGGGTAATATATACCCGCATCAATAACATATGTCTCAGGCCTTAAATTACCCAAATCGACAATTTGGCCCAAGGCCCAAGCTCAGAACATGTCTTGTATAAATAGCAAACCCTAGAGTCCTAGACATTATTTCCCAAATCCTCATCTGGCCGCCGCTCACACCTAGGTCTACTGCAGTCTGCAGTGCAGGCTACTTGTTTACCACCTCCAATCCATGGCGGCGACGACCACTGAGACCAACAACGACGACGACCGGTGATACTTCTTCATCAGCTCATCTTCATCTTCGTTCGTCATCTTCCTTGTAGGCTTGTAGCTCCGCATCTGCATCTCGCCCTTTGCTAACCCCCCGCCGTCCCGAAGGGACACCGCTGCCCCTGCGACCGAATGTCGTCCACCGGATCCTGGGAAGAGCAAGAACGCCGGCACCAGCGAAGACCCAAAGGCACCTGCTTCCCCTCCATCGCTTGCACTTCCCGTCCCTACAACGGCGCCGGCCAACACCATCACCATTGACCCCAAGAAGAAAGTTCAGGCAAAGCCTGTCAACAACGCTGCAACAAATCGAAGCACCAGCAGGGTTGCTAGGCTCACAGCAGCCAGAAGTCGCCGGCCTCCCCTGTCCACAACCACGGTGGCTGCTGCACATCAAGCAAGTCGTCGGTCTCCCTTGTCCCCAACCACAGTGGCTGCTGCACATCAAGGCTCCAATCTCCCGCATTCTCTTGGGTAAGCAATATGTGACACTTATAAATTATAATACTTGTTTTATTGCTTGCTAGCTAGAGAAAACCAAATCTATTCCTATTGCCGCTGCAAGTTCAGAAACTTGTCAAGGAATCCTTTTTTTTTGTCACATCCATTTTTTACTGATATGTAATGCCAAAGAAATTTTAGGACTTTCTAATTGTTTCACTATATGTGCACTGCTAAATTTCAGCTGCTATCCAACTACTATGTTTCTCGTATGTATTATGTAAATTTTGCTTGCTTCTATAGGCTGAGAAAAATGTCTACAGCTAGTGGGAGTGATGGTGCTAGCCAGCAACAATTTTCAGACTCACTTCCTATCTCTGGATCACCTAAACTTGAATCTACCAATGACTCAGAGGCAGTGCCAATTGAAATTGATGAAGAAGAAGATGAAGATGCTATGGCTGGGTCCAAGAGGAAACGTACTTCAGATGTTTGGAAAGAGTTCACAGAAGTGCGGGTTGGAGGCATAGTGCGTGCAAAATGCAACTATTGCTCCAAGAAGCTTTCAGGAGCCTCAAAGAATGGGACTAATCATCTTCGACTCCATTTGAAGTCTTGTGTGCAAAAGAAGATTAAGTTGCATGGAAAGACAATGGCTCAAGCTGCTTTGAGGTTTGGTAAAACAGATGTTGGGACTGTTTCAGTTGAGAATTACACCTTTGATCAAGACATTGCTAGACAAGAACTTAGTGCAATGATAGTACTACATGAGTACCCCTTAAGTATGGTTGATCATGTAGGATTTCGAAGGTTTGTTGGTGCACTTCAGCCACTTTTCAAGATTGGAACAAGGAACACTATAAGGTATAAGATCTATGACGTAATTTTGATCACTTATGATGTATTTCCAAATGACAATTGTATTTCCTAATGATCTTATTCTTATTTTAGATCTGATATTATGGTGCAATATGAGTTAGAGAGGAAGAAAGCCATTGAATATATGGCTGGAATTCAATCAAGGGTGGCTATAACTACTGACTTATGGACCTCCGACAATCAAAAAAGAGGTTACATGGCAATCACTGCCCACTTCATTGATGAATCTTGGACCCTTAGAAATATTATAATGAGGTATTTTTCTTATTTTAGATCTAGATGTTTTCTAATTCTGCATGTATATTATGTTTTGGTTGCTTATGTCTTGTGTATTTCCAATGTAGATTTATTTATGTGCCTGCTCCTCACACTGCTGAAGTCATAGGTGAAGAATTGTATGAGTCCCTGGTAGAGTGGAATCTTGATGAGAAGATATCCTCGGTTACTCTAGACAACTGTACTACAAATGATGCGGTAATCCCTTTCCTTGTTAGAAATATTGGAAGGCATAAGTTGTTAAATGATGGGAAACTACTGCACATGCGTTGTTCTGCTCATATCCTTAATTTGGTAGTAAAAGATGGGTTAGAAGAGTTAAAAGATGCAATCGAGAACATTCGTGATAGTGTAGCTTATTGGACAGCCACACCTAAAAGGATGGAAAAGTTTGAAGAGATAGCTAAGTTTGTCAAAGTTGAGGCCAAAAAAAAGATAGGACTTGATTGTAGGACTAGGTGGAATTCAACTTTCACCATGCTTATTACTGCATTGCCATACAAGGCTGCTTTCATTAGAGCAAGTCGTGTAGACAAGCAGTACACTTGTTTGCCATCTGAGTTGGAGTGGAATTTTGCTGAGGATGTCGTGGAGAGGCTTAGGTTGTTCTATGACATCACTGAATTATTTTCCGGGACTGATTATGTGACAGCTAATATTTACTTCACTAAAATAGCTGAGATTAGAAAAAAAATTAGGCAATGGTCAACTTGTGGCAACCCATTGGTAGAAGCCATGTCAGTGAATATGGTAGCCAAGTTTGATAAATATTGGACTGACATTCAAGGGCTAATGGGCATTGCAACTCTTCTTGATCCTCGTTTCAAGACCACAGTGTTGCATATTTGTTATGAGGACTTGCTTGGTTTGCATGGTGTAGCATGTGAGGAAAAGGTTAGTGAGGTGAAGGATTTGCTAGCTGATTTGATGCGTGAGTACCATGTGGAAGAGGATGTGGAGGACAGCCAAACATCAACACCGGCACTAAACAATAATGATGACTACTTAGCTTCCATTAGTGCACGTGTTGCAAGTAGAAAACCAACAAGCATGGGATTCAAATCTGAGCTTGACCACTATTTGGATGAAGATATGTTGAACATGCATACAAAAAACTTTAATGTGTTGGATTGGTGGAAGGTGGCTGGTACTCGATATCCTACTCTGAGGATGATTGCAAGGGATATATGCTATTCCTGTTACAACTGTTGCTTCAGAATCAGCTTTCAGCACTGGTGGAAGGGTTCTTAGTGAGCATCGTAGCAGGCTCACTTCCAAGATGTTGGAGGCTCTCATGTGTTCCCAGGATTGGATTCGAAACAAGTACAAAGGTATACAAGGTTTATTTGTTGTACATTTTATAGCCCTTTGTTATGTCTATTAACTAATCACACATTTGTTTTGTAGCTGATGAGAAGACTAAGAAACCTGCAACATTTTGGTCTTGTCTACAGGACATGCAAGAGGGACTTCAAGTTGCTGTCCCTAACTTCTCCTTATATGATAATTTGTTCTTTATATTTCTATCAATTCTTTGCTTGGTCGTGTAAATAATGTACTCATGCTAAATATGTTCATGTAGGAGCTTGCCCTTTGAAGCGACGAAATCCAAGCCCAAGCTCAAACAACCTAATGCTTGCAGCAACCAAGTTGGCAATGCAAGTGCAGTTCTTTTGTTGTCTACTCATGAACTTTGTAGTTTGGTTAACTAGTAATATCTATGTGACAATGTGTCTGTGTTCTCTTGTCACACATGGCTGTAACTTTTGAGCTGTGGCATGCTAGCTAAATATGTATGAGTAAAACACATAATATTTGTGTGAGGAACTCAACTCTATATGCTACTAGTGGTGAATTGGTGAATTGGACTACTAGTGAATTGGTTACCGGGTGTGGAATACCCACCGGGTATTATTACCCACTCGGGTACGGGTATGGAAATAGTTTGTTACCCGTGAGCGGGTACGGGTAGTGTATCGGGTAGAATTTAATTTCGCGGGTACGGGTATGGAATATTACTACCCGACGGGTACTTACCCGTTGCCATCTCTACTCCTGCCTGAGCACATTTAACAATGGAGTTCTGAGGAGATTTGGTGCCAGCTAACTCACATCGCTTTCACCTTTTTGTATTATTATAATTTTTATTTATATATTATTGGTGTGTTACTAATAATAAATAGAACTATATGAACGTCGAATATATAAAAAATTCTTAAAAATTATAATTACGACCCGTCGAACCGACTGGCCATAACACTGCCGGCCCGTAGGCGCTGACAGCATTAGCCACGTAAACCGAGTGCAATTCCGACATCATTTGGGCCGAATTGGGCACCAGCTTGTACTTACGATTGGGCTATACTGTTGGGAATCTGAGTTTCATACGCGGCAGGCCTAGCAGCCAGTTGCTTTTCTTTGCACAAAATACCCATCCAATCCTAAATTACGGCCCACGAAAGTTGTACCGAGACATGCATGCGTCCAACATTTTAAAAAAAATGAAATTTGAAAGGCACACGTTGATGACGGCTGAAGGCATGAAGCCTTTGTGTGTCCAAAAGTTTGGATTATTAATCTAGCACTACATACTCATCCACGTCGAGACAATTAAGTCATAAGCTCATGACTTAGAGCACTACTTCGTCCATACACATGCATGCTGTTTACTCCATGATTCGGTAGCCCAAAACCCTGCCACGTTAACGCTCATGTCAACGTGCATGCAAAATGTTACACCCGCTAATCGACCGCCAGGTCGCCGACAAGCTCGTCCAACAGCGCGTCCATCACGAGCCCCTCCACCTCCTCGCCGACATCCCGCTCCTCCTCGCCGACGCACATCCACCTCCGTGGCCGCTCCATGCCCGCCACCGCAGCATCCCCGGCGAGCAGCACGTCCCCGACGCCCCACCGCTGCCCCGCGCCGCGCGCCCACTCGCCTGCTGCGCGCAGCAGCGCCGCCTCCTCGCGATCGTCGAGAGGCTTGCCCGCCGCCCGGAGCCGGTCGACTCCCTCGGAGAAGAAGTCGAGGAGGAGCCATTCGGTGATCCCGTCCTCCGCGGCAACCGACTCGAGCAGCCGCGCGAGGAGGCGGTGCTCCTCCCCGCCGTGCTCTTCTTGGCCCGCGCACTGCCGTTCGCCGACGGGACGTGGCGACGTCGTCGTCGCAGTGCCAGTGTCAGAACTCGTGCTGCTGCTCTGGAGATGCGTGCGCGCGTCGTCGGAATATTGCCCGGAATCCGACTCCTCGGTGAATTGCGCCTCGAGATCCACGGGGACGACCACCTGCGTCAGGCCCTCCAGCCGTCGGATCTTGTGCAGCAGCAGCGTCTTGGACCCTGCACGAGATTCATGCAAAAACCAGGTGTCAATCGACAGATTTCTCTATTACCATTATAAAACTGTACTGTACTTCTGTAGCTTGATCGGTAATGAATTGCTACGGGTGCTTTTGTTTATTGCAGACGATCGATTAGAGTACCGCACAGTTGACCTGTGAACGTGATTAGACAATCGTCACAATCACATGCGAGATGGGTCAGTAGCTACCTACCTACCATGCACACTTGCACACTACACGACTCCTGTAGCATACATACGATTAGTTAATGATGCACAGAGTAAGAGTCAAATTATTTATCTATGTACGCGAAACGGTGCAGGTTCGATCGGAAAACGGGTCGTTTCCATTTTACAAATTTTTACAAAGCTCGTTAGGCTATTTACGATTGAGGTTTCATGGGATGCTTTATATAGTATTAATTACCATGCCACATCAGATTTTTTACTGACATGTCATTCAATTAATGAGGAAAGAGAAGGAAATAGTGTCATCACCATGATATGGTGCTAATCCGTTCCAAGACGGATGAAACAAAATGAAATACCCATTGAGAACCAAATTGTTTCATCAGAGAGAAGATATTTAATGAGAGCTAGTTGCATTTAATTACACTGGTTAGCCTAGGAAATAGTGAAATGAAACTCTCCACTAATAGAAGGTATTTCATTCGATTGTAAAGCTGATGTGGCATTGTAGGAAACGGTGTTATGAAATTCACCATTGCAAATAACCTTATATTGTGATACTTTGTTACCTTAACCTTGTTAATTAATAAGTAAGCATTAGTCAAAGATGACTTAAATCAAGTCTTTATAAGTAAAATTTTAAAATGTATTTTTCTGATTTATAGTTCTTGACTAGTTATAAGTAAGGATAGAAATTTTCGGCGGTGTTATGAATGTTGCCGATAGGATGTAGCCATGCATGTGCCCATGTCCGACCAAAAAATGCCCAGAAAGTGTGTAGTACTCCCTCCGGTATACAAAAACAAGTCGTTTTAGGTTTCTATCAAGATGTTGCTAAAATAAGTCGTTTTGCATTTTACTGTGTATTTTGGACAACTATACCCCTCAAGTAGTACTATTTTTTTTCTTGTTTTCTGTGTTATGTTTACTCTTACACTATATTTAATAGGGGCGAACATAGAAAGTACACACTAATTAATTGCTCCTTAGTATGTGAAATCATGTTCAAAACGACTTGTTTTTGTGTACCGGAGGGAGTACTCGTTTGCAGTGGCACACTGCTCAAGCCAGACAGATCAAGCGGCGCCGCGGAAGTAGATAGGAATATGGATCAGCAGCTAGGATAGTGCAGATGCAGTGTGAGATAATTGTCGCCGTCGTCGTAGCATATATAAATGGCAAGGAATTAACACACACCCAAAATAAAACGATAAAATTCTGCTCGTAGCTAGCTAGGGATGGATAGCTTACTCTGGAGCTCGGCGAGGCACCGCTGGAACGAAGGCGAGCACACGCCGGCGTCGTCATCGAAGGGGAAATCCATAACGGACACCGGGCTCAGCTGTTGCTTGTCCTCCATCTCCAAGTGGCGCCCCATGGGCTCCCCATCTAGCGCCTGCAGAATGCCACACATACATAATTGATCAGGAGGATTCATAGACGCTGTTTGATTTTGATTTTACAGCTATTGAACTTTGAATTTTACGACTAAATAAAACCAAAATATGAAGTGAAACTAAATTGCTTGCTACAGCTACTAGTCAGCTACACGATAGATGATTAGATGGTGCAGATTAACAGAACCTGCGAGAGGGTAGAAGCAAAGGAAACTGTTTTTTCTCTCCCAGATCCCAGAAAAGACAGGCGTAGATGGAACCAGAATTAATTAAGCAGGACAAAAGAAGAATACGCGTGATATCGACATGTTCTTTGTTGCTAACTGCTTCTTCACAGGAAGGTCATTAAGTCTGGTGGTCACCACAAAGCATAGCACGGGCCGGCGCCACAGATAAAAACAAAAACTAATTAAAGTACGTGGCTTGGCATGGAAGATAAGATATGCACATGGATGATATTGCTGATCCCAAGAGCTACCTTATATTAGCCTGACGATATGCACGGCCAGGAAGCCCACATCCGATCGCTATAGGCTGCAGCTACGTACTCGTCTTTCCTCGGTTACAATTAATTCTGTTCAAGCGTTAGCTAGTAATCTGAATGGTACTAGCTACTGTTGTTCTTTGCCCATACCGACCGGAAGCACACTCGTAAAGATTGCTATAACCATAGCACTCGCAACCCCTGACTCCTGTAGATCGTTAAGTAGGACTAACTACTCTTAACTCTCATGAGCAAGCAGCTCTTGTTTTCACTGCATCGACAGACCAGAGCTCACATATATTCACTATCTGTACTGGAGTCTGAAGCTAGCAGTGTGATCAGTAATCAGTTACTACGCCCAACAACTTGCCGGTGACAGTGGAGAGATGTCGCCGGCTTCATCCAGGCTACACTGAACATCTCCATCGCACCAACTCGGGGAAAGAATATTTCGGGTTTCACCAGTAGGCAGCACCCATCCATCAGACTAGTTTAAAAGTTTCTACAGTGCTCCACTGATCCACTCCTTTGCCGGATATATACTGCTGATTTCAAAAACCACAAGCACATGATTTTGTACATAAACTTTATAATTCTATACATTTTTATGAAATTTCCGGGTTATAAAGTAGCTCTAAGCCTCTAATTGCCTACCGATCTCACATGTTCTACTAGATTCTAGCATGTATGGACTCCAGGCTTCAAAATGTCGAGATGGAGGTAAGAAATGACGATACAGGTTAAATTTTGCAGTTTTAATTTTGCTGGATAAACTAAGACGTGTGGATTGAGCTGAAAACAAATGCAAGTACTCGATGATTTTGGCCCACACCGCCATGCACGAGCATCGCGATCGATCACCAAACTCGATTGTATTTATGCCACCCCAACTAACTAAACGCAAAATAATAGAAGCAGCATTAACACGCCCCAGTGGCCAGTCCCAGCAAACAGCAACTAGGCAGGAAAGCACTCACCTTGTGTCCGTCACCGCCGGCGTCGGCAACGCCGTCGAAAGCGATGCTGCACGTGCTCGACGACGACGTCTTTTCGTACTCGGATGCGGACGCGCACTTGTCCTCCTCCGCTGCTGCTGGCTCTGTATCTGAGTATGCGTACTCCGACTCCGAGGCGGAGCAGCTGCTCACCACCGGCGACGGCAGCCCGAACGAGTCCCTCTCGTCGATGACGTTAATGGCGTCCTCTTCCTCGTCGTCCTCGCGGCGCCTCCAGAAGCCTTCCCTGAATCGCCGCGAGAGCGTCCTGGAGAGGCGCGAGATCTTGGCGAGAGTACTGCCGGGGCTCTTGTGGAAGATGGAGTAGAAGGAGGGCGACCGTGAGGGGCTCCGGTGAAGCCCGGCCTCGATGAGGAGGCGCACGGGCGCCGACAAGTCTACTCCGTCATCGCCGGCAGCGGGGAAAGCCGGGCAACGCGGGTAGGAGCGGAAGCCCTCGCTGCTGGACTCGTACGCCTGCTCCAGGAAGTCCTGCAGCGTCAATGGCGTCGTCCTCTTCACCACCGCCATCGACCCACCAGCGAGAACGTCAATGGCTCGTGCCACTGCCCGATCGAGCTGAGCTGCGTGGAGGCAAGCGGAGCGCGCGCGCGCGCGTAAACTATGCTATTGCCATGTATGCGATGCGAGAGATGCACGCGGCGTTGTGTCGCTGGCAGCAGCGTGCGTGCAGTGCGTGTGAGACGGATGGCCGATGCGAGGAGGAGGGGGAGGAGTGAAGTGTCGATGCGTTGAGCATTTGAGCAAGCAGACGCTGCCGACTGCATGTGGCAGATGGACAGATGGGGACCAGCTTAAGTAGAAGCAGATGCACGGACGCAGTGGGCGTTTAAACAAGGCTGTTCTCTTCGCATTTCCCCCCTCTGTTTCTCCCAATGGACAGTGGTCACCACTCCCCACTCGAGCTTGACAGCAAGCTGACAGTGACAGTGACAGTGTAGTAGAGATCAGATCACTTAATGCATGCAAATCACGTCAACTAGTGATTTCTAATACTTGTTGCTGTAGTAGTTTCAGGCTTTCAGTAACCAACATATATTTCGATCTGACAAATAAATCTGTTTTATTAGGCTAGCCTTGAGACAGCACGTAGGCAGATGTAGACAAAGTCGTTTGCCTACTTGTTGTATTTTGTCGAGATTATACTGCCGAAATCATTATATTGCAGGCTTGCAGCAGATCACCATCTCGCCTCTATAGACGGCTAGACGCACTGATTGCTTCGTTGTAATTTAGGGGGACAACAAACTCATGCCTCATGCCTGCCGCCCTGATATCTGAGTGCTTCGGTTCAAGTAGATGAAAAATTATTGTCCCTAACTTGCTACATTCCTTGGACTGAAGCAATATGCATTAATTTCCAGACCTATATATGTCGCGCTTGCGAACTGTATGTTCTGAACACATGGTATTTGCAACAATAATGTTCTGAAGCTCCTTTTCTTTGTTTTCTCCCAAGCAGTATGAGTATGCATGCCTTCTCCTTATGATGTCAAGCGTGTACATATCCCTGAATTCACTCTCTCGTCAACATTGTCAAACGAGTACCAGCGATACAATTTATACTTGTGAAATCAAGGCAGGCAACAAGATCAATCGCCAATAAAATTCGCTGCTCTGACAACTACTCCAGCTCGTACTCGCAGTACAATGGTATGCGGCAGGAATATTTTAAGTAAATCGATAGCCAGATAGCCTGCACTTTCTACACCGCGCCATCTTGTCGCCTGACCGAGACAGCAGATCGATCGAGACGATGCATTGACCTGGGCTGTGATTGTGAAGCAGCTTCGGCGCGGTTTCGGCGTGACCTGGAACGATTCGCCGTCGATCGAAACCAGGCCATTTACAGGTTTTTGGCAGTGTAGACGTGTAGTGTAGAATAGAAAGTACGGATGTAGGGGCGCCGGAGAGATGCAGCATGTGGATCGTCCCGTGTTCTTGTTAATTACCAGTAGGACTAGCACTGTACGTCGGAGTACCTAGATTTGGGCTCCAGCTGTGCCATTAATCGCTAGATGCCCCTTGCCTGCAGTTTGCTGGCCTCCTCACACTGATCGCCCAGGTTGCTGTCAGTTTCAGACTTTCAGGCAGTAAACAAAAAAGATTTTCTGACTCCAAACTGGAAGTTTTGTCCAAGTATGAAAGTTTGAATTTTTACCAGCACGCAAAAGATTCATGTGTTTATTTCAATGGAACCGGAACAGTGGAGCTCGATTGGATCCAATCCAGTACCGTACGCAGGTCGCAGGCCACTACAGCTGCAGATGGACAACCTTGCCGGCGGACAGTCTGCCTCAGGCCTGGCCGTACGCCGGTCGCCGGAGCCTGGGAGTCCACGCGCACGCGGGGACTCAGGAGAGGCGAGCCGCGAGTCCGCGACCCGCGAGCGTACTTGGCATTCAATGCGCACCGTGTGACACGGCCCATGCCATGCCAGCTTGCCCGCCTACTGCTGCAGCTACCCAGTTGGCGCCGAGCATGGCTGCCTTGCCGTTCCCCGACTTCCCTCGATCTACGCCGCGGTAGATCGCGCGCACGTGTGCACGGCCCGCCGCCGCTCGCAACGGCATCGCCTCGCCGGCTTTGTCTCGGTCGCGCGCCCGCCAGCCGAGATGCCGGGCACGGTGCCGTGGAAGATGCAGCGTGCGTGCGTGCACGGGAGTAGAGGAAGACAGGTGTAACCGTGGCCCGTGTGCGGCGGGGAGGCCTGCACGGACAGCACAGGGTGAGTCAGAAAACTCAAATTCAAATTCGAGTTGGGTTCTTCTGCCAAAAAAATAGTGCTATGTCGACTCCTCCCGAAAGATGGTACGTGGAAATCGAGCTTTTCATAGACAGCAACCAAAATCGAACTAGGCTACTAATTTATTATGTGTCCCGGGATATATATATATATATTAATGAGAACATTTTATTAATTTGATAGAGATAATATATAAAATCATCTATAAATTCTAAAATTACTTATATTTTTTAAAAAAAGGTTAAAAATAACTTATATAGCTAATCGTGAATTTTCCGGTAATAACAGGATACGATTATTAATAATAAGGTTGTTTGGTGTAGCCGTCCAAAGCGGTGGACGAGTTGGTAATGGTTCGCTCCGACACATACATTTTTGGATCCCCCGTCTCGATCGCATATCACGACGATGCCTTGTTGCATGTGGCACAATTAAATGTTGATGCGACCTGGAATGTGCAGCAACCGATTTGAAATGGAAGAGGAAGAGTTTTGTCTCGTGATGCCCTCAGGACAGACTGTGATGAATGTCACAATTCAACTCGGCGAGTTAGGCTGAGGGAGGACATCAGCTGTACGCCTTGCAATTACGCATCGCATTACCATTTCAGCCACAACATCTCATTCACTCGCACTTACTGAATCTTTGATACCGGCCATCGTCCCCCGACAAGAAAAATCCTGCCAAAATGTGCTACGAATTTTGTGTCAGGAGCGTCACATTCTGCCAGAGTGACAGTGTAACGGTATGCACGTAACAGGACGCCTCCGGTAACACGGCGCCGCCGTCGTCGCGGGGGGGGGGGGGGGGGGGGGGGGGGGGGCATGCTCACCAGCAGCTGCGGCATCTCCAAGACGTCGTCCTCGTCAACAAGGCGCTTCTAGTTCTCAAGTTCCGATCCCCCGGCGCCTGACGCCCTGATCAGAAGTGCCAGCGGTTACATGGCGGCTGCCGCGAGGCGGATGTCGTCAGGGGATCTGGAGGCTGGCGCCGGCCGCGACTGGGATTGTTCTTGTGCGACACCTAACATATCTTGACAAAGGATTATGATGGATTAACAGTGAGATATTTACAGACATGACAATCTTTCGGTCCATACAGTGATGTATGAAACAATCGGATGCCAAAGAAAAAACTACAAAGCTGCCACATGGAATTCAGAGCATACTGAGAGGAGTATCTACAAAGCTGTCACATGGAATTCAGAGCATACTGAGAGGAGTATATAGCATACAAGAAACGAGTTACATATATATATATACGTACTTTTCTTCATTATGTTTTATTTTGAGGGAAACAGAAGTATCTAAGCCTTCAGCATCCTCAAGTAGTCGTCGATAATGGACATTGCGGATGAACGGTACCCGGAGCCAAAAAGATTGTAGTGGTTCAGGTAGTGGTACAGAAGATACAGGTCCCTCCTCTTCTCAAAGCCTGGCTGTTTCGGCATCACCTGCATAGGTGTAGAGTATATACCCATTTAAACCCTCCATTGGAATAGTTCTGAAGAAACTGATTAATCTATAATCCATCAGAGTTCGGACACAACACACGATAGTAAAATACAAAGGAAGAGATGAACAGCGGTAGGGTGTTTGCATTCCAGAAGTAAAGCTGGAGGTGGTGGGGACTTTATTTTGTGGAAGTGATTCCCAAATAGTGCCCCCATTTGATTAGTACCCGTCATAAATCCTGTAACCAAATCTACGGTGTTATTAAAAAAGTTGAATCGTTAGCCTCGTATTCGCTCTTGAGGCCTAGAAAAACTATCATGTTAATCACTAGAAAAAGATAATTGTCAAGGCAGTTGACTGTGGTGGGGTCCAAATGATAACAGTATCGATTGGATAGATATACTATCTTCGCATGGGCTGGCACATTAGGTGCTGGTGTAAGAAAGTAAAGTATTAGTATTTTTGTTGTCCTAGCAGACCTTTCACAAGGAACCTTCTTAATAAAATTTTCAGGTTCAGGATCTGCAGGGTTCACTTTATAGGCACACAAAAGAAAATTACAGAGAAAACGTCCAAAATGTAAGCAATACTTGACATGATGGATGGTTTCAGTATTTCCTAGGATGAATGTAAATCTGCACACTTAATCTGCATATACTGGTATTCACAATAAATACTTGGAACAAAAAACTACCTGAAAATAGGAGCTATAGAATTCCCCACCGAATCCAGCACACCATGACATACCAAACTCTGCCTCATTGTGGCCATCTGCGGTTACAGAACGATAAGTTTTCTTATTATACAACTTGTCTACTGGTCGTTACATATCATACAGTCAATAATCCAGACATATCAACATGACCACACACAAAATTTGAACACTTCACAAGAGTACAATGTATGTTTGCCTTCAAAGACAAAAATAACAAAAACCCGCTCTAGTGCTGTCTGCTAAATGCTAATGCAACCTATAATCATGATTCTTGGAAACTTTTAAAATCTATTGGTACCAATATTCATGCCTTTTTCTCACAAAAAACTCATTACTTTGGTAAAAGAAACTTAGGTTCCAATTCATAACCATGATACTGCAATTGGAAATAACAGTGAAATTTACTTACAGTAGCAAGCTGGATCCAATATTACAGGTTCACCATTAGTATCAGAGCTTATGTTTCCACTCCATAAATCCCCATGAAGCAAGCATGGTTCAATAACAGCTCCATCAAAAAGTGGATGGATATTTTTGATCAATCTCTGACCTGTTATTAAGGAGCAAAAGATAGCTAAGATGAAAGAGAGGAATGGCAAGCGCTTTAGTCTAGTACTAGTATAGCTCATAAAAAGATGAGAACACATATGTTTAATTTATATGTAGTCCTTTTTCCTATCTACCTTTTTCATATATTGCTGAGTCTCCAAATTGTTGTGACGCCAACTCCAATTGGTAACCCAGTCTATGCTTTGAGTAAAACTCAATCCAGTCAGCAGTCCAAGTGTTAATTTGTGGAGTGCTACAATAAGAGGAGAGGACGGGTTAGAAAAGGTCAAGATAGAAATTGTAACAAAACTTGATTGGCATGCCATGTTTCTCATGATAAAAAGGGATATAGTACCTTCCAATTGTATTATCAACATAGAAACCATAACCCTTATCAGATTTGGCAGCATTATGCATTTCAGCAAGCTTTCTTCCCAAAACGGACTGAAAAAGAATGCTTTGTTAACTACAAATGATCTAAACGGAAGGTTATAATATAAATTATAGTTGATAAATTTACCTGGTCTCCTCTAGAACGACCAAATTCAATAAACTCCATGATTATAAAAGAACCACCAGTTGGTAATGATCCAACCTGCACCACCAGGTGCATGAAGAATTAGAAATAAAAACTGGAGAACATTTAATTCCTCAAAAGAAGAAAAAGAAAGTGATTCACGCAACGGGGGAAGAAAATAACATAACCTATGCCAACACAACCATCTAAGCTAACTTGCTGGCTATCGATTCTAGTCCAATTTGTACATACCAGGCTGCCTATATGATGTAACAGATATCAATATTCAGATGAAAAGAATTCAAAACAGGTCCATTCACGCTAGTCAACTTAGTTAGATCTGGGGGTCTGGACATTTAAAAACCAGACAAGTAGTTCCGTGGTGTATGTGTTAGGGCAGTGAAATCACTCGTGTGCACACATTGCAACATACTCTGCTGTTGTACGCATAGAGCAAACTCACATATGTTCGTGTGTCTGAGCCTTTACTAACCTTGTATGGCAATGGAACACGGATTGAATTCGTGTCATGCATGGTCTTCAAACCAAGAGCCTCCCCTTCAAACATAGACGGACCAATACGCCTGGAATTCAATACAATGCTTTGATTCCACCATAAAACCCAAATCATAACTAGTTGCACAATTCCGAAGACAGCATGAGTTCAAAACTGAACTCGGCCCACCTATTGGTCTTCACAAAGAAGGAACCGGCATCGGTCTTGTAGCGCTGAGCAGAGTTAACGCAACCACCACCAATGGAACTGACCCCTGTAATCTGCGTGGCCTTCCCTTCGGTAAGAATCCATTCCCTGATTGGATCCTCGCCCAATGCGGCCACTGGCAATTTGTGCAAAGCCGGCTAAGAGGCAATCAGGCAAACACAAACAAAAAAACATGGCGCATAACATCGGCAGCTATTGCCATATTGCAGTAGTGCAATTGTGAAATGCCATGAACTAGGCGCACAAATCGGAGTCGACATTCAACAGCCACCAAATACTCCGCTCCCAGTAAAAGTAAAACCAGTCTCCTATCCAAATTCCGGAGCCCACATTTCATCTCACTACCGGAGTTGGCTCGTCCTCACCAAAACTACTACAAGCCCTAGAATCATCAGTACAGCCATCCCATACAGGAGCCCCAGCGAAACTAAACTCGGTGGCACAAGCACAACGACGACGAGCAAAGTGAAATAGAGAAATACGGACTGGCAAACAGGAGAGGCGGAGGGGAGGAGGGCTTACTGATCGAGAGCTTGGATGCTGCCCTTCCGCCGCAGGCGGAGCGGCGAGACGGGGGACGGCGACCGAGGAGGAGCCGGCAAGCAGGGGAGGAGGTGGACGTCGAGGCGGCGGAGAGCAGCGCCACGTTTGCCATCGTGTCGCGCTCGCTTTCTGCCGAGTGTCTGATGGGCGGCCTATGCTTCACTGGGTCATATGAGCCCTTGGATTGGGTCGCCGCAAACGTTTTTTTTTTGTAAATTGTAATGTAATTAATTAATTTTGTAATATACAATCGATGACTACAAAATTAACATGATATATAATTATTTGTATTTTTTTCAATGGGATACAATTGGTAGCGGCCCAATATGGAAGGGGTTTACGTGGACTCTAAATCTTGGCCGTGCAAATTGTATCGGACGGTGCAGGAATCACATGTTCTGTCGACCAGCGTCGAGCCGGACGGGCCCCGCGGGAGGCGGCGGAGCTCCGGCGAGCGGCGGATTTTGTGAGGCAGGAACCATCCGAGTTCCGACCAGTTCCTACGACTTCTGCTGATGAGCTATCGTCTGCTGCAACAAAAGAGAGAACCTGGGGGAAAATAAATCCAGTTCTCTTGCGCAGACAAAGCGCAAGAACTAGGCTTATTCGATCACCGAACGACGAACGAGAGCAGAATTATGATGCACAAATGCATACATTGAAGTATTGAACCAACTTATGACGACTTCTTTTATTGTAGCAGCAATTTAACAGCTGGTTTAAGATAAAACCTTCAAACATGTTCTTTTTTCCTCGGATCAACGATAAAAAGAACAGCACTACAGTGCCAAGATGTAATCTTCAGCAGCTCCGGCATCCACCTCGTCCACAGCAGCAGCAGCAGTAGCATCAGCGGCGGTGATGGTAGCAGCCGCATCTCCGGCAGTTGCACACTGGCATGGATCTTCCTCTTCTTCCACCGAGAGCGCAAGGGGCACCCTGACATCTTTGTAGCTGCAGATGTATGGCGCGTCACGGCCGTGGTAGGTGCCGGTCCACTTCCCCTCGTTGATGTGGCTTGCATCCCACACGGACGCGTACAGGAACATGGGCTTCTCCGGCCACGGTTCGCCGGCGAGGCGCTCCTCCCTCCTGATCAGTTCGCCGTCGATGCGCCACTCGATGGCCTCGGCGCTCCAGGCGATGCCGTAGTGGTGGAAGCTGTCGGAGGAGTCGAAGGAGAGACGGTGGATCTGCTCCCTTCCGCCTCCGCCTGCGACGTGGAAGTTAGTCTGTACGGCGCACTTGTCATGGCCGAGGAACTCGAAGTCGATCTCGTCCATGTCGCGGGAGCCCTCGAGGGAGGACAGGTATATGTTGTAGTTGAGACCGGCTGTGTCCCCGGTGGGCGCGCGTATGGAGGCAGCGACGGCGCCGCCAGGGAGGAAGCGGCGGCGGGAGCGCCAGCGCGCGCCGCCGCGGTGGTCGTAGGTGACGTGGATCTCCCCGGATGCGGGCGCATGGTGGCAGGCCTCGGGGCAGTAGTCCACGGCTATGTGGGGCAGGGGCTCCGTACCGTGGGGGTGCAGGTGCAGGTGCGGATGCGGCGACTCATCGGCGGCGCATTCGGATTCCGACGCCATGACGGACAGGGAGAGCAGCGAGGGGAGTGGATCCGGATCTGGAAGACTGGCATGCGCCGCTCAAACCGCTCCGGCATGTGCATCTCCATGTCATGTGCTTTGATTGTTTGTGTTTGTCGTGTGTGCTATGTGACATGACACGACAACAAGGGATTAAAAGTATCCAATCCTCATGAAAATATCAACGATCAATTTGCATTCCTTGGTGGTGGTGTAGAATGCATAGACTCTTCTTATTAACTAACAAAACTATGTCTTTTAATTAAATATTAATATCAAGCAGAATTGTTGTTCTCTAATAACACAGTTTGCACATTAGATCCACCTCTGTTATATTCTTCAGAGTTTCTGAATATTATCAGGAACAGGTTGCTCAGAGTCTTAAAATTGGTCATAGTTTATTGACAGATTTTTTTTAAAAAATCAACTTTGTATATTTGTATATCCGATTCAAAAAAATTGAAAAAAAAAGAGTACCCATCGGCCAAACCAGGCTTCTGTATCCTGCTCCGCGCTGCGTGCCCGCCCCACGGGCCCACACACCCCCACTGCCATCCCATGTGCGCACTCTGGCTGGCGCGGGGCGTGGGCGTGCGACACGAGGGCAAACCAGGCTTCTATATCTTGCTCCGCGCTGCGTGCCCACCCCACGGGCCCGCACACTCCCGTTGCCATCCCATGTGCGCACTCTGGCTGGCGCGGGGCGTGGCGTAGGCGTGCGACACGAGGGCTAAGGGACTGGTTCGATCGATGGTCAGCCGAACCAAATTGACGTGATCTGGTTCGACCGACCAAAAACCAAATGAAGCTCATGTGGCCCTGGGGCAACCATCAGCCAAACCAAGACCGCGACAGTTTGGTTCAGCCATTTGTAATTTTTTGAAACAATTGTACACATTTGTTTTTTTTCAAAAAACATTATTTAAAAAAAATTCGTTTATTGACCATACTTAAGGAAGAAGGGATAATGTGTGGGAGCCGGGAGTGAACCAAATATGCCGTAGGTTTACCCAGAAAGCACGAACCATTTGCTGGTAAAGAACTCAATGAATTGAAATTCAGCTTTACATGACTGCAAGTTCAGGTTTCAGTTTACACGACTATCTGTTAACCAGCGAGGTATAGAAACAGGCAGCGCAAGTGGCAGTTCAGGTCAGGATCCTCAATGAGAAAAGATGCTACACATAGCCCTCGAGCAGCACACATCCATTAAACTCCTTGTGCTCAACATGCTTCAATGGAAACGACTGGCTTCCACCAAATGCCAGGTCGCCTGACCCTTTGCTCACCGTCCAGACAGGAAGGAACTCCAGAACAATCTTCTGTATCAACTTCTCCTCCTGAAAACTGTTCACAAGTGATGCGAAGTCAGCTCCAGCGTCCCTGAAATCCACCAACACGCTACATAACCCTCGCTGTGCCAGGAGTTGAAGTATGGAATCCAAGTTTATCCGATCAAGAACTAAAACTTCAACTCCTGCTGGCTCCACAGCAATAGGACTATCGGTCAGAACTATCGCCTCGGATGCACTCTCTTCACTGAGAAAAGGAATGCTTAAATGGGAATTTTTGCCCAGTGCTATGATGATATAAAGAGGCTGCTTTGCACCAGCTTCATGTGATACAGGCAAGGCAGTCATCATGGCCAAATTGCTTGAAATTATAACTCCATCGTATTCTTTCAGTAACTGTGAGTAGTATCCTCCTGGTTGATCGGCTCCATTCCCAATTTGATTTACGACGATTCCATTCATAGAGAGTGTAGCTCTATTCATGTGGAAGATAAATCATCACCAACTTTGCACATTATGTTTTCAAACAAAAAAGGGGAAACCAACATGATATGTTGTGGTACAAAAGATAAAGCGTTATTGCATTAACATAGCTGAATATACAATGAACAATCTATATTTAGCAAAACCACATCGGTGTATTATCATGGTATATCTATGACATTGTTCGCCTTAATTTTTTTTAAAGGTACACTATGTGTTAGTGGTTCTATAGTTGCAAATCATGTGTACTGCTATTACCAAACTAATAGAGTGTCTCAAGGACAAAAAAAGAAAAAACAGTAGCAACATATTTGCATATTTACCTCAAAGTTGCAAAGGCCTTTCCAGTAAGCATGCGATGGATGTAAGCCTCGTTTAGCTTGCGGCATAATGCTTCTTCCTCCACGCACACCCTCACATCTATCCCGGCATTTTGGAGCCTTTCAATCCCCTTGGATGCCACAATAGGATTTGGGTCAGTCATCCCCACCACAACGTCCTTCACTTTGGCCTTGATAAGTGCTTCGGTGCAGGGAGGTGTCCTCCCGTAATGGTTGCAGGGCTCCAAGCTCACATAAGCCGTTGCATTCTCTGCTAAATCACCAGCATCTCTCAGAGCAAATACCTGCAGATGGCAACACTATAATCTGTTAAGATATTATCAGCACATCATTATACATTACTAGTCAAAGTTTTTTGGTAGGAAAGGAACAATATTTCCTGGAACAATGCAATGTACCACCCACTAGTGGTTTTTAGAGCACCGAGCTGCAATTTTCCTCGTTGTAACAATGCTACAATTTCCCCCTTTTCATATGCACACATTGCAACGAGCAGCAGATTGCAATGGTACAGATGATGAGGCGAGAAACAAGGCGAGAGAGAATTCTTAACACACAATATGCACAATGATTCCATCAGAATTCAGAGTTGAACGGATGTCACATTAATTTTTGTTGTTGTTGTTAGACTTATTTCACGTATACTACAGCAAAACTTCAAATCTGAGTGCGAGAGGGGTGACCTCGGCGTGAGGCTGGCCGGCTTTGGGATGGAAACCCTCGCCGACGACACGGCCGTCGCGGACAATGACACAGCCCACCATCGGGTTCGGGCTAGTGTGGCCGGCCGCCTTACGCGCTAGCTCCACGCACCGGCGCATGTAGAGACCGTCCTTGTCGTCGGCCTGCGCCTGGCATCGCAGGCCAGCCGCAACGCCGCGTCCGCCCCCGACTGGGAGGCGCGCGAAGAAAGGAGACACCGTGGAGGCGGCGGGGCGCGGAGTGAGGCGGGGGCGCGAGACGAGCAAGGAGTCCATGCCCGCGGCGCACAGCAGAGGAGCCCCCAATCCAACGAGCCGCTAGGGCGATTTGGGAGGTCGTCGTTGCCTGACCTATTGGACCTGGACTCGGCTGGACCTGGAAGGCTGGAACTGGAAGGCCTTAGGCCTGGCCTGCCTGTCTCAAACCGTAGCGCCGTTCGCCGCCATCACGGGGAACGCGGCGCCGCCGACGATCGGATCCCCGGCCGTGGAAGGCGCGTAGAAGCGAATCCATGCCACAGCCGTCAACCAGCGCCCCTCCTTGCTCCGATCCAGCTCCATGTCGCCTTCGATTTGGTTTAGTTCTGACCCTTTTCTCTTTCCCTTGTCAATTTTGGACATGGAATTTTTTCTATCAATTCGCGTACTTGACAATGTGTTTGCTACAGATTTCGGCCCATATCATGAATGCCAGTAGGAAATTTGAGATTATCGTTTCCCTGCTAAAAATTCAGAGCTTTTTGCCACGGTATGGCCACACCCACACGCAAGACGGCTAAAATCCAAAAATGTCCATCTCCCAATCCACGGGAGGGAGTGCGCAGTCCGTCCGCGAGCCATCTCATCTCAATCCACACAAATCGAATGGAGAAATAGCCGGAGAAGCCACTGCTGCTCCAGTCTCCATTATCCACCCGTCCCTTCGCTTCTCCTCGCGCTGCTTCCTGCTCCCTGGCTAACAAGGTAACTAATCAATTATACCTCCCTAATCTCACTGTTTCCTGCTCCTTGCTTCATTCTGCTGATGCTCCAAGGCGTGTGCACCAGTCAGTATGCGTAGCTTACAGATTAACTATTTTCAGACTGATCCTATATGCCAGTTCCAATTTTCAGACCATCTTAACCTGCAGAAAGCATCCTAAGTAGCTAGATGATTGGTAGCTATGTTGTATGTGCATTTGTTTATGTGAATTCTGTGAATCTAACGTTTCATCACTTGAGGACGGAAAGATGAGCACGTTAGATGCCACAAGAGCCGAGCTTGGCCTCGTTGTTCTGTACTTGAACAAAGCCGAGGCCAGGGACAAGATCTGCAGGGCGATACAATACGGTTCAAAGTTCTTGAGTAACGGGCAGCCTGGTACGGCACAGAATGTCGACAGGTCGACCACTCTAGCTCGCAAAGTTTTTCGGCTCCTCAAGGTCAGAAACGATGATCTCCTGCCCGCCCTGCTTGCTATCAAACACCAGATATCTCAGCGTTTCACGCAGCTCATGCTTCTCCAACTGTTTCGTCTTGGCATTTGCAGTGGGTAAATGATCTGCATGGTCTCATCAGCCCTCCTGCTAAAGGGACTCCTCTCACACTGGTCTTTCTTGGAAAGGTATTTCTTTTCTTTTGCACTTCTCATCCACAATTCTCTGCGTGAGAATGATGTGTTATGCTAACCACCGTTTTTTTTTTTTTGCAATTGCAGTCCAAGAATGCTTTGCTTTCGACGTTCTTGTTCCTCGACCAATTTGTATGGGTAGGACGATCAGGGATATACAAGGTTGTCAAGATCATTACACGGTTCTGTCATTATTTTGTCCTTTTGTTAATCCACTGTCTAACGCACGGTTTGTCAACCTTGATTCTTTCTTGCTGCTAGAACAAGGAGCGCACGGACCGGATTGCCAGGATATCGCTGTACTGCTGGATGGCTTCTTCTGTCTGTGCAGGTTTAGTTGAGGTATACATCATTTCGTAATTTGCTGCATTTTTTACTCCATTTTGAAGGAAAAAAGGGCACCTTTTGAGGCCAAAAAAACAACTTACTATATGCCTTGCATCTCGCAGCTTGGAGAGCTTAAAAGGCTATCAAAATCAATGAGGAAGCTGGCGAGAGAGCTGAAGGATGCTGATAAATATGAGGTACGCATGCTTTCGTCTCTGCAGCCGAGTGGTGACTGATGGTGAGTTCATACTCATAGTCATAGAGACGAGCTCAACAATTAACCTTCTGCCCCCTGTTTCTGCGTTGGCTTGATTGTAGAATGACCAGTACCGGAGCAAGATGAAAGAGTCGGATGGACGGCTTCTCGCACTGGTGAAGGCGGGCATGGATGTGGTTGTGGCCATTGGACTTCTTCAGCTGGCACCCAAGAAGGTCACTCCAAGGGTAACAGGGGCATTTGGATTCGTAACCTCACTCATTTCCTGCTATCAGGTATCCACTGAATCTGTTCATCTTGTCAATGTTCTTCGAGAGTTTTGGTGAGGTAGATACTGAAGTTTTGGTATGCAGCAACTTCCATCTCGTGCTCCTGCGAACAAAGTGAAGGCATAGTGGATGTTGCCGTCCTAGCCCAAAGTGAGCCATCACTGGAACTTGGAGATGAAGAACTTGAGCACGGATTGTGAGACAATCTATCTGTGATCAGTATAGAATGGTTTCAACTGTACCTACGTTTTATGATTTCACACATCAACCCCTGAATTGTAATGAACATGGTTATGTGTTCATGAATGTCAAGTTCTTAGTATATGCCACTGTGGCTGCCAAAATTTGTCCTCAGTGAAAGCATGTATGCCCATTTCACACTGTGCTGGAAGTGCGAATTTATATTGGTAGTAAAATATTACTTCCTCCCCTCCGCACTAAAATATAATTAATCTTATTATTCAAAATTTGTCTTAAATATTACAGATATTTTCTTTGTATTTTAATAAACACGTAAATTTCTAAAAAATAACTGTAATTTAGAATAGACGGAGTAAATTTATTTAAGAGACATCTATCTATATCGCGAGTCATTATGCGTGAGAAAATGAAAGGTGACACTCTACCAGCAGATGAACACTGATGAAGTGATGATAGCTTGGGCAAATCGAGCACGCTAATCAATCATCACAGGTGATCTTCACCTGTCTACTCTTAAGCGCACGCGCGCGTACCAGAGTTGTTTCCACATCATATTCCAATTACTACTTCACTCCTAATGCTGATAATGATATCGTCGTCATGTCGTTCACATTAGCTTATTCAAATGTTCACACTAGAAGTAGCTCCCTTCTTTCCAAAAAAAAGTTTTAAGTCTACCGTTTTAATTTTGTAAACAAAATTCTAGTATCTCCTACTCACCTTCGGTTAACTTTGTTCAAAAAGAATTAATTTCTAGTATGTCATAGTCTACTCTTAGGGTGTGTTTGGTTTCATGAACTAAAGTTTAGTCTGTATCACATTGAATGTTTCGACTGACACATCGAATGTTTGGACATTAATTTGAAGAATTAAACTTGAACTGATTATAAAAATAATTACAGAATTAGAGAATTATTCACGAGATAATTTTTTAAGTCTAATTAATCCATGATTAGCATCACATTGTCAAATCATGACGTAATTAGGCTCATTAGATTCGTCTCGCGAATAATCCATCGATTATGAAATGGATTTTATAAATAATCTACATTTAATACTCCAAAATAACATACAAACATCCGATGTGACGAAACTAAAATTTCATACTAAAGAACCAAACAACCTCTTATTCATAAATCAAGATGTTTTATTTTTTGAGCAAGCAAATCGAGATGTTTAACTTCTTAAATAATTTTCTACGAGTAACTACTGAACTCAATTACTTACTGATTTATCAATTTTATCTTAAAATTAAAATATATTTGATACGGAGGAAGTATTATTAACTTGACCAACGTTATTACAAACAGCTTGAACTGCTGTACATACCCATCACCCAGAATAAAATTACAGTTCAATACATTCAGTCAAGCCGGGGAGACGAGCATTTGGGATGCCCAACACCCGTTCCATAGAGATGGTGAAAACAAGGTGTGATCTTTATACAGGTTATACATCAAAAAGATAAACTTGGCAGAGGTAACGTGTAAGTAATGAAAGTTGTGAAGCTTTGTAGTTACAGCGGGTCAGCGGCTACTTCCTACTGAACATGGTGCGCAGCTTGCCACTCTCCAGCCTCTCGAGAAGCTTCCTGGCGCCGGCGACGTCCATATCGGTGAGCTTCTTGAGGTAACCGATGGCGCCGTGCGAGATCATCAACTTCTTGCACCGCTTCGCCGCCGCGAGCGACAGGAGGCACGCAATGGCGTACTTCTTTGCCGTGTTCTGGGGGCTCGGGTCAAGCAGCTGCACAAGGCAAGGCACGCTCTTATCGTCCTTTCTGACCTCCCTGGCATTGGGAGGGTAGCTCGCCAGGCTCGCCAAGGCTTGCGCGGCGACATCGCGCGCGCCGTTCGACTTCGCCTCCAGCATGCGCACGAGCAGCGGCACGCAGCCGTGCTCGCCGACGACGCGCTTCATGTCGGTGGAGTTGGAGATCCTGCAGATCGCCGCGGCCGCCGCCTGCTGCGCTCCGATTGACCCGACGCTGAGCACATGCACCAGCCTGGGGAGCACGTCCAGTGACACGATGCTGTCGGGGGAGACGACGCCCACAAGGTTCCCGAGCGCGCTCACCGCGGACTCCTGCGGCAGCGGGCCATCGATGTAGAGGAGCAGGCTGCGCAGCCCGCCGTCAGACACGACGGCGCGCCGGAAGCTGTCGTTGCTCGAGGTGAGGTTATGCAGGCAGTCGGCGGCGTACTCCTTGGAGCCGAGCACGGTGCCGCAATCCAGCAGATTGACCATGACAAGAACGATTCCTTCGTCGGCCAATATTGGTCGCACTTCTGGCACCGCCGAGAGGTTCTTGAGCGCGCCGGCCGCGGCAGATTGGGAGATGGAGTCCCCTGTCTGGCAGATCTCAATGAGCGGACGAGCGCCACCATGCCCGGCAATGGCGTGCGCAACCTCAGGTGACATGGACAAGCGATGCAGCGTGATGACGGCCTTCTCACGGCCGAGGAGGCTGCCAGACTCGGCTAACCGGATGAGCGGCGGCAGCACGCCCTCTGACACGAGTAGCCCCTCGCAGCTGCCGGACTCCGCGAGCTGGCATATGACCGTGGCGGCCTTCTCCCGCACCTTGGGCACCGTCGCCGTGAGCAGCTGCACCAGAGCGGAGACATTGGCACGGCCGAGCACCGAGAGGACGCTCTTCTCGTCCTTGTTTAGAGCGTCAAGAAGACCGTCGACCGCCCGGTTCTTCGCCTCGGTCTGCCCGATCTGCAGCCTCGCGAGCAGCTCCCGCACGTCTGACTTCGCCGTGGTCGCCGCCGCCTCGGCAGAAGGAGGCGGCGGCATGAGGGCGTCGGACAGCACGCCAGTCTTGACAAGAAGCGAACAGTCTCGGAGGTTGAGGTCCAGCTTACCGGCGAGGGCGTCGATGGTGCTCTGCGTCTGCAGCTTTCCAGCGCTCGGCGGCTCCCGGCACAGCGCTGCGAGCTCGGCCGCCTCGGCGAGCGTGCCGGCCACCGACTGCAGCAGCTCGCGGCACAGCGTGTTCTTGGCGAAGCAAGGGTGGCTGGAAAGGTCGGACAGGCACGTCGGGAGCCTCTCCAGCTTCACGGCGATCGCCTTCCACCGCCCCGGGAAGCCTTCCGCTGCGCCTGCTGCGCCCAGCGCCGGAGGCACCATCCCCCGGACACGCGCGAGCAGCTCCTCCACCGTCTCCCCCTCGCCGTCTCCGGCCGCGGCCGGATGGCTCTGTATACTCATTTCCTCGGAGCTTTCGCCGCAGTACTCGTGATCTGGAGTGGTTGAGACTTGAGAGTAAGCTCGCACGCAGCTGAATGGTGCTAGACGGCTAGCTTACCAGGCTAAAGAGTAGGACGATGAGGAAGCAAACAAACCAAGCAAGCCTGTACAGCGAAACAAGGGAACATGCACTAGAGAAGAAACGGGCAGGTCCGGGAAGGAATCCTCCCCTGTTTTTTAAGTAGGAAAACAACAAGGAGCATGAGTAGCATATCGCCATTGCAGCGTGGAAAGATACTAGCAACCATGAGCGCCACACTAAGCTGCCCCTAAATCTTTTTGCTTAGATTTTAGTTGGGTGAGACGTCAATTCCGAGCCATATCGCCGTACCAAGGCGGCAGGAGAGATTACAGGTTGGTAGAAATGTCCTGCTGGGAATCACATCTCATCTCTTTTGACCTGTTTTAATGCGTCAGCTAGAACCAGATCGACAGGTTAAAACAGAGTGGGTTTTGGACTCGAGGGAATGAGACGAATGACCGGCACGAAGGACTAGACGGTGAGAGGAGCAATGAACATTAGATTACTATAAACAACTGCATGTTGCCAGTAGTGGTACTTGCCGAAGCAGGAGGGCACAGGCATACCACACCATGACACCAGACGCCACTTGCCACTGCTTACCTACAGGACTCGGCTACTGTTGAAACAATCGCGTTAGTTCCAGCAGGTTTTCTTATGGTGGTGTATGATGTGGATAATGAACCTCGATGGGTTCTCTCAGAGGGAGAAGGAGTTTATACTGGTTCGGGCCTCCCCTAGGGGATAATAGCCCTACGTCCAATTTATAGTGGATTTGGCATGGTATGCCCTAGTATGGAGTAGAGAACTACAGGGTCTCCTAGACCCCTGGGGGCGTGTCCCCGTTACAAGGGCTTGGCCCTGCTCTTATAGGCGCACAGGCCAAAGGAAAGGACCGGGATGCCCTCTATGAGCCCCAGGCTCACAAGGGCAAAGAGGGAAAAAGGGCTAGCTATGGCACAAAGGTACTTTGCAGCTTTACAGCCTTGCAGGCGTGTCAGGCTTTGACCAGCTAAACGACATACTAGGGGCGGCGGGGCCCCCGGTACGGCCTGTACTTAGATATTTCCTGAGCCCGAAGTAGGGGCCGGAGCTCTTCTGGCAGAGGTTGCGAAGAGGGCTTCGAAGTGCATCCCGAAGGGGGGCTTCGAAGCATGCTCCGAGCCAGGGTCTCGGAGCCTTGGCCTCGAACAGTCTTGACGGGGTCCGAAGGCTGGTGTCGGGAGGAAGGCTTCGAAGTGCACCCCGGAGGGGGGCTTCGAAGCATGCTCCGGAGGGCAGCCTCCAGGTTGGGCTCCGGAGGGCGGCCTCCTCTGACTTGGCTCCGGAGGGCAGCCTCCGAACTTAGCTCCCGAAGGGTGGCCTCCGGACTTGGCTCTGGAGGGTGGCCTCCGGACTTGGCTTCCGGAGGGTGGCCTCCGGACTCGGCTCCGGGGGATGGCCTCCGGTCTTGGCTCCGGAGGGTGGCCTCCGGACTTGGCTCCGGAGGGTGGCCTCCGGCTTCCTGCGCCCGGAGGGTGGCCTCCGGCGCCCCGCGCCAGGGCCCGAATCGGTGGCTCCGGGCCGGACCTCCTGGTCTAAGGGCTCCGAAGCTACGGGCCCCGAAAGGCACCTTGGGACCTGGAAACAACACTTAGAGAAAACAGGCTCCGACAGTACCTGGCTTTGGGCCGAAGGCTGTCGGAGGCTGACGTCATTTGGCCCCTGTTTAAGGGAAATATATTCCCCCAACAGTAGCCCCTCGCGTGTAGGCCTTCGGGACGAAGGGGTGCACTCGCCCTTAGGACAAATGACCTGAAAACACAACTTCAGAGGAAACATACCTTTGGAGCCTGGACCGAAGGTGACCTCGATACCCGGGGGTAATAAATGCTCGCGCTAGTCGCCAGAACGGCCTCGAGGAGGCCGAACGGCTCCATAACGGTCAAGAAAGTTACCGTTACCTTGCTCTGGGCCGGTTCGCCTTCGCTGGAGGCCCACCTGGCGGTGGGTTCGGCCCACGACGGTTGGAACTCTTACCGCGCCTATAAATAGGGACTTGCCGCGTGCGGCTTCGACACACCTTCATTTGCTTTCTTCTCGTTGCCTTGCAACCTTCGCTCTGTTCTTCTTCTAGCTTCGCTCCGAGCCCCTTTTGCTAGTTTTAGCTCTTCGCGCCGAAGTCCCATCAACATGCCGAAGAAGGCGGTGGCGAAACCTCTGGCCTTGGGCTCGAGCTCGGGCTCCGCCCAAGTGCATGCTGCGGCGGCTGCGGCAGCGAAGACTGCGCCCAGGCGGCTGGGGCCGAGGGACCTTCGGACGCCCTCCGACAAGTTCGAGCAGACCCTGGAGATGAGGGCCTCGATTTCTACGGAGGAGTCGGTCCGGAGGGCCTGCGAAGGGAAGATTGCGGCGAAGATCCAGCTTCGGGTCCCGGAGAAGTCGGAGGCTGAGCCGAGGCCTCGCGCCGACGAAGTGGTGGTATTCGAGGCCTTCTTCGAAGCCGGCCTCGGATTGCCTGCAGTGGGGATGCTGAGTGAAGTCCTCGAGGCTTACAACCTCGAGCTCCCTCAGCTTTCGCCCAACGCCGTGGCGAGGTTAGCCGTCTTTGAATGGGCCATGAGGGCCGAGGGCTGCGAGGGCCGCGCGGACGTCTTCGTCGCCCTTCACGACGCCAACTGCCAACCGAAGCCGCGGGAGGGGACGAACCGCGTCAAGAGGGCGCTGGCCTTCGGCAGCGCCAACTTCCAGCTCCGAAAAGAGTACCAAGACGCCTTCCCGGCGAGGGCTGTCAACAACAAGTGGTACTCGAGGTGGGACCAAGAGTGGTTCTATGCCTCCGTCGGTGCCAACTCTCCCCTTCGGAGTACCAACGCCCATATTTTGTACCGGCGCGAAGGGGTGGTGAAGACCAGCGAATATACCCTTCGCTCGAGGATCTCGCTGCTCCGGAGAGTGGCGGCGAAGATGAGCATGAGGGACCTCGCGGAGGAGTTCATCACCCTCCGGCTCAGCCCCCTCGCGCGCTCCTGGCCGGAGGGGCTCTTTCAAGCTTCGGGCCGAGGTGAACTCAGCGAGTTAGCCTTCGACCGCTTCTGTAAGGCTTCGCAGTTTCTTTGCTTTTAATACTTCGTAGACTTCACTTCTAACTCAAACTTTTAATGAAGCCGCCCTTGAAATGAGGACCCCGGAGGAGGCCGTCGCGGCGGCGGATCGAGTCGTCGGGACTCCGACTCCCGAGGAGCAGGCCCAGCGCCTTGCACTGGTAGGGTCCTGGGAGCGCTGGAACAGGGTATGGACCGCGCTCGACCTCGGAGGGCTTCCTGCTCTGCCGGACTTCGCCCACCTGACTACCTCGTCGGCCGGAGCCAAGAGAAAAAGGGGGGATGAGGACGAAGTGGATGCCTCGGGACATCGGCCGGAGGTCCCCGCGGTCGAAGCTTCTAATTCGGGGGAGGTTGCGTCGAAGCCTGCAGCTACTCCGACCCCCAACAAGGCAGCGAAGCCCTTGGCGGCGAGGCCTTCGGCAGCGAAGTCCGGTGCGCACACTCTGGCCGCCAAGGAGGCCACGGATGCCCCGGCGGAACCAACCTCGGGCGCGGAGGTAGATGCGCCAGCCTCGCAGCGAAGGAGTTGGAGGGCACACTTAGCCCCATCCTCCTTTCAAGAGATCTCCGACGATGGTAAACCCTTTTTTCTTTCGCATGCTTCTCTTCGATATGCGGATTTTGACTTGGCTCCCTGCAGAGGACGAAGATGACGCGAGGCCCACCGCGGCGAAGGCGGTAGACGAAGGTGGATCGAAGCCCGCTAAGGCGAAGTCCACAGAAGCTTCGAGCAGCAGCAGCAGCAGCGATTCGGAGTCCGAGAGCACTTCGTCTGACGATGAAGGCAGCGGAGGCCGCGAGGCTCCTCGAGGCGAAGAAGAAGTGGATGTGGTGGGCTTGAGTCCCGCCTTGCCGGAGCCCGCGGAGGCGACCGTGGCCGTAGTACACCCTTTCAAGCCGAGGGGGGCGTGACGGTGGCGGCCATCCGTGATTTCCGCGAGGCTTGTGCTTCTGCGGAGGAGGGGGATTTGGTGGCCCAGCTCAGCCACCGAGACCCCACGGACCTCTTCGTCAGTTCGAATGAAGTCCTCCTGCGGGTGAGCGAAGCCCCTTGCAGCTTCGAACTATACTTTTGTCCCTTGGCTAATACTTATGATCTCTTCAATTTCTGCAGGCCCTCGCACTGAACGCGGCAGCTTCGACTGCTGCCGACAGGCGGATGGAGCGCCTCGCGGAGGAGAAGGAGGCCCTTCGCCGCGAGGTCTCGGAGGAAGTCGAGAGACGGAGGCGGGCCGAGGCTTCGGCTGCTGAGGCGAGGGAAGCCTTGGCCTCGGAGACGGCTCGACTCCGCGCGGAGCTCCAGGCTTCGAAGGATGCCGAGGCTCGACAGGCGAAGGAGAACGAGGAGCTCCGCCAGTGGGCTCGGGATCTTGAGAGCTTCGTCGTGGCTAATCTTGGCGAGGCCACTCAGAGCCTGACCGAGGTCCTTGAGAAAATAGGGACCGAGTGCCGGACTCCGTATTTTGGCGATCAGGACCCAATTGGAGACCGCGCCGATTTCTTGAAGACTGCGGCTTCGATAGCGGACGAAGCGCTGACGGGCTTCGCCCTCATGGCCGGTCGCGTCGCGGGCCAAGGAGTGTTGCAGATGCTCCATGCTGCGGGGTGTGACCACCTTCGGGCTGCAACCTCCGCGACCCCAGTGGCCTTCGGGGGTCCGCACTTGGTGACGCCTCCGGCCGAAGTTCGCGGGGCCTGGCGGCGGCTGCAGGACCCCTGGAAGGAGCAAGGCTGCGAAGCAGTCCTCGACCTCCAGAAGGCCCTTCGACATCGCCGATCCAAAGCGCCTGCCGTGCCTGATCAACCTTCGACTTCGGTACCTCCGCCTCCGAAGGTGTAGATCTCCTTAGGCCTTTTTGTAATACTTAGCTGCAGGCTTGTAAAAACTCTATTAGCTTATTAATATGAATGCGGGGGTTTTTTATACCTGCCCAGGCTCAGACTTCGAGCGTAGACCTCGAAGTCCTCGAGGACTCCGAAGAGCTTCAACAGCTGTGGGCGATCCTCGAAGTAGCTAGGTCCGAAGGCCCCCCTCGGTTTAAGCTTCTGAGGGGGCCTAACGGCGAAGCCATCTCCGAAGTAGCTCAGGATTTACTAGCCGCTGTGAAGACGGAGTCCCTTCAGGGCCCTTTGTCTTTGCCTTCGCGAACGGCCTTAGCAGGCGACGAAGCCCTAGACTTTTCTGCCTTCGACACGGCACCGCCTGCTTCGTTAACCTGGAGTGACCTGCAAAGTGGAAGGCGAAGCCTACGAGCTTCGGAACCTGAACGGGCTGTTCGAGGGAGAGCGGGCTCCGACGAGGCAACGTCCAGCCGATGCGGCCCTGGCCGAAGAAGGGGCAAGCGAGGGTTGGGGCCTCGCACACGGTTCTTCTTAGGTTTAGATACAGATTATACGTAGTTTTGCTTCCGAAGTATGTTTGTAACACACTTCTCAATATACAATAAATGGAGTTGTTATATTTGCATACTTCGTCTGTATGCTTCGCATTGTTTGGCTTCGAACACTTTAGCTTGCCACGCTCGTACTGCGTATTATATTCGCACACCTCGCATACATGCTTCCCCCCTTTGCTCGTGGCAGCTAGGGACTTAGCCGTTGCTGGTGCGGGCAAAAAATAAACGATGCGAAGGGTGCGCCTTTTGGCGGCTTCGACGTACGAATTTTATTTAAGCAAAGGCCTCCTTTGGGCTTCGAACGCTTTAATTTGGTGCGAAGCAGGGCTTCGGCTGCTCGGAATTTTACTGAGCGAAGGCCTCTTTTGGGCTTCGAACGCGCTAACTTGGTGCGAAGCAAGGCTTCGGCACAACCAAGCCTAGCGAGGCATGCTTCGGCATGCTAGGATTTGGATGCTGTGCGTGAGCGAGGCTCTGAAACGCACTTAGATCATAGCGAAGTATGACTTCGAGACGCTTAGGCGTGTTATACACTAGCACGCGAAGCCAGGCTTCGGAGCGTGTTTAGATAACGAAGCAAGGCTTCGGAACTTGGTCCTGTAATGAGAAGGATATTTGGTGTGGATTCACCGAACCTGTGATAATGTGAGCCACCTTCGACTCTGAGCCACCTTCGACTCTGGGCCACCTTCGACCCTGGGATGCTTCGGGTGCGGAACCCGGAATCCCTGGGATGCTTCGGGCGCGGAGCCCGGAATCCCTGGACGCGTCGGGCCAGCGGCCCGGAGTCCCTTTTGCCCACTGCTACGGGCCCGGGGGCACCGTGTAGCCTTCGGAAGAATGCTCCGGATTTCATAAAGCGAAGCAAGGCTTCGGTTTTAAATAAGGCGAAGCATGGCTTCGGGTTTGAATAAGGCGAAGCATGGCTTCAGGTTTTTGAACAGGGCGAAGCATGGCTTCGGGTTTTGAAGCATGGCCTCGGTTTTTAAATAAGATAGAGCAAACAATTGTGTTCAAGGGCAAAGCAGGGCTTCGGCTTTAAGGCGAAGCAAGACTTCGAGCTTATATTAATGTAACTGTAGATTGATGCATCGAAGTAAGGCTTCGGGCGGTACATACCTTGTAGCCTTCGGGGCTTCGATGACCTTAGAAACGTGGAGCGGAGCCCCTTGCCGGAGAGTGGGCTCCGGTATACGAAGGATGGAGGAAGGCGAAGGTGGCCTTCGATCTGCACCCTAAGCCCCTTGCCGGAGGGTGCGCGAGGCGAGAAAGCCTCGAAGCTCCCCCCTCGGGCGCACTTCGGGTTGCAGGCAGTGGTAGAGAACTTAGCTTCTAGGACTAAGTTCCCCACGGACGGCGCCAACTGTTGGAACAATCGCGTTAGTTCCAGCAGGTTTTCCTGTGGTGGTGTATGATGTGGATAATGAACCTCGATGGGTTCTCTCAGAGGGAGAAGGAGTTTATACTGGTTCGGGCCTCCCCTAGGGGATAATAGCCCTACGTCCAGTTTATAGTGGATTTGGCATGGTATGCCCTAGTATGGAGTAGAGAACTACAGGGTCTCCTGGACCCCTGGGGGTGTGTCCCCGTTACAAGGGCTTGGCCCTGCTCTTATAGGCGCACAGGCCAAAGGAAAGGACCGGGATGCCCTCTATGAGCCCCAGGCTCACAAGGGCAAAGAGGGAAAAAGGGCTAGCTATGGCACAAAGGTACTTTGCAGCTTTACAGCCTTGCAGGCGTGTCAGGCTTTGACCAGCTAAACGACATACCAGGGGCGGCGGGGCCCCCGGTACGGCCTGTACTTAGATATTTCCTGAGCCCGAAGTAGGGGCCGGAGCTCTTCTAGCAGAGGCTGCGAAGAGGGCTTCGAAGTGCATCCCAAAGGGGGGCTTCGAAGCATGCTCCGAGCCGGGGTCTCGGAGCCTTGGCCTCGAACAGTCTTGACGGGGTCCGAAGGCTGGTGTCGGGAGGAAGGCTTCGAAGTGCACCCCGGAGGGGGGCTTCGAAGCATGCTCCGGAGGGCAGCCTCCAGGTTGGGCTCCGGAGGGCGGCCTCCTTTGACTTGGCTCCGGAGGGCAGCCTCCGAACTTAGCTCCCGAAGGGTGGCCTCCGGACTTGGCTCTGGAGGGTGGCCTCCGGACTTGGCTTCCGGAGGGTGGCCTCCGGACTCGGCTCCGGGGGATGGCCTCCGGCCTTGGCTCCGGAGGGCGGCCTCCAGACTTGGCTCCGGAGGGTGGCCTTGGCGCCCGGAGGGTGGCCTTGGCGCCCGGAGGGTGGCCTCCGGCGCCCCGCGCCAGGGCCCGAATCGGTGGCTCCGGGCCGGACCTCCTGGTCTAAGGGCTCCGAAGCTACGGGCCCCGAAAGGCACCTTGAGACCTGGAAACAACACTTAGAGAAAACAGACTCCGACAGTACCTGGCTCTGGGCCGAAAGCTGTCGGAGGCTGACGTCATTTGGCCCCTGTTTAAGGGAAATATATTTCCCCAACAGCTACATTCCAACATCCTCCCCAGTATGAAGTATCAACTGTGTGCAAGGTGCACGAGCTGTTCGCCGGGCACATGGTGATTACAGATTACCGCCAAAGCAAGCTGGTAATTAGTACCCTTACAAGAGATGTAAGATTTGCAATTTGGAAACGCGGCTAGCGTAGTTTACTTTCTTGTATTCTAATCAAAAGATCATGTGTTTTCTTGACACAAAAGATTGGCAGACCAAGGACACGTTGCCGTTTTGACAAGGCCACGACGGCGGTAAAGGCGGGATCCTCCTACGACCTTAACCGCCACGATACGGAAGACAGTTGTTGCGGGTCCCGCAGGTCAGTGAGCGTAGCAATCACTCTGCGCGCCCACTGAATAAAGCTCGAGTGGGCGAGCGGGCGCACATGCGACGCGACCCGAGATTGCCCCCGTACGGATGCTACAGTTGTCTGGTGGGCCAGGGTTGTCAGCCATGAGCGGAAAAGCGGTATCAGCGACCCCGACCCGGAGACCAGAACCGACCGAGTGCCAAGAACGGCTCATCGGGTTCCGCCGGTCGGGCTCGGGTCGCACTCGAGTGCGCGTGGCGCGCCAGGCATCCAAAGGCGAGCCCATACGGGTTTTTGGATCCTTGCGACCGACGACTGATTGGACGAGGCGCCCAATGCTTCCGCTTCTGCTGGAATCTGGATTTACCGAGACGTCCCTGTCTCGTCTATCTTATCTAGAATGAAATTTAATTTGTACTCCTACTCTTTATTTTCAACCGAATTTCACCTTAGATTTCCTTTAAATAATATAAGTATATAACTAATAGTGTTTTCATGTTAGGCTCTTTTTGTTACATTTTGGTTCCATTTTAAACAACGTTTTATCTATTTATTAAGTTCAAACTCAGTGTGACAGCAATTGCTTCATTAATCACATTACCTATACCTACATCATCGCCTTAACGTAATCTGTTAATATAGATAACATTATTTGTAATAATAAGAGGTTTAAAGTGAAATAAAATGATAAAAGAGTCCAAAGTGAAAATGCATGCTAATATGAGTCCAAGACAAAACTTTAGTTAAAAAAGAGTCCAAACTGAAATTAACTCCCTAATCTATATGACGCCTTCCTAGTGTCAAATACCGGTATGCCCCCATGCTGCTACAGGCTATAGCGAAATGCAGATACGAGCCTACATTGCAGCTAATTTTGCTCCTCTGTGATGTGATCGAGTACAAGACTGCAAACGTTTCAGGTGTGCTCAGTATATGGCTGCAGCTTTATTCAGCTATGATTCGCTCTCGCTTGTTATGAACGTGAACAAACAGGAATACAGGAAAAATCCTTATTTCTAAGAAGCCAAATAGGAGTATATAACATGAAACAAGTATAGTCGATATTCTCCTGCTTATAAAGGAGAACAGAGCATAAAAACCATCATTTGCAATTCGGGAATAAGTATTCAAACGAATTTGGCTTGCTTGCAAATAGATAAGCGGGCTGCGGGAGTGACGCGTCGAAAGCTAAGGTAGGGACAAAAGCTAAAAATTGGCTTGGAAGACGAACAAAAACATGTAGGGTAAAACAAAGTACGCGAGGTTAGTAAGGCAGTTAGGGGCTTAGGGCTTAAGCCTGGGCTAGTTCCTTATTTCAATTGAATTTTTATCAAGTTAATATGGAAAATTTAATTTTTTGAATAATTAGTTAAGATTAGTTAATTCAGTTCTAGACACGGTATCACTGGATTCTGTGGCACAAAAGGCTTACGTACGCTTATGACATGCCAGAATAGAGTCAAGATCGAAAGCTTTATCAGAATAGAGTCAAAAGGTAGCAGTTACCACTTACCAGTTACGGTCGCGGCGTCTCCTCCTTGTTTACTCTTCTTCCTCTCCTCCACGACGGCGATCGCCAAGAAGCACAGCCCCAGCAGTGCTGCGATCAAGATTGCAACCATCACATACTCATCAACTTCCTCTCTTTCTTGTAACTCTGCAAACTCGTGCGTGCGTGCGTGTGACAATGGGAGAGAAGACGACTGGAAGAAGGGCAGGGGGAGCAACGACCACAGAGTACTCGAAACGAAGAGAGGAAAGGATGAGTTATATTGAGTTGGCGACTTGAACCTGCCTTCGACTTGTACCCGACAAATCCCTCTGCCTTCGAGTCGCGTCTCGTATGCCCGTGCCAATGTTGGATTGATGGGTATTGACAATTTGGCACCTTGTTGCTGTTGTGCTTGGCCAGCGCCCAGCTATTACAGTGAAAAGGTAGTTTGGATTTTCGACCATGGACCAACACCCACCACCAATAACACCGTTACACCATGACAATGGTCACCATCTGTGCTGGTGGGAATGTGAGATGAATCAGCCCAGGCTCCAGGACTCTTGATTAATGCAAACTAATGCATCACCTGTGCTAAAAAAGTACAGCGTTAATACCATGAGAGCAGATGGTCCAGCGAGGCTGATGGTATGCGTGCAAGCCAAGCGATTTCAAGCCACTCGTTCGCTCGCTGTTTTCACAACAGGATAAGATAGCTCAAGGTCAGGGGAAAACATAATGAGAGGACATGACTACCTGAACCTCCCTTTCCTGTACGCTCCTTCGAAGCAAAAGTATGGCTACTTTATGCCACTCCATTCACACCAGAGCGTCTGGAAAGATTGCCAGGAGAAATGCAGCAGCAAAGGTCTTCTGCTCCATGCAGATGCCGCCATCTCAGAGCACAATCAAGGTATGACGGTTTATGACTTGTGGGGAAGTATTGTTCTTCTCTAGCACTGTGTCTTGTTCTGACTTGTGAGTTCTAAGAGCAAAATCTGGTGATATTGAAAAGGTTGTTATCATTGGGGCCACAAAAGAAATAGGAAGAACGGCAATAGCGGCAGTAAGTAAAGCAAGGGGAATGGAGCTTGCAGGGGCCATAGATTCTCAGTGTATAGGCCAAGATGCAGGAGAGGTACTCACCAATCACCATTCACTCAATGCACCATTTCCCTTGTACTAGGACGGTCTCCCCACTGCATAGCTGCATTGTTATTCTAGATTAGTGGCATGGAAGAAGCCTTGGAAATTCCGGTGCTCAATGATCTTACAATGGTTCTGGGTTCAATAGCACAGGTACAAGTCTCTCCATTGTATCATCAAATGCTTATATCCACTTGTATGGTACACAATTTGCTAATGGCAAATTATGTTCTTCCAGTCGAGAGCAACTGGAGTGGTTGTTGATTTTAGTGAACCTTCAACTGTTTACGACAATGTCAAGCAGGTAAGTCATCCACCTACAACTCTACAAGATTGAAAAACATAAGTTACATTGTAAAAATGAGACTGAGGAACTGAATTATATAACCAAAATGCACAATGATGTGTTCCATCGAATAGTAAAACATTAGGACAATATAACTGAATCTTGCCCCAAGCCCTTAAAAGTTGCATTATTGACTAACTCCAGAGTTTTGTGACTAAAAAATGATTCATAGGAAAATAACAATAAAAACTCACAGATCAGATTCAAGGAGCAAACCAATACTAATGATGACCAGGACCTCAAGTGTGCAGTAATCACAGTGCAGAACAACATAACAAAGAAGTATAACACCATTCCGATTCTGTAGCAACTTCACAAAATGTTATTGAAATGGAATCTAAAAATGTTATTGAAATGAAATCTAATTATTTTTATCGATACAAACATTATTCATAAACAGGCAGCGGCATTTGGTTTAAGCAGTGTTGTGTACATTCCAAAAATTGAGTTAGATACAGTAACTGAGCTGTCAGCATTCTGCGAGAAGGCAAGCATGGTAATACAACATGTAATTATTGCATTTATTAATTTACAGTTGTAAGATCATTTTAACATGCAAATTAATGCTGATTTCATGATCAGGGTTGCTTGGTGGCACCAACACTATCGATTGGCTCAGTGCTGCTGCAACAAGCTGCTATTCAGGCCTCATTCCACTACAACAATGTCGAGATAGTGGAATCAAGACCTAATCCATTGGTAGAGGCCATTTGCATGTTACCCTCTCAATTCACCTTATAAGTATGCCTGCAGTAAACATATTTTATCACCATAAATCAACAATGCCAAAGGAAAAACATCAACAGTACTCATCAGCATTAGAAGCAAATTTGTCCAGATGAACTAAAAAAGTGCTCACGATTGCAAAGGTTGCTCAACTAATGTTTTAATTAACAGGACTTGCCATCACAAGATGCAATACAGATTGCAAATAATATATCAGATCTTGGTCAGATATACAACAGGGAAGATATGAACTCCGGCAATCCAGTAAGTGTGAGGAAAATATTTCGCATTGCTATCTTTCTATCGATACAAAATGGTCATTGCCAATTTGTTAAGTTCATTTTAATTCCGTGAATAAAAACTGGAATCAAAATTTCACCTCTATAACATCTTACAAAAGAATAAAATTGTTTCACAAACTAATGGACTAGTGTTTTGGAAAAGGCAAGGGGCCAGATGCTCGGAGAAGATGGAGTGCGTGTCCACAGTATGGTTCTACCAGGCCTTGCTTCCAGCACATCAATCAATTTCTCAGGTCCTGGAGAGGTATTAATAATATGTTTGAATGAAATATGGTGGAACCGAACACCTTTTTTGACAATAGAACTGATCAAATCACCAACATTTCCAGATTTACACCTTAAGGCATGATGTGACAAATGTCCAATGCCTAATGCCAGGACTAATTGTGGCAATACGGAAGGTGATACGATTGAAGGTAACTGGAACAGACTTTCTACTGTGTACATGATATAATGAATCATCATCATCATCAACAACAACAAAGCCTTTCAATCCCAAGCAAGTTGGGGTAGGCTGATATAATGAATCATCACTGAAAAAAATTTGTATCTTTTGCAGAACTTGATTTATGGTCTGGAGAAGTTCTTGTAGGATTTTTTTTAGAACTCTCGTGGAAAGTTTTCCTCACACATATCAAGAGAAGTACAAGCTCTGGATGCTCATCATAAGGATAATGAGATCAAATCAGGTCCCTGGCTCAAACTTAAAAACATCACCAAAGCCAGGTGGGTCTTAAAAGTATGGACATGGCAAAGAAATTTAATAAGAATGGCTCCACCGTTTTGGCTGAAATCTCCTATGCAGATGCTACCCAGGCGTACAAAATTGTGCTAAAAATTAAGGTGGAAATTAAACACATGTCATCAACATTCAGGAGAGCAACCACGGTGATAACCATTCACACACAAAAAAGGGCCAACTAATAAATGAGGTGATCAAATTAACTCAATCATACGACTCAGTTCCATCAAGGAACAAATGGAAACTCTAGCTGGAAGGAACTATTTTTGTCCTCGGTCATGTTCAAACAAAATGCTACAAAAGTACATGGAGCATCGATGGGAAATAGAGATCAAGCGCGTTGCATGAGCCCGATCAGCACCTGGCATATCGATTAGTATATGCACAGATGCAATCATCAATAAGGTATTACAGTCTCTAGTCTCTACAGGATAGTTGCTTACCATAGCACCAATGTGATGATTGATCAACCGCGGGCCGCACTTCCTGGAAGAGAAACCGCAACGAAGTTCTAGCGATCGATCAGTCGACCACCGCGTTCTATTCGGATTAGAATGGCACCAACTCGGTCGTCATGCCATCACCAACACCATCGTACACTCTGGCATCCATGGACGCCATATGGACAGCCTAGAAAAACAGTATCACCAATGTAGCGTTTCAACGAGCACCATCTAGGCATTTGAAGCGCATCTCCTGGACATGACGTCTCCGATCTCAACGACGACAAGGAAACCAAAGATCGCGACGGCGTTTACTCAGCAGAGGAACACCTGGGTTAGGATCAGGGTTCCAACCTCAGTATAGGATTTACCTCGTTTATTAGGGGAGATTGAAGGAGCGGCACCTCGCTTGAGGACGGAGCGCCGCCGCCGTTGGAAGTTCTCTTCATGTAAAATTCTACAATCGCCAACGGACACAAGAAGGCCGGCCTCGTAACTCGGTCTCAGTAGGCCCAAAATTTATTTAAAAGTATTTAAAATCCAGTAAAAGTTCCACTGGATCGTTGTAATTGGCAGCGACGATCCTAAAATTTTCAAATAGATCCCTAGTTCTTAGTTCAGATCGCTGCACACGGTAGCGGCCCAGTTTTTTTCCCCAAATAGGTTCCTTTTCGGAGGAATCCAAATGTTTTTAAATCCGTCGCTAGTTTGTACGGATTGCGATGGTTTAAAAAATCACAAAAACTGCAGAACTCTCTTTTTTTTTTAGAATAGACCCACCCTAAGGATGAGTCCTGCTTTATTAGAAAGCAAGTTCACAAACCCAGCAACACATAAAAGTCCAACATAAAAGCCTCGACCTCTAGATCCCCAAGTCCAACAACACCCAGACTCCCTAGTCTAGAAATCAACGGCTTACCGTCAGTGCCTCAACTCTTGACTACCAAAGCGTTATAAATATAAGGTAACTTACCGGGGGAAAAGTGACATCTAACACAGGTCCAATAATTTGATCAATACTGACATAGCAAACGATTAATCACATAATTCATATCATAATATAGGTTCTTTAATTTTTTTAGAATGAAAATAGGAATGATTATGAAATAGAAAATGATGAATTTTTTTAGAATTATTGTGAATCCCCAAACTACAGTAACAACCTCCCAAAACCAACAATACCAAAACACCTAACATTCAACGACAGTATGTTAAACAAGTATTTGAAACGCCACCACCACACCCAACACAAAACCCCAACAACATCAGCATCCGAGAAACTTCATCCGTTTCTTGTCTTTAGCAGCAGACCGATTTGAGCACGGAGCAATTCTGAGCACGCTAGCATGTCCTCCCTGCGCCTCCCCTTCACCAGATCCTTCCACTGAACAACCAAATTTGTCAGTTTATATAGAATCCCACATTCATTGACAGGTAAAGTGTTATTGAATACAAACTCATTACGAGTGATCCAAATAGACCATATCCCCGCAACAATCACTCCCAAATAAGCAATTTTTTTGCTAGTACTCACACCCTTGACATGCTCACCCAACAGCTGAGTAAAATCAATAATGCCATTCTGCCAACCCAAAGCATCTCGAATAAAACACCATACCAATCGAGACAACGCACACTGGAACAACAGATGATTTACAGACTCCAGGACACCGCACCATTTACACATCGGATCCCCCCACCCTCTTTTAATCAATTGTCCGCCAGCCTAGATCTTCACATGCATTACTAACCTTAAAAAAATCAACTTTAAGAGGGGCCGCCACCTTCCACATTTGCTTAAAGCGATCATCGACCACTCCCCCGAAGACCATCCAATGATAAAGCAACCTGGAAGGGAAACCTTTTTTATCTAGGGACCAGACCACTTCATCCCCCCCACCACCCCCAGGATCAACCATGCAACAGTCCACCAAATTTTCCAAAAGATCATGTTCCAGCAGAGACAAAGAACGTCTGAACTGAAGGCCCCAACCCTCATTCATAATTTTTCGAACGAGAGGTACAAATCTTGTACAAGCCAAAGTACTTAATTTTCAACGGGATCTCGTCAACCCACACATATGTGAAACATTCGCTTGTGAAACTTGTAGAATTCAAACCAAATATTTGTCCAAACCTACCGGGTATCAAAACTTGACAAAAAAAGACATGCTTACAACAGTTCAACTCAACAACATTATATAAATATAGCTAAATCATCAAACCGTCTGATAGTTGAGTAGCTGACTAGCCGACAATGGATTTACGCCAGCAATGCAAAATCAAGAAGAGAGATGATGAGTCGACGACATCTTAAGAAGTATTTTTATCATTCGAATTTATGTTCGTTGACGCAAATATTTTACGTGTCAATCTCAAGAGTAACATCATAATTAAGAGAAACATCTTGATAATAACAAATAATCATTTTTTCGATGGTAATGGATGGCGAGCCAACGAGCGTCATGGGTCAACTGGGCAACACCGTGACAAGACTTAAGGTTAGGAAATTGGGAGTCCAGTAATTGTGGCTCTGGAGTGTTAGCTTTTAGATGACTAGGTTATTAGATTAGTGCTACAGTGCTACTCAATAAAAAATATTAATTTAAAATATTAATTGAACAAACATTTAGGTACTTATGGGTTTTAAACCAACTTCACGTCTAAGGGAAACCATAATGTATATGGCAAAACTAGTCTATATAGATAGAACTCACAATATTAGTTTATAGTTATTTTCTATCCCACAATATTTATAACAATATGAGATATTAAAAGTAAGAGATAAGATAGAGAGAAGAAAAGACGAGATGTGTATTTCAGAGGTCTTTGAGGAAATACTTTGATTATTTGTTTAGTTTAGTTTGCTAGCGTATTTGGAAAGAAAAGAATCAATTGTTAGGACTCTAGTTTAGAATAAGTCTTAGGTGTTTAAAGTAAATCAGAGTTCTAGCCTCATTGATGTAACTCTTCTTTCTATTCCAAGTCTTTTAGGACTTATTGTGTGCGTTTTTTCTTTGGTTTCGGTAGCTTTCTACCGATGTAAATACTTGTACCTCTTTTTTATCTTAATAAAATTTAGTTGGCTTGTGTAACCCAACCGGGCCAAAAAAGTGGGCGTATGTGAACGGCTGCGGCCAATAGCCAAGCCGGCTAGCCCTGTTCCCTTATCGGACATATGCTTTCTGCACCATGACGATTTTAGACGACGGGACTAATTGTAACCGTCAATAACTAACAACCCTATTAATAACTAGATCAAATGGTTATCCATAACCAGACCAATAGGATCACACAGGCAATCGATAACCGGACATTAACTAGACCAAACGGTTCAGTGAAAACACCTCCTCTATACTAACAGCCAATCGACAACTAGACCAAACCAATAACAGACGAGAGGTAGTTAATAACAACCGATCGATATCGATAACTAGACCAGACCATACCAACAACCACTACCTCTATATACTAAGGTGTTGTTTAATTCTTTAGTCTAAAAGTTTAGTCTCGTTACATCGGATGTTTGAATGCTATTTTAAAGTATCAAATGTAGACTATTTATAAAACTCATTTATAATCGATGGATTATTCACGAGAAGAATAAACCTAATTACACTATAATTTAACAATATGATGCTACGGTAAACATTTGTTTATCATGGATTAATTAGGCTTAATAAATTTGTCTCGCGGATAATTCTCTGATTGTACAATTATTTTTATAATTAATTCATGTTCTCCAAACTTTCGATGTGACACCGACTAAACTTTAGTCCATGAAACCAAATAACCACTAACAACCAAAAGATAACAGTGATCTATACTGAAAGTTCAGCAGATTAGCAGATTACACCCGGGCGTATACAATCAAACATACAATATCATATTGTACCGCAATGTTCAGCAAGAAAAAACATGTTCTTTTCAAGAGTAAGAGTAAATTCCTCAACGGTCACATAATGTCTCAGAGATGTTTGCAACGGTTACAAAACAACATGTTCGTAGTACATACAGTAAAACCTCGGTAGTTTTGTAGGAGTATCTTTAGGAAGATTTAAGGATTTGCCACTATGTAAAACCATCCAAGTCTATGATTGTGGTCTAAAGTAACAAATAATCAAACTCACTTTTTAGGGGTGGCAAATCATTAAACATCAAATAATCCATCTCAAGCATCATCCAGCGTCATGTCCTCTGCACATAGGTTTTTTGCACCCGGCAAGTATTTGAGGACTGGATAACCAGCAGGATCAGAGAGATCAACCATGAAAACTGGCGAAAGTGAACGCCCTATCACTTGAGTATGGCAGATACTGTGAGCAATTTAACGTGCAAAAATGATAGTGAATATCAGTATTTCAGCATTTGTACTGTGCAAATTTACACATATAAAGAGAACTCTATTGCAGAGATGAACTGTCCTCCATTCCATGTTTTTTTAGTTATGGCAGCCTATTCTGCTATGCGAAAATGCACGTTCTACATGCTGAGCATAAAAGCATAAACAAAAACATAGCCATAAGATCCAAGTGTAATGACAAAATTGCAGAAAAAAAATATTGTTTCATAAAAGTAGGATTCTGATGTGCACACTTTTGTTCAAGTGGCAGTAAAAGCTGTAAGATGAGTAACACTAGTTAATTACTTCATGCTGGGGTGGCGGTAGTCAAATCTCTAAAATTTGCATAATTTATCATGCTATTTTTTTGTAAAAGTGAACCATCTGTTCTCACTATTTGTTGAACAGAAAATATAAGGTGACCGACTAGCATAAAAAAAAACTAAAAGTTAAGAACTCACCATATGTAATACCTATCATCTACTGCCTGTTTCTGTACTCTGCCCAACAGTTCAACCTTCACTATGCCACCTATGCAAAGGACTGGGTGTGGGAGCTTGAAGGATTGTAGTACATTTTCCTATCACATCAATATTATGGCATCAGTAAGGATGATGCATTATCCATCAGTAAGGATTGTAGTATATTTTCTTATTAGATCATGACAGCATCATTGATATCACAGTCCAAAATCATGTCCAGGTGGAAAGAAAACATTCATTGTAGTCGGTAACAGATCAGTGCTTAATTGGTTCACATGTGAAACAGTAAAACACTGTTATACTAAATCCATGATGCCAATGTGGAGACAATAGCCATTTTCTTTTCTTTACTAAATTCAAACTTGACAATAAACCCTGACTAGGCTTATTGGCAGATCACAAGCATGGAGGATTTCCTTTTAAATTAATGAAAACCGAATGGAATTCCTGTAGCGATTTACTGTAGCCTTACATGGAATGAGCACAAGATATAGCAATCTCCCCACTTAAATACTATATAGCCTTAAAGATGATGTCATAAGGAATGCCGATTTCACATACGAAATTTTTTTGTTGTGCACACCTGGATGCTCAATCAGTAAATTGTTAGTGTAGTACTGTAGTTTCAATATCGATAAAGGAAATGTGACAATTTGCCAAAACAATCCAAACAGCTATCTAAGTATACCTACTTAGGAATTTCCAAAAGTGAACAGTAGTTTTTATATATCTTTCTTTCAAAGCAATTGATCACTACAGGATGAATAAAGTATCTAGGCAGAGTCTAAAACACACTAGAAGTTGCTCAGTTGTGGACAGGTAAAAAGGATAAACAAAAATGGCCTCAATAACACACCTGCAACATAGGGAACTCTGGTGAAGTGTAAGTCCACACATAATTTTCATCAGCAATTGCCATCAGATTATCATCCTCGTCCATGACAAAGTGCTCCAACCCATGAGGAAGCTTGGAATGACCCATCCAAAATCTCACCGCCTTTGAAGAGTATATAGGATTACCAAGCTGAAAATAAGCTGGCAGTTCGAAACAGGTGTCAAATGAAAAGGTAAATTTGGCCAATGGCGTCAGAAAATCCATGGCCTTAAGTAGACATGTCCGGACTTGTACCTTTGAATGGTCGGACCCTAATCTCATCTATGATGCACATGTCAGAGTTGAGCCTGTACGTCAAGCTCTCCGGTATGTCGGAATCATCGTGCCCACTGCTGGACCAGTAGGACGGCTGGTGGTGGACATGATCGTTTGGCTCGAGCGTGTTGTCGATGCTCTCATCAGGAAAGTTGTCGGTGCTTGATGCGCCGATGCAGTGCAGGATGCAGTCCATGGAGGGCTCGGTGGAAACGAGGGCCCCGGCGAGGTAGGAGTAAATCCTGTAGTCCCTCTCGCGGGCCTTGACCTCGACATCATGGCTGGACTCGGTGGTCGGTGGTGGCTGCGGCGATCTTCTTACCTCCTCCATCCTGGTGAAATTGGCGATCTCTGGGCATATCCTCAGGCACAGGCTCTTGCTGAAGTTGTTCTCGACAACTACATAAACAAAAAAAATGGAAAATCCAAACTCAACAGTGGCAGATCACTACAGTCACTAACCATTGGTTTCTCTAGAAAAAACACAGAGCACATGCATGGATCAGACAAGGAAGTGATGGCTCCTGAGTCAGGCCGAGAGGGACAATCACCTAAGGCCCGTGAAATCTATGTATACATGTATATATAGCCTATATAAACTCATCAGTTCTAAAGGATAAGAGACGGTCAAGAAATATACATAGTAATCTTTCCTGATCCTCATTGGCTCTTGTGTGTCTCATCTCTTCCCTCATCTTTCTATTCTGGTATGTTTTCATTATTCCTTCTTACAGCCCCAAGTGTCAATGATGCTAGTAATAGAGGGGGAGAGCTCAATTACATGGATTCCTAACAAATTTGTCTTTAATTTCTTCGATTTATGGGGCTGCAGTCCATGATTCTCCTATTGATCAGTGATGCTGCCCCACTATCTTATGACTCCTTCCGCTTGGAGCACTTTTGGCTGAGCATGTCGAACTTCCATGAGGTGGTCCTCTCTGCTTGGACAAAGCAGGCCTGCTCCTCAGATGCTTTTCGGACCCTTTTTTGCGCCTAGAGCAAACAGCAAGAAGCCTTAATAAATGGAGTCGGACTAACATCGGCGACCTTCGTCTTCAATCCTCTATTGTCACTGAAATTATTTCCCAGCTTGACAAAGCTGAGGAATCTCGCCCCTTGGCTATTGGCAAGCTGTCTCTTCGATCCCGCCTCAAGAGCAGGCTCCTTGGCCTAGCGGCTGTGGATAAGATTCAACTCCGCCAAATATCACGCTAGGTTCACATAAAGGAAGGGGATGCCAACACTCAATTTTTCCACCTAAAAGCCAATGGTCGGCATCGACGAAACTTCATCCCTTTACTCCAAAGCGACAACGGTGTCGTCTCTTCACATGAGGATAAAGATGTGATTCTTTCCCACTTTACAGATTCCCTTGGTCACAAATCATCTTGTCCCCTCTCCTTCAACTGGGATTCCTTCAACCTCCCAAGCCTTGAGCTCAACAATCTAGAGATGCCTTTCACGGAGGATGAGATCAAACAAACGGTTTTTAACTTACACCCTAAAAAGGCTCCTGGCCTAGACGACTTCACCCTAAAATTCTTCCGGATATTTTGGGATTTGATCAAGCCAGATCTGTTGGCCGTTTTCTCCCAGTTTTACAACCTTCGAGTGGGCAGCCTGAGACTTCTCAACAATGGCTACATCATCCTCATCCCTAAAAAAGGGTGTTGCTCCATGGTTAAAAACTTCATGCCTGTTAGGCTCACCCCACCTAGCCAACCCAACCATAAAACCTAGGCGTTATAGTGGGAGAGGTGGGGGCTTTTATCCATAGTCCAACATTCCCCCTACGGCGTGCAAGCCCAGCGTAGCCCGCAGCAGGTTCTAGAGGCCCGGCGTAGCCCGCAACAGGTCTCAGCACACTAGAGAGGCGCAGGGGAAATCACGCAGCGGAAATGCGTGGCCAGGGGGATTCGAACCCAGGACCTTGGCTCTGATACTATGTTAGGCTCACCACACCTAGCCAACCCAACCATAAAACCTAGGCGTTATAGTGGGAGAGGTGGGGGCTTTTATCCATAGTCCAACATTCCCCCTACGGCGTGCGAGCCCGACGTAGCCCGCAGCAGGTTCTAGAGGCTCGGCGTAGCCCGCAACAGGTCTCAGCACACTAGAGAGGCGCAGGGGAAATCACGCAGTGGAAATGTGGAAATGCGTGGCCAGGGGGATTCGAACCCAGGACCTTGGCTCTGATACCATGTTAGGCTCACCCCACCTAGCCAACCCAACCATAAAACCTAGGCGTTATAGTGGGAGAGGTGGGGGCTTTTATCCATAGTCCAACAATGCCAACCGGTCTTATGAATGCCACTGCAAAGATAATTAGGAAGGTACTTGCTTCCCAGCTTGCCTTGCGCATAAATGAGATGGTTGCCCCTGTCAAAGTGCTTTTATTCAAAAAAGGGCCATCCACGATAACTTCATCCGAGTACAGCAGTCGTTGAAGCTGCTCCACTCCGCTAAGGCCCCGACACTTTTCATTAAATTGGACATAGCCGAAACCTTTGACTCAGTTTGCTAGGAGTTTTTGATTGAGCTTCTTCATCGTCGAGGGTTCGGGCTACGTTGGAGGAACTGGATTTGCATGCTCCTTTCCACTTCCTCTTTGTGCATCATTTTGAATGGACATTCGGGCAAGCAGTCCGTGCATCATCGAGGCCTCCGCCAAGGGGACCCTCTCTCTCCTCTACTCTTCATTTTGGCAATTGACCCTCTCCAGAAGCTCCTAGACCAGGCAATGGATGCCAACATCATATCGCCCCTCCCCCTAGGATGCAACATCACACGGACTTCCCTTTATGCTAATGATGATGCCATCTTCCTTTCTCCAACTCAGCAAGACCTCCAACACCTCCATGTCATTCTTGATTGTTTTGGAAAGGTGACAGGGCTCATCAGAAATTTTGACAAAACTGAAATCTTCCCTATCCGATGTGATGTTTCGCTGCTTGATCCCCTTCGTGAGACCTTTGTAGCGAAATGGGGGAGTTTTCCCTGTCGGTACCTAGGTCTTCCTCTTCATCATAGAAAGCTTCGCAAGGTGGACTTTCAACCACTAATTGATAGGATTGGTGGGCGCTTAAAAGGATGGAAAGGGAAACTCCTCTCCTCCTAGGGTCGCCTTACCCTGGTGCAGGCAGTCTTGTTGGCAATTCCCATCTACCACCTCTCCACCCTACAGGTCCCAAAATGGGTGACCAAGCGCATCGACAAGCTTCGGCAAGCTTTCCTCTGGAAAGGGTTAGATGAGGTTCACGGTGATCACTGCCTTGTTAAGTGGTCTTCGGTCTGCTCTCCAAAATCTCACGGAGGATTAGGTGTGTTGAACCTCTCCCTCTTCGGAAGAGCCCTTCGTCTTCGCTGGCCTGGAAGGCAGTTGTTGACACCAATCAAGGTTGGCACGACTTCTCATTGCCTTTAGACCCCACTGACCAAAACCTCTTCAACGCTTCTACGATAATCACGGTCAGGAAAGGCGATAAAGTATCTTTCTGGAGCTCACATTGGCTTAATGGTTGTGCTCCAAAGGACTTGGCCCCTAGCCTCTTTCGACTGGTGTGTAGGAGGAACAAGTCAGTGGAATCCAAACTCCATAACTATAGTTGGCTTTGTATCCTATGCTGCTTTATCGACGCTTCTGCTATGACCAAGCTCATCCACCTATGGACCTTGATAAGTAATTTCCAAAGGGACCCACTTGCTCCGGACCTAGTCAAGTGGCGTTGGACAGAGAATGGGGAATACACGACACAATCTGCATATAACATCCAATTTGTTGGGTCCATCCTCCACACCTGGCCTTCTCTTATTTGGTGTGCGTAGGCAGAAGGAAAATGCAGGATCTTCACTTGGCTCTCCATCCAACAAAAAATCCTAACAGCTGACAATCTGGCGAAGCGGGGTTGGCCTCGCCGGTAGCTTTGCATCTTTTGTGACCAAGAAGAAGAGACGAGTTGCCACTTGCTTTTCAAGTGCCCTTTTGCGAGAGAAGTTTGGCAGCTTGTCTCTATTTGGCAAGCCTTGCTCTTCTCCCCCTTCATTCAAGTTGCCCCCATGGACTCCCATTGGGGTTTGCTCTCCTCCTCTTTCCACCAACCTCATCGACGCTTCCTCAATGGCGTCTTCATTTACGTCATCTGGAACCTTTGGAAAGAAAGAAATCGTCGGATCTTTCAGGGGATCGTCTCATCGGCTCTTCAAACTTTTCAGTTGATAGTGAATGATGTAACCCTTTGGTCCCCTCCCCCTCCAGGGTGCGGCACCACTACCTTCTCCCCCTTCTAGCAGTGTTTCTTTCCCCCTAATATATTCAGCAGATCTGGTGCTTTCAAAAAAAAATCTTCGATTTACAAAAAATCCTCTCGAAATCTCTTTGCATTGTTTTAACCTTTTCAATTCCACTCATTTGCTATCTGACTAGTGACTACTATGATGCAATTCATGAATAATTTTTGCATTTATTCCGCTAGTTCTATCTCACCCAGGAACTTCAGAATATTAAAAATATTAGAAATAACCGTAGATGGATTGGATGGGGAATTGGCGGTGGGGAAGGAAGCGGAGGAGGAGCATGGGGGCGAACCGAATCGGCGCCAGGACCGGGAGACGGCTGCAGAACGGACGAGGTCGGCGGGGTCGTCGAGGAGGCGGAAGATGCAGGCGGAGGCGTCGGGGCTGAGCCAGTTGAGGAAATCACAGCCGCGGGAATCGTCCTTCTCCATGGTGAGCGAATGCTTGCTCGGCAATCTGCTTGCCGGAGGAGAAACGGATGGCGGCGGGCGACGTGAAGAGGGGAGGGAGACGCAGACGCCTCCCTTTTCGTCTTGTTTCTTCTCGCTTTCCCCTCGTTTTCCTGCGGTTGCTGACCTTGTCTTGTTTTGTCAAATTACTCCGCTTCCGTGGGCCGCATCGATCGGGAGGGATCTTCGGCCTTGTGCCGTGCCGCCCGTGCGTGGTTTGCATGCCTTCTAGTCCTCGCCTCATTCGCGTCGCGATGCCACGCCGCGCCCTTGGCGGGGCCGGCTACACGCGCCACGCATCGCGGCTGGTGCCTTCACTCGCTCTGCCATGGACTCGTCGGCAGCTGACGTTGCAAACTGACAGGTGTTCTTCCTTTTACAGAAAGAGATTATTCTTAATATGTTACTGAAAAATTATACAGTTCTATATATGTCATTGGTTGTGTTACTAACATGTCACTGACACAACCAATAACATATTTAGAACCGAGTGAACTTTTAGTAGTAAATATAGTAGTAAATATGAAACTTTCCATTAAAAAAACTCCTTACAAACTTAGATATACCAGACGAACATATTTCATATATACTTAATGTTATCTATATTACCAAAATTTATGAAATATATCACCGGAGAAATGCAGTTTCGGTCTGTGGCATCCATGACGACGAAGAAAAAGAAGCTGGAAGTTCGTGTCACACCATGTGGATCTATGCGCCACGGTCCACGGTCTAACCTCAACTGAGCCGGTGTAGTCGTGCATATTAGGAGTTTTTAACGGTGCCCTAAAAATATTATCAGCCATTTAATCCATATGATCGAACGGCTCATATTTAAAATAGGTGAGGTAATAGATCATATAACCTTCCTTTTTCTAAATACGAGACTCACCTACATGCAAATTAAATTCTTTCCATGCGCCCAAAATAATTTGAAATCCCTTAATTTATGTGGGGCCCATATGCATAAAGATTATTTTCCTAATTAAACAACATACTTTTATAAATCAAGCATGTAAACTTGGAAAGAAAAATAAATAATTCAATTGAACATATGTTGGTGCGTACAATTAATTTTCAAGTTTGGTTGAAATTAAGTTAGAAAATTAAAATTTGAACCATATTCTTATTGTAGATATGCATGAATACGAGTGGATATAAAATATTTTGCATAGCATAATTGGAGTAATGTATCATAATTAATTGAAATAAATTTGTTTATCATTTTCTTGATTAGTACTAATGATATTCATCAAAACTAGTAGTTGGCTCGTGTTGACGCAACGGTAAAAATCAAAAAACAATTATTTATTAGTGAGCTTGGGAATGGACGGTTAGAACACTCAAAAAAGAATGCCGGAGCAGTTACTGGCCATGCACTATCTCCTGTTAGGCGACATCGCCCATTGATGGGGGTGTACTACATTCCTCGTGCGGACAATCACAATGGAGTACTCGACATCTTCGACCAGCAGCACAAACTTCTTGTGCATTGCACCGAATAACAAGCATTATGTAGCTCTAAATAGCTAGTTCGCAACAGCACCAAAAGTGTAAAGGTCAACAGGAAACAAAAGGTGCAACTCTCAGGTAATCAGATTTGGTGGAAAAAGCAAAGAAAGTTCTAACAGTTGATTAGAAACAGTTTTACAGAAATACTGATAGGTGAAATATTTTTACAGCCTGATTAAGATTGGTGAAAACACTGCATGCAATTCTTAGACCCAATATACACACAACGGATATGCTCACCTGAAGATGGATATGCTTAGGCTCTGTTTGGTTCTATTAGGGACTAAACTAAACTTTAGTCTCTCCTTATTCACTTGGCTAAATTTTAGTCCCAACATGTTTGGTTATAGAGACTAAAGGTTATTAAAACGGGTGAAAAACGACTAAAGTACCCTTAATAAATACCCGTGAATAGTCTTTTTCCCATCCCGATGAGCATTAACAAGGGGCAAAATATGTCAATAGTCTCTTTTAGTTCCTTTTAGCAACCTTATGGGGACTAAATGGCTAAACTTTAGGGACTAAAGTTTAGTCCCTTTTAGTCACCATGTTTGCCAAATTAGGGACTAAAATGAACTAAACTTTAGGGATCCCTAAAGTTTAGCAAGGTGGAACCAAACACCCCCTTAGCAGAAACTATTGTAATGTTCACTTGTCAATGATGCTTATTTGTTTATGATTGGTTTTAGAAGTAATTTAAGCAATCTGAGATGTTGATTATTATGCAACCTTTCCCTTAACAATTCACGACGACGACTCAGAAGACAAATTCTGGCCGCAAAAGAGAGAAAATATATAGTGCGCAGCAATGGCAGCATCAAAAAGCCTCAGTTTCCATGAAGGAGACAGCAGACGATTGTTTTTGTAAAAAGGGGAGAGAAGAAGAAGAAAATCATGGTTTGTTGTTGTAGGACCGAAAGTAGCGACCAGAGGGGGGGGTGAATGGGCGCCTTAAAAAATTCTTTCGAATCAATGGCCTGTTCCCAATACCCAACGCACCTCAAAAATACTACGCAGCAGAAAATAAACAGAAGGCCTAAGTCTAAAGGTTTCTAACCTAGAAGCATCTGAAGATAAACAGTGTAAATCTAAAGTAGTACAATCTAGGCAGATGAACAAGTTATAACAGGCCTAAACTTCTCAATGAAATGATCTAAGTGTGTATGAAGTGAAAAGAGAAGTTACTGTCCAAAGTTGTCTCCTGTTCGAAACTTGGCGAAGCCCCCTTCGCACGTCGAGGTCTGCTTCGGAGGTTGGTGACGGAGTCTGTCCGAAATGCCGAAGGTGTCACGGTCTAGCCTAGTTCGAAGTGGCAAGAGGCGAAGTGTACTTCGAAGCGAAGTATGACAGTGCCGGAGCCTGGTTCGAAGTATGTACTTCGAAGTCAAAGCTTCGAACTCAGCTTCGAACCAAGAGCTTCGGAGCAAAGTAACAGAGTCGGAGCCTACTTCGAAGTGAGCACTTCGAAGACAAAACTTCGAACACAACTTTGAGCCGAAAACTTCGAAGCACAACCTTCGAACAGAAGGCTTCGAACACAACACACAAAAGGACAACCTTCGAATAAAGAAGCGAAGTCTGTCACGCCACAAAGAAATCCAAACGAAGTCTATCAGAAAAGACAAGCTTCGAACCCTACTTCGAAACCTACCGAAGTGTGGACTTCGAAAGGGTGGATTCGGAGTATGTTGTTCGAAGTATGCGATGCTGTCCGTTCACAAGAATACTTCGAAGCTTATCAACACAGACCGTACACCGAAAATCGAAGTTTGAGCGAAGTCTTCGAAGATGCTAAGTCGAAGCGTGTCTCACGGAGCTGAGGGGCTTCGAACAGAGAAAGACTTCGCCAGAGACAGCCAGAAAAGGTAATAGACCCTGTCAGCTTCGATCAAAAAGCTGTGCAGTAGAAGGTGAAAAGCTGCACAGTACACTGTAGCTGCAGGGAAGTAGTACTACTTGCAACAACAAGAACTAGTACTACTAGAATGAAGAACACACTCAGCCGAAGCCTCCAATGCCTCAAAAATCACGGGAAAACTCGCTATGCTAATGAAATGAAGCCATTTAAAACCTTTGCAGATGCATCACACAAATGAAATAGAGCATTTACTGCAACAATAAAAGCAAGGGATTGAATACAGGGGCAAACTCTCCCTGGCGGCGCAAGCAAGGAGTAAAGAGGAGAGAGACAAAACAGGAGACAAAAAATGACCCAAATAGTGGATTTGATTTCAGCACAAAGGGGTAGTCCAAACCCTAGGGATTGGGGTGCTATTTATAGGCAGCCCAACACTAGGAATATTCTACCAGCCCCTTAGGGTTTTACAGACTCAAAAATACAGAAAAAGACTCTACTGCCCTTAGGTATTTTTATAGACACAACTGACTGACTGTGGGCCTAGAGTAACAGATGACATATCCGGAAGCTACTCTTCTGGACAGTCGGATACATAATCAACGGTTGTCAGTTTTACGCCGAAACTGACAAAGCCTCCACCAGCTTTGCACCAGGTACCCGGATTGGGCCGGCCCGACTCCGCAACTCTCTCAGCCCGGCAATCGCTCACCGCCCGTGTACCTGAGTCAGTCCTGGTCAACAGCCCAGTGGGTCTTCTACTGCTTCTGGCCCATGCACCCGGATTGGGCCAGCCCGACTTCGCAGCCTCCTCTGCCCGACAGTCGCTCGCTGCCCGTGTACCTGAGTCACACGCGGCCCATGAAACAGCAGATCTCTTCTTCTTCTGTCGTCTTTGACTATCGTTGACAATGACTCATCACTTCTGGAGCCATGAGGCCCATGCTATTCAGCATGGCTCCTCAATCTCCCCCTTGATGAGTGCATTGTCAACATTCCTCTTTTCACAGCTCTTCAGCACCTGCGAACAAATGTGGAAACACGAAAACAAAACACAAAAGAACAAAGAAGAAGAAAAATAAGGTAAAAGTTTAACCCTAATGACCAAAAGCCAACCAAAAGCAAGAAACGGTCATTATGGTTAACCAAAACGTAAAAGCTCAAAATGAGTGCGATTGCAGAATAACAAGGATATCAACAGAGTAAGAACTCCCCCTTAAACTCTGATCCCAAATTTTCTCCCCCTTGTTGACAAGTGAACTCATCAAGCACTCAAAAGAGACACAGACTCCCCCTGAAATGCAACTCCCCCTCAAAATATGCAGTGAATGCAATTGGGGTGCAGGTGGAGTGAAGAAAGCATGCTTCTCAGATATGATTGACTGCAAATACAGTATCTAACAGGTATAGCAAAAGAGATACTGTCCAAGACACATGGCATGATCAGTGCAACAGATGATATCTAAAGAAAGTCATTTAGCACGCATTTTTCAGTTTTGGCAAATAAAAGCATCACCACATTTTCTAGTAAAACAAGCAAGGTAAAGCATGAAATGCAGAAGCTAACTGATGTCTACCAAGATAAGCATTGTTCAAAAACAAAGTGCTTCAGCAAACTTGTTATCCGTTTACAGTTCAGGCTTTTTCATTATCCTTTGTCATTTGTGCCAAGGGTTATTTGCATGTCAAACCTTATGCTAACCGACCAAGTCAAGCCTAGGCCAGAATTGGACCATCAGAAGCTTAAGACATTGATCTCGGCATACACTATACTGTCCTAGTTCATACCAAAGTGCTATGGTAAGCAATCCAGAACAATATAATGCGACAAAGCAAACCCACTTGGATCTTTTCGACTTTAAGCATAAAAAGGAATGGAATTTTCATTCATTTTTGATTTTTATCATTTTATAGTACATTTTCCATGTTAAAGCATAAAGATGTCCAAGTTGCATATCTGCATCTATGTGATGAACTGGCTACAAGGCATGTAACAGATAGCAAAAACACTCAGCCTACGCATGCTAGTTACCAGAAGCAATGGTGATCATTTTTCAGGTTTAAAGCATAAAAGCCATGCATATGACAGATATATCAAGAGAACTGAACCAAAGCATGATCATTGACAAGTAATCAAAAGCATGTACCAGCTAGACTAAGTAAAGCAGTTCAATCATATAACAGAAGCAGGCTCAAATGTGTGATATGTGAATATGTATGATATGAACACACACAAAAAGACTCAAGAAAAGAGTAAAAAGAAAACTGACGTAAAATATCCTAGAAAGGATACACAACACCCAAATCCCCTCGTAAACGCTCAAAAGTAGATTGATCTAGGGGTTTGGTGAAAATGTCAGCCAACTGATGATGGGTATCAACATGAATAAGGTCAATGACACCTTTCTCATATTGATCCCGCAAGAAGTGAAAGCGCACATCAATATGTTTGGTTTTTGAATGAAGACACGGGTTTTTCCCTACACTAATAGCACTAGTGCTGTCGCAAAACAATGGAACCCTGGTAGGAAAGAACAACCCAAAGTCTCGTAGAGTAGAAATCATCCAAACCATCTGTGAGCAGCAGCTAGCAGCAGCTACATACTCAGCCTCTGTGGTCGAAAGAGCAACTCCAGATTGCTTTCGAGAAGACCAAGATACAAGGGAAGAACCAAGAAACTGGCAAGTACCAGAAGTCGACTTGCGATCCAACCGGCACCCACCAAAATCAGCGTCCGAAAAGCCAGATAAATCAAGTGATGATGATGCTGAATAATAAAGACCAAGATCAGGCGCATAGGTGAGATACCTGAAAATGCGCTTGACAGCCTGCCGGTGAGATGCGCGTGGTGAAGACTGAAATCGCGCGCAAAGTCCTACGGCGAACTGTATGTCTGGCCTCGTCGCCGTCAAGTACAGCAGCGAACCGATCATCCCTCGAAACTCTCTCTCATTGACCTTGACGCCGCTCTCGTCCTTGTCCAGACCCCCAGAAGTGCCCATCGGGGTCATCTGCGGCTTCAATTCACCACCAAAGTCAAATTTCTTAAGCATGTCACGAGTATACTTACCTTGGTGGATGAAGGTGTCGTCCTTGGTCTGCTTGATCTGGAGCCCTAAAAAGTACTTAAGCTCACCCATGAGGCTCATCTCAAATTCACTGTGCATCTGCTCAGAAAACTTGGACACAAGAGAATCAGTAGTACCGCCAAAGATAATATCGTCCACGTAAATCTGAGCAACTAAAAAATCTGAAGCATCTCTGAGCAAGAAAAGAGTTTTGTCCACAGAACCCATCACAAAGCCCTTCCCCAACAAAAACTGCTTTAACCGGTCATACCAAGCCCTGGGGGCTTGCTTCAACCCGTATAAAGCTTTGTGCAATTTAAAAACATGTCGAGGAAACTTAGGGTTCTCAAAACCGGGGGGTTGCCTAACATAAACCTCCTCTTCTATGTACCCGTTCAGAAAAGCACTCTTAACGTCCATTTGAAAAAGCTTAAAACCCTTTGAAGCGGCAAATGCTAAAAGAATGCGAATGGACTCAAGACGGGCAACAGGAGCGAAGGTTTCTTCAAAGTCAATACCTTCCTTCTGGCAATAACCCTGGGCAACTAGTCGAGCCTTGTTGCGCACCACAACCCCATCTTCACCTTGTTTGTTCTTGAATACCCACTTGGTGCCTATGGGGTTGCATCCTGGTGGCGGCTCAACTAGTGTCCAAACCCGATTGCGGACAAAATTCTCAAGCTCTTCTTGCATGGCATTAATCCAATTAGAATCAGAGAGAGCATGAGAAATGTCTCTGGGCTCAAAAGATGCAACAAATGCAGATTCAGCAAACACAGCGAGAGAGGCAGAAGAACGCAAAGTCCTTTCAGTTAAATCACCAATGATGAGCTCTGAGGGGTGGTCACGCTGAACTGCTCGGGTTCCCTGGTGATCTGAAGTCACCTCACCGGAGTCAGCAGCTGGCACCTCTGGACTCGACTGAGGGGGCTCGATCGAAGTGGAAGAAGTGATCAGAGGTCCGCCCTCATCATCAGTCGAAGTCACAAAAGGTGTGGGCTCTGCGGGGGATGCAGAAGGCCCGCCCTCAACAGCAGCTGGAGTATCCTCATCTTCCTCGAAGATGGACTCTCCGAGCTCATCATCACCAGAAAGCTCAAAAGAAGGAGTCAAAGAAGGCAGGGACTCATCAAATGAAACCTCACACGTCTCGACAAGCAGCTGGGATTCGAGGTTCCAAACACGGAAGCCTCGAGAATGCAATGCATAACCAAGAAAAACACCATCCCAGCAACGAGACTCAAACTTGTCCAAATGCCCTCCCTTCTTGAGCACAAAGCACTTGCAGCCAAATGCTCGCAAGTGGCTCACTTTGGGCTGTCTGCCAAAACGCAACTCATATGATGTCTTACCAATGTAAGCTCTAAGAAAAATGCGGTTGGCCAGATAGCACGCCGTGTTCATGGCTTCAGCCCAAAAACGCCTAGGAGTCCTGTGCTCATCGAGCATCGTCCTGGCCATCTCAACTAGCGTGCGGTTCTTTCGTTCCACAACGCCGTTCTGTGGGGGAGTGTAAGGAGAAGAAAACTGATGGTCCAGACCCTGATCACCACAGAAGCTGACGAACTGAGAGTTCTTGAACTCAGAGCCGTTGTCGGAGCGAATTGCTCGCATCCGGCCATTGTTCTCATTCTTCAGCTTCAAAATCAGGTCATGGACAAATTGAAAAGTTTCATCCTTAGACTCCAAAAAGAAAACCCACGAGAAACGAGAAAAGTCGTCAACAACCACAAGTGCATACTTCCCACCGACTGAGCGTACCCGAGCTGGACCTACAGTGTCCAAATGTAAAAGCTCGCCTGGATACGTAGTCATCACCTGAGTCACAGGTGAGTGAGAAGCGGCAACCATTTTCCCATGACGACAGGGATGACAAACTAGATTCTTCTCCATCTTAAGCTTGGGCAATCCTCGGATGAGGTCCATAGAGCTTAACCTGACTAGCAGATCAAAACTCAAATGACCTAACCTCCTATGCCACTTCCAGAGCTCAGAAGAAGATCCAGCAATCAAACAGCGAGAAGGGCCAAAAGAACTAGAGAAGTCAATTCGAAAAACTTTACCGAAGGGTAAAATCTGACAAACCAAAGACCCTCTAGAATCAACCACAGAAGAATTGCCCTTCTTAAAACGCACTTCCAAACCATCCTCAAGAAGTTGCGACACAGAGATTAAATTAAAGTTTAGATTTTTAACCAAAGCAACATTCTTTAAAGAGAAATGATCTGAAATGCTGATTGAGCCTATGCCACTTACTTTCCCTTGACCGCTGTTCCCGAACGTGATATATTCTTTGGAGCTCGGGGGAGTGAGACTGGAGAACCATCTGCGATGTCCCGTCATGTGGCGAGAGCATCCTGAGTCCATGATCCAAACATCCTCCAGTCCCCGGTCCTGCACAATCAATGTCTGTAAGTGGGAGCAAATGGTCCGGCACCAGGTTTAGCAAAAGAGCTAAACCAGTGTCGAGCCATCTGCTCAAAAGATGGAAAGCGAAAATCATCAAAAGAGTTTGGACCAAAACGCGGCTCAAAGCGCGGTCCACGGTTCTTCCTAACCCTACGGTCACGAGGTCCAGAACCGTAGCCAACTCGGTCTGGAACTCTGCCGGAACGAACACCACCAACTGGAGCACGGGTACGAAAACCATCTCCTCTACCACCACCTACACGACGCGGCCTGGCCTCTAGCCTCTCCCCGCGCCGAGGAACACGCAGTCTACCACCCTGCTGGTAGAACTGCTCCTGATCACTACGAGCCCTCTCTGCTCTCTCAACCCGCTTCCTCCTGAAGCAAAACTCCGCAAGATGCCCGTCTCTCTGACAGTACTCACAATGATAGGTGGGCTTCTTGGGATGTGGTTGAGGCTTGGGGTTCTTGGGCTTAGTGGTGTTTGGTGTCGGCTTCTTGGGCTGAGAGGGTCCAGGAAGAGAGTCTAGAGAAGAGTGGAGGTGATTTGGCTTAGGAACCCAGATAGGCTTCTTGGGTGGAGCTTTAGGTGGTTCATGGATCACTCCATCCTTGGGCTGACAAGCCTGAGAGGACTCAGTGGAGTGAGTCTTGGGATACCTCTGCTCTGGAGTCATTTTACTCCACTCCACTGCCCGGCTGAGGGCACTTTCAAAGTCAGCCTTGGTGTAGGTGTAACCTACCCCAAACCCATCCTGCCTCTTGAACTGCTGAATCATCATGCCGAGCTGTGGCTCTCTGGCACTGATCCAACTCAGGATAGACCGGAGGTAAAAGTTCTCATTCTGAGAATCAGCTAGCTCCTCTCTCAAGGATGCTAGTACCTCCACCTGAGACAAGCAGGTCTCACACTCGCTATCTATCTGGACAGACTTCTCGGCTTTCAGCTTAATCAACTCCATTCTGAGAGACAGACAGTTCTCACAGACAGTGGGTGGAACTGACAATGTCTCAAGCTCTAGCCTAGTCTGCGCAAGCTCAACTCTCATTCTCTCCAAATCACCCAGATGCTTATCGCCCTTGGCTTTCAGCTCAGCTAAACTAGCAAGATGAGATGGGCAATCAGCACAGGGCACGACGACAGTGGCTTGAGCATCTTTCAGCTCCAGCTGAGCGCTTTCAAGCTCAGTGGCCAAAGCGTCCCTCTCATCAACCCTTTCTGTGTACCTGAACTTCAGAGTCGACAGGTCACACAGAAGCACCTCACACTTCGGGCACTCACTGCTATCACCCAAGCAAGGGGAAGAAGATAGACTTTCTATTCTACCGTTGGCTACGGCAAGCTCACTTTCTAACTCGTCTATCCTTTTCTTAGCCCCCCTAAGCAGTTTCTCCCGATACTTCAACTCCTGACGATTGCTCTCAAGTAAATCAACAATTTCGCGCTCATAAGATGTTACCTTGTTGTCGTCATCGTCGGAGTCGTCGGAGGAGCTCGTTTCTTCTCTATCCCCAAGAGCCATTGAGCAGAAGCTCTTGCGGGATCTTCTGCGCTGGTGTGAGCGGCTCTTCGTCTTGTCTCCGAAGGCCATGAAGCAGAGGCCCGCTGGATCATCCTTGTCCTTCCCCTTCCTATAATTATAACCATAGGCTTCCAAGGACGGGACCTTGCCAGGAGACGTCATAGTCACTACTGGGGTTAGAACCGGTTAAGGTATGGAAAAACCCTAACCTTGCTCTGATACCACTTGTAGGACCGAAAGTAGCGACCAGAGGGGGGGGTGAATGGGCGCCTTAAAAAATTCTTTCGAATCAATGGCCTGTTCCCAATACCCAACGCACCTCAAAAATACTACGCAGCAGAAAATAAACAGAAGGCCTAAGTCTAAAGGTTTCTAACCTAGAAGCATCTGAAGATAAACAGTGTAAATCTAAAGTAGTACAATCTAGGCAGATGAACAAGTTATAACAGGCCTAAACTTCTCAATGAAATGATCTAAGTGTGTATGAAGTGAAAAGAGAAGTTACTGTCCAAAGTTGTCTCCTGTTCGAAACTTGGCGAAGCCCCCTTCGCACGTCGAGGTCTGCTTCGGAGGTTGGTGACGGAGTCTGTCCGAAATGCCGAAGGTGTCACGGTCTAGCCTAGTTCGAAGTGGCAAGAGGCGAAGTGTACTTCGAAGCGAAGTATGACAGTGCCGGAGCCTGGTTCGAAGTATGTACTTCGAAGTCAAAGCTTCGAACTCAGCTTCGAACCAAGAGCTTCGGAGCAAAGTAACAGAGTCGGAGCCTGCTTCGAAGTGAGCACTTCGAAGACAAAACTTCGAACACAACTTTGAGCCGAAAACTTCGAAGCACAACCTTCGAACAGAAGGCTTCGAACACAACACACAAAAGGACAACCTTCGAACAAAGAAGCGAAGTCTGTCACGCCACAAAGAAATCCAAACGAAGTCTATCAGAAAAGACAAGCTTCGAACCCTACTTCGAAACCTACCGAAGTGTGGACTTCGAAAGGGTGGATTCGGAGTATGTTGTTCGAAGTATGCGATGCTGTCCGTTCACAAGAATACTTCGAAGCTTATCAACACAGACCGTACACCGAAAATCGAAGTTTGAGCGAAGTCTTCGAAGATGCTAAGTCGAAGCGTGTCTCACGGAGCTGAGGGGCTTCGAACAGAGAAAGACTTCGCCAGAGACAGCCAGAAAAGGTAATAGACCCTGTCAGCTTCGATCAAAAAGCTGTGCAGTAGAAGGTGAAAAGCTGCACAGTACACTGTAGCTGCAGGGAAGTAGTACTACTTGCAACAACAAGAACTAGTACTACTAGAATGAAGAACACACTCAGCCGAAGCCTCCAATGCCTCAAAAATCACGGGAAAACTCGCTATGCTAATGAAATGAAGCCATTTAAAACCTTTGCAGATGCAGCACACAAATGAAATAGAGCATTTACTGCAACAATAAAAGCAAGGGATTGAATACAGGGGCAAACTCTCCCTGGCGGCGCAAGCAAGGAGTAAAGAGGAGAGAGACAAAACAGGAGACAAAAAATGACCCAAATAGTGGATTTGATTTCAGCACAAAGGGGTAGTCCAAACCCTAGGGATTGGGGTGCTATTTATAGGCAGCCCAACACTAGGAATATTCTACCAGCCCCTTAGGGTTTTACAGACTCAAAAATACAGAAAAAGACTCTACTGCCCTTAGGTATTTTTACAGACACAACTGACTGACTGTGGGCCTAGAGTAACAGATGACATATCCGGAAGCTACTCTTCTGGACAGTCGGATACATAATCAACGGTTGTCAGTTTTACGCCGAAACTGACAAAGCCTCCACCAGCTTTGCACCAGGTACCCGGATTGGGCCGGCCCGACTCCGCAACTCTCTCAGCCCGGCAATCGCTCACCGCCCGTGTACCTGAGTCAGTCCTGGTCAACAGCCCAGTGGGTCTTCTACTGCTTCTGGCCCATGCACCCGGATTGGGCCAGCCCGACTTCGCAGCCTCCTCTGCCCGACAGTCGCTCGCTGCCCGTGTACCTGAGTCACACGCGGCCCATGAAACAGCAGATCTCTTCTTCTTCTGTCGTCTTTGACTATCGTTGACAATGACTCATCACTTCTGGAGCCATGAGGCCCATGCTATTCAGCATGGCTCCTCAGTTGTTCTTAAAGAATTGTTGTCTGCTGCATTCCATGAGGGCAATTGGAACACGAGCACATTTGAAAAAGATTATCGCGCTTAAGCACAAAGAACTTACTTGTAGATAAGAAAAATTGCACAAATTTCAATTGAAAAACTTAATATATGCAAATCGAGCGAGAATGATGAGAAAAAAACAAGACAACCCTGAAATGGGAGTTGCATTGTCCACAAAAGGAAGCTAAAATACAAGTAATGCTGCGTTTGTGAGGGTGATGAAGAATAGCTAATGAAGAAAAATACCTTTCCACCTTTCATATTGAATCATATTTGGAGGGAGACTGGTCTCCTTTTTAATCACATCCCCAAGCTTACAAAGTTTAGTGTATTTTAGTTCTTGTATCACTATGTATAAAGAAATTCCACTGTCCAAGAATATGTGGTTGTTTTGAGTGTTGGATGTTTCACCAGAATGTTGCTCAAACTCACATGCATTCATTATCTGCATTTTGTCAAACATCACAAAGGTCAGGCTAAAATTTTCAAATAATATACAGGAACAGACATGGGACATGTAATTTCAGTAACACTGATAATAGAAAGCTGACATTTCTATAACCACATTCCGAGCAGCCACAAGAATACCCTTGACCAATTATTCGGCCAATCCTCTCCACCTAAGGATCATCAAAATAAACAAAAAAATCCTTCTTCAGGAAAATCAAAAGTAGGTTTCCAGTCAGCATTCAACAGTGAATATAGTATTCTTCTACCTGAAGGAGCTACACACCTCATTCTTCTTGATAGACGGTTTGGCTGATACTTGGTTTCTGTCACCCGCACTTTAACAGGAATAGCTATTGATAGACGGTTGTCCCAAGGTTGCTCAAGAAGTGGCTTCCTCGTCTCTTGCGCATCATGCATTGCATGATCATTGTCTGCTATAGCCTACACTTTAACAGAAGGCATTATTGACCGACCACTATCCCTAGGTTTCTCAACATCTGCATTGCTCATCTCTTTCGCACCACGCACTGCATGGTTATTGCCTGCTGTAACCTGCACTTTACCAGAAGGGATTGTCAACATACCACTATACCTAGATTGATCAACAGATGCTTTCCCCATCTCTTCTGTATTAGGCATCACATGGTCACTGCGTGCTGCATTCTCAATCGCTTCCGAAGCAAGCCCTCCAATTCCGTCCATTGGATTTGTTTCGGTCCTTGAACCACTTCCCCTACTCAAGAAAATGAATTATATACGACATAATCCTTCAACTGAGTACTAATTTTACTCATCAACAGTCACAGTTCCTCGCTTTGGCCAAATACTCATACAATTCCGCCAGCTCACTGTAGCATTAATTCGTCCCCATGGAAAGATCCAACACATGATGTAAAACATGAAATTTGCATTCAGTCTACCAAGATCTAAGCAGTATGCACCATAAAAGATTTTTGCATATTAGTAAACTATACGATCATAACCAACATTCTAGCAGGAGTAACAGAAAAGAAATAGACTTTACATTACAAATTCTAATCTTGCAAACCAGAAACAAAACTCAAATCTTTCTAAGAGGCATGACACCCAAAGATATCACCTTTACCGACTAAACGGCATAGCCAGATCCGATCCTCCCTCCCACTAAGGGACACTAAGATGACAAGATCCCAAATCACCGCGACCAAAGTAAACCAAGATCCAGCCCATCCGCAATAGATCACATCAAAACACATACAAATCTCGGGTTACAGGGGGGAGGTATCAAGGGGCACTCACAAAGTAGTCGTCGTCGTCGATGGTGTAGATGTAGTTCTTCTTGGAGACCATGTACCCGAAGCAGCGGCAGGCGGAGTCCTTGAAGGAGATGCAGGAGGCCTTAGGACCGAGGATGTGGTTGATGTCGTTGCGGTTGTAGAGCTCGTAGTCGAACACTCGAACCCCTCGGGCACACGAATGGTCTTGCTCGAGTCGCCGTCCTGCACGATGACGAGGTGGTAGGGCTGGAAGAAGGGCCGCCACATCTCCAGGAAGTCGAGGTTGCGGATCGTCGGGATGACGATGTCCAACTCGTCCTTGAGCAGCGGACTCGACGGGATGGCGACCATTGCTTCCGGCGGGATCAGAGGGTGGTGGTGCACTAAGAGGTGGGAGGTGGTCGAGCTCGGGGCAGGTATAAAACGAGGAAGGCGACGGAGGAGGAGGACGGGAGGCGGCACGTGCGACAACGGTGAGGCGGATGGGCCGGCCGGCATCTCATGGAGGCGGAACACATTGGGGTGGCGGAGGCGGCGCATGGCTGTTAAGCTCCAACCGCAGAAAACGCGGGCTCGGATTGAATCATCGCCGAGCGCTCACCATGAGAGGGCAGAACTCCGGCAGGGGCTCCGCCAGCCACAGACCGCTCTCTTCCCCGCCAACGGCGCTATCATCTTCCACGTCCACCGTCGCAGCCTCAACCTACTCCTTCACGCGCCACTGACACCACCACAGAAATCAACGCATCGGAGACGAATCACGAAACAAACAAAACAAAAAAGCGACTGCGCAGAGAGATGGAAAGATCCGAGGAGATCTCAGGTACCATGAATCTCGCGTCGATCTCCATTATATCACACATTTCGTTTGGAAGTTGACTAAGAGCGCAGATTGTGGCATGCGGAAGGCACGGACGGAGATTGCGGGAGGGGGAGGGGCGTGACGGGGATCGGGTGAAGTATGGACGCTCTGAGGATGGTGCGGGGCGTGGAAGGGAAGGTGATCAACGGTGGAGATTGTTCCAATGAGTATGAGTAAGCAATCAATGGTCCAAATCGTCCAGATGAGTAAAAACAACTTGTCTATTATATAGTAGTATAGATGATGATGTGATCTATGTTCCTTAATCAGCAAAAAAATATCGGTAATGTTATTTGTGAGTATTATTCCTTAAATCACACCATGCAAGTACCGGCTATAGCAAATTTACCCCATATTATAATTCATTTAATTATTTTAATTCTGTTTAATGAAGGGTTCAAACCAATTTAAACTTTTAATTCTCAAAGAGGTAATGGGCACCGTAACGGCCCCCGCATATTAGCCAAACGAGGCCTTGCCCCGAATTCAACAAAGCATTTCTGAAATTATAGATTGTTTTCAGCCGTTGTATCATCTTCTGAAGATTAGCTCCTCTTCACATGATATCAAGACTGATTAAAACAAACAAAGATTCGATCACATTCCATGGCACCATTGAGTGACCAGTAACAACATCGTCACAAGATAAGAGCAGAAAGGGAATACCCACTTACAAAGTACAGTTAGACCCGTTTCAACAATTGCAACAGAAACTACATGTCAAAGACTCAAAAGGGAAAAACTGAAAACTATTTCCATATCCTTGCATCATTGCCACTTTGTACTTTGGAGCCGTAAAGGTAGCTGGGCTCAAGGCAGTTCCTCGGCACCGTCGATTGCCGCCATGAGAAAGAGCAAAACAATGCTCGCTCATGCTGCCATACAAAAAACTCACTACAATTTCATCGCAAACAATAAGCCCAGTTAAAAATGGTAGGCTAGTTGACCTATATATGCTATCTACATCTCTAACGTAGAAGAGCTCGATCAAGTGTACAGGCTCACTTCAGAGCACTGAACACCTTCTCTTGCCGAAAGCCTTTCGGATATATCAGCACCGAGTCGACACAGAGACCAGCTTTTGTATGGGTGCAGTCGATCTGGGCCATCGAGAACTTGAGCTTGATTGGTTTCTCAGCCGTCGATGCAATGAAATCGCCAACGTGGTACAGAATCCAACTTCCAGGCTCATCTAAGTAGCACTGGGACAAGGCGTGCTGGCCATCTGAGGTAGAAAGCTGGAAGCGCACAGGTTTCTTGTCCCAGCCATGGATCTGCTCCGAGCTGCAAACGCGGCGACCAAAACGTTTGGAAGCCTTCCCAAGATGAAGTCGGAAGTACAGACTGTAGGTTCCGACGGGGAAGCAGAATTCCATTTCTCCGACCACCTCGAACCACCAGATCTGCTGGAGATATGCAACCGACTGGAACCTGCTTCACGAAGCATATGGCGTAGTACTTAGTACCAATGTACCATTGCACAATTATGATGTTACATTGGAGCTGGCTGAAGATATCAATTTTCTTCATGATATATTTGGTGTTACAAGATATCAAAGTTTCCATAACCATCGGTCCACCATAAACCTCACTTTTATCTTCCAATTAAAATTCTGACTAAATAAATAATCATCATCATTTTATCTTCCTATTAAATTTATGCAAATACAACGACCCCAAAAATCATATAAACCACTAGAAGATGGATGCCAAGATCAAAGATGAGATCAGGAGAAAAGTGGGCAATTAATTTCAACAGATTTAACAACTTAGGAATTGAAGAAAGATGAGAGTTCAATGTTACCTAGATTCCGTGGTCGGCAGCTGAACCCAATATCTCCTGTCGTCAATTCCCGTTATAACGAGTGATTTCGACGACAATGCCATGCAAACCCCGCCTTTGCTCTTCTCCAACCATAATTCCTGCCGGACAAAGCACAAAACACACACAATTGGAAAATTCTCTATTTGCCAAATCCATGAAAACACAACAAGCTTAACCATACAGTTACTTCTTACTTGGTCAACCTCTCAATGCCAAATTGACAGATCAAATACAATATGGAAGCTCGTATAAAAATAAATCCCATCCGTTATGTAAAAACAGAGAATACAATTCTAACAAAATTTTCCTCAAGAAATTCCAAACAAAAAGAAAGCATGGGGCAAAACATTAGCAAGATTGTCTTGTTTGGTATCTCTTTAGCAAATTCAAAACTTCAGAAAATTATTGAGATAAATTAAAAACAACAAGAGCTATATACTCCACTCATATCGGGATCCACGCAAAATCACGATTGATGAAACCCTCTGAATCAAAATCAAAACAGGCACAATCAAAATGGGATGCAGGGAAAACTGTCAAAGTGTCACCTTTCTGCCACCGTCAAATGGAACAGGCTTCGCGAGCCTCGCATAGACTTCTTTCTTCCCCATCACGCTCCTCTGTCCTGCCCCTTCCCCCTCCTCCGCACCATCGACGAACCCTAGGAGATACCTATAGTTATCCGGTAGCTTGGCTTCCCACACGATGTCCGCCCCCGCGGCGCCGCGGAACGCGCGGTTGAGCCGCGCGAGTCGGCATATGTCCGGCGCGTCCAGGTGCAGTAGCACCTCGGCGGCGCACAGCTCCGGCAGCTCGCCCAGCCCGGTGGGCGCGACGACCTTGCCGGCCTCTATCCCCGCCAGGTCCGACATACCCGTGCCCATGCTCCCTCTCGCCGCCTCCAGTCGCAACCGTCTCCGTGCAAAATGCCGCCCGCGCCTTTGTCGAGGAACCCGCTACCACGAACTCGATCCCGTTCTTGCCACAAAAGCGCGCCAAGAACCGCACTGCAACTTTAGTAGGGTCTTGTGGGAGGGAGAAGGCATCAGATGCGAAGAACTAGGTTCGGGCAAGATTGTGGGTGGCGATTTTGCGCAAGCTCGTGCGGTTCGTGTGGTAAAAGCGGAGCTCCTGATAGGGAGAACAAGGTGGGGAGAGGAGAAGGTGGGAAAGGAGAAGTGGGCGTTAATTTATGTTGTTCTGATCAGGGTTATTTTTTTTTAAAAAAAGTTGATCATGTTAAAGATATGTAAACTTGCAATTTTCTGATATTATCTCTCAAGTAGGTTGATGAGACCGTATATTTTTTGCAATCTACATCAGAGTCAATTTATGTTCATATATATATACACACGGGAAACATAATGTGCAGTCACTCATTTGGTGCCATCGTGTAATCAAGCGATTTGGTGCATCTAATCAAGCGATCTAACGGTTACATATGAAAAGGGTTAAAAATAAAAAAGTATTAGGTTTCAGGTGGATACACCAGATCGCTTGATTGGATGCATCAGATCGCTTGATTGCATGATTGCACCAATATAAGTGATTGTACAGGATATTTCTCCTATACATATGCGCACACGGGTGTGGTAGTGTTTAGCTTTCACAAATTTTCAAAATTTTTAAAGTTCATAAGGGTATTTGTATTTTTACCCTATATAAGTTGGTTGGTTTTGTATTTTTGTTTGCATATGTGTGGATGATATAATCCTCACAGACTCGGTTATCACAAACTGGTAATAGGGTAAAAATGCAAAGTCAACTCAGTTTTGTGATAAAAGTATACTAATTAATCCAAGTTCAAACTCTCTGAAATCTCAACTGTGAAGCTGTCGCGACTAATTTCGTTTTTTCATCAGGCGAGATTATATTCGCAGTTACCTTATCCAATATGCATGCTCCGATCCAGAAGTAGCTTTCGGCCAGTAATGAAGCGAACCTGTTTTCAGGTGATCCAACAACGTGATTTCATAATCAGGTGCGGTGATCTTTGCGTAGTCTGAAAGTGTATCCAACTCCGATCGATGAACCATGTGGCCATGCATGTTAAACTGGTAAGAGTTGGGTCCAATCCCAACCTGTTCTGAATAAAAAGATAGCCACCTGGTCGACAAGAATTCTAACGAATCGAGAATCTAATTATCGAAACCATACATTATAGTGTGGCTTTTGCTTATTTACCTCATCTTGATCGGGTCAAAGCAGGCATAAATAAAACTGATCCAACTGTTTTTAACTAACCATTAAAAAAATTCTATACAACTCACCTGCGAAAATTCACCTGCAACAAGAAGTGCCCTTGCATGAGCGACTTATACTCTTTTCTGAAGCATCTGAGCTATTCGTATTAAAAGTTAGCTGTCGACAAAATATTTTGCTCAATGTCAAGTATAGGAGGTGTGTAAATAAGCTGAAAGTATTGCTCAGAAGTCAGAAATCAATGTCTTGTAGCAATAAGAAATCCATTTCCTACACCTTAGTTGTCAAGCTAAGAAAAGCCTAAGGGTCCCTTTGGTTTGGCTTCCGGAAGCAGCTTTTGCTTCCTGGAAGCCAAAAGCCAAACCAAAGGGTATATTTCTACCCAGCGGCTTTTAGTAAAAGCAGCTTTTGATGCAGTGTAAATGTGAAAGCTTTCTGCGGCTTTTGGCTTTTGGCTTCGCAACCATACAAAATTTCATAAATTGACATTTCAAATTTCATACAACCATACAAAATTCTATAAATTGACATTTCAAATTTCATACAACCATACAAAATTTCATAAATTGACATTTCAAATTTCATACAACCATACAAAATTTCATAAATTGACATTTTAAATTTCATACAACCATACAAAATTTCATAAATTGACATTTCAAATTTCATACAACCATACAAAATTTCATAAATTGACATTTCAAATTTCATACCATACAAAATTTCATAAATTAACATTTAAAATTTGAAACAACCATATAAAATTTCATAAATTGACATTTCAAATTTCATACACCGATACAAAATTTTATAAATTGACATTTCAAATTTCATACACCCATACAAAATTTCATAAATTAAATTTTTACATAGCTCATAGCTCAAAGCAGCTTGTTCACAGCCGTTTCAGCCAAACGACTTTGAGCTTTCTCACAGCTGACTTCCCACAGCAGCTTTTCCACAGCCCACAGCCCACAGCCCACAGCTCACAGCAGCTTTTTTCCACGGTCACAGCTCAACCAAACACACCCTAAAGCCACCAGCTCGCATCACAAAATTCACTGGCTTAAGAATCACCTTTCCCCTCCCAGCTCACATCAACTTCTCCAAGTTGCACTTTTGTGGATTCTGACAACTAAATTAAGGTCGCCTCGAACCCAAATCAGATGCGCTTTGTGGATGGGGGACCGTCTCCGAGTGGATAAAACCGTATCAAAATATCACCCTGCCATTTGCACAGGTGCGTGGATCCGAGTCAGCACACACAGGGCGGGTACACGTGGCGGCAGCCTAAGAGCTGCATACGTGGAAGGAGGATAAAGAAAAGCTCTTTGCGGTGCAAATTGGTGTTCATTAGGCCTTTAATTGTGTGGCTGTGGTTGAGAGCCTCTGCTAATTCACAAATGTAGCTATTCGCCGCCTAATCCTTTGGAGCTTTGTGCTTGATTCTTAGCTTCGTGTGAAATGCATGAATTTTGCATGGTTTTTTGGCAGAAATCTTATGAGAAACAGTGGAACAGGGATTTTTTTTCTTATACTGTATATGTTATGTATTTCTGAGTTGTATCCAGTATAACCAACTTTAGCTGCTGCAATGCCAAGGACTCTTGCAGAGTTGCAGTTGCAGATAGCAGGAGCGGATCCAGTCTAAGTATTCTTCTCTGATTTAGTATTTAGTATTGATGAAGCTATTGATGTTAATGAAATTTTGTTGGCTTACACAGAAGCTGCCATTGTTGGCTTTCGTTGTCCTCACGTTGTAGGCATTTGGGTTGTTGAACAATTTGCTGAGGAGATGAGTCATCTCCGACGCAGATTGTCGTACTAGGAAAGAAAAAAGACACGCCGATGGCCCCCAACCCTGACCCAGATTGCTTGCGCATGATTAAATTGCTGCAATGCCTGCATGTGTTGTAAACTCGTCATGCAGATTTATGCAATTCTCGCAGCATCAACACCACGCACGAAGAAAGTGTCGGGCGATTTCTTTGTAGAAAAACTAGGGGAGTTTCAAACTTTCAGTAAAGATGGCAACAAGTCTTTACCCATTTGACTATCTCAAATCTATACCCGTTAGAAAAAATATTTCCATAATCCATATATACATATGGGTATCATTTCTTCTCTAAACTTATACCCATGCGGGTAAAATATACTTATCGGGTACCCATACCCATCAATAGACACCGCACACAAAATAGACTAACAAGTAACGATTGTATAGCTATCCTCACAAAAACAGTGTTTCACCTAAATAGATTGTTCACTCATTCAGTCATAAGATCAAAATTATATATATAAATAAACTCTCAAACATAATACATCAATGATTTAACCTACAATAATAGCAACAATGGTTTAAACTCCAAAAAATATAGCTTATTGGTGATAGATACCCATCGGATAACAGATATGTATATTATGAAACCATACCCATACCCGCGTACCCATTGGGTATTATTTTTTATCATTAGTAGACTCACGAGTGACTAATTTTACTCGTATATTCTCTAATAAGGTAAAAACTTATCGGATTTCGAGTTCCGGGTAGCCGTTGCCATTTTTAATCGCATTCACAGTTTTGCAACAACCGATCCACTGCTACAGCTACAGATTGGTGCTGGCAGCGGCAGCTTGGGCCGATGCGTGGGCTGATAAAGCAATCATGGGCCCAACTTGGCTACCCTGGCATGTGTATACGGATTACCTAAATTCCACGATAATTATATTTAACTATAAAATCGTCTCATTATTGAAAGACTAAATTGTAATTATTTTAAGAGAGGATAATAGTTTTAAATAAACTTTATATTCTTTCATTTGGATTGCATTATATATATGACAATTTTGTTATACTACATGATCTAAAACTATATAAACAAAATAAATTATAAATCATAATAATTATATTTAAATCATGTATAAATATTTTATTGATTTTTATAAATATTTTTAATTTTTATTAGAATTAATTTCATGATAAATAAATAAGAAACATTTCTTATAAATTTTAGCATCATTTCCATTTTTGAAAAAAATTATACTCTCTTTACAATTAGTATCGAGAATACTAACAAACCCAGTTAATTCGAGACCACGCCCCTCGTTTCGCTTCGCCACGCTTCTCTCCGAATTCTCCTTCCGCCGATCCGCTCCCTTCTCCGGAGCCTCGCGCTCCTCTCTAGGGCTTTGGCTCCAAACCCTAGCTCCGATCCCAACCGGCATGGACGTCGAGGGGGAGGTCCCGGCGGCCGCGGCGGCCGCCGTGGCCAACGGCCTAGGCAGCGCGGAGCCCTCCCCGGCGCCGATCGCCGCCGAGCAGCTGGACGTGGAGGCGTACGCCGCGCAGTACACTGGGCGGACGCGCCTGGGGCGCCTCTTGTTCATCGCGGATAGGTGCGGGGTGGAGGCGGTGGAGCTCGAGGCGCTGCGGATGGCGTATGACGAGATCAAGAGGGGCGAGGACACCATGTTCCACCGCGACGTCGCGCTCAAAATCAAGGATCGCCTCGGCCCGCGCTACTTGCTCGACCAGGCCTGGGCTGACTCCGTCAATCGCCGCGCCGAACACCGCAAGGAGAAGCTCGAGAGTGAGCTCAACGGCTACAGGGTGCGAAAATCCTACCTCCTAATCCTTATGTTTGGATGAAATTGATACTTCCTTTGTGTTAGTTTCTGTTCTAGATATGGTGTATTTGAGCGTTGGAGGTGATGGAAGCACGTCCGTATCTGTGGCACGGACTAATTGTTTTCGTTTATGGCTACAATATTGATGTGGACTAGGGAATTCCGTGGACTAGACTATGTTAGGTTCTATGTGCTGCATACTTTGTGGACAGTGGATGTCTGTTCTGCTTTTGTGTCAATTCCCACTAGTCTGATATATTGGCTAAATATGTGCATCACATTCATTGCACGTTTGTTGTGATGATACATTTTAGTTATTGATGTGGTTAGCTAGCATGTATCAGTTTAGATGTAAGATGTTATTTGCTTGGTGTGATTGATGCAAATGCTTGTTAATTGTTATATCACGGTGCAATGCTGAATTTTATCTGCCATTGCTACTAATTTGTGATGTTGTCCACCATGAATTTTGGGCAGTTTGCATGTTCTACCTTGCCCTAAGAGTTGATTTTGGAACGGACATTAGGTTCTTACGTTTACATGAGGAAATAAGCCTGGAGACTGGCTTTGGGATTCTAGGGTCTAGGCATTGGGCGCCAGCGCTGCCAGTGACAAGTGGTCAGAGTTTTTTTAAATGCCCTACCGAGGCATCTGCAGTTATATTTTATTTTACGCACACAGATATGAATACATTTATATACACATGCATTTTTAAAATTTAAAACTAATGATTGTTGACTTTGCTTGTGCTTGTGTCTATGTGTTATGTGCAGCAGCACAATTAGTTAGAATTAGTTAGATAAGATTAGTTAGATTAAAAGATAAGATTAGTTATTTCTGTTTTAAAGATAGAGATAAGGATAGTAGATTAGATTGTATTAGGATTATAAATACCCCATAAGGGTCATGGAATAAAGCAAGCAGAAGGAATTAGGGCTTGTTTGGTTCCTTTAGTGACTAAACTAAAGTTTAGTACTCTCCTTTTTAGCTGACTAAATTTTAGTCCATCCCTGTTTGGTTTTAGTGACTAAAAGCCATTAATGCAGGTGAACAAAGACCCAAATACTCCTAATCAATTATTTGCATTTTTTCTCAATCTTTTTTGCTCATGGCGCAGCTAGTACAAGTGCTTTTTTCCTTTTGCTCTTGGCTGCGCCTGGCGCACTGCCGGCTAGCCTTTTGCTCATGGCAGCGGCATCGTGTAGATCCGGCGTGGGAGGGGCGGCGGAGGCTCTGAGAGTGAGGGATGACGGTGGATCCGACATGGGAGGGGTAGGGAGGGGCGGCGGAGACTTCGGGAGTGATGGTGGTGGTGGATCCGGCGTGGGAAGAGCGGCGGACTCGTCGGGAGTGAGGGTGCGGCGGCGTGTGAGGGGCCGACGGTGGATCTGGTAGAGGGGCCGGCGGCGGTGGATCCGGCGGAGGGGGCGGCGGCGGCAGATTCGGCAGAGGGGCGGCAGCAGCGGATCTGACAGAGGGGGCGGTGGCGGCGAATCCAACAGAGGGGGCGGCGGAGGCGGATCCGGCAGAGGGAGGGGCAGGGAGGAGCGGCAACATCTCGAGCTCGGGAGTTGGGAGGATGAGGGGCAGAGATGGTCAAAGTGCAAGATTAGTCCGGTTTAGCAAGTATTTGGGGACTAAAGGGCTAAACATTAGGGACTAAACTTTAGTCCCTTTTAGTCCTCATGTTTGGTACTTTAGGGACTAAAGTTTAGTCCCTAAAGTTTAGTCACCCCAAACCAAACAGGGCCTTAATTAATTCCTCCTCTGCTCCTACCGGAGAGAATGTTATGTGCAACATCACATTAGTTAGAATTAGTTAAATTAAGATAAGATTAGTTATTTCTAATTTAAAGATAGAGATAAGGATAAGGATAGTAGATTAGATTGTATTAGGATTATAAATACCCCATAAGGGTCATGGAATAAAGCAAGCAGAATGAATTAATTAATTCCTCTGCTCCTACCAATTTGGTATCAGAGCAGCTAGGTTCCAAAGATCCGACGCAATGACGACGTTCGCTTGGTCCGTAGAAGCGATGCAAGCCCTCGCAGATTTGCAGCAGGCTGTTGCCAGCCTCTCGGCATAGCTAGGTGTGGCTCTGGTGGCCTCCACGCTGTCAAGTTTCCCCTACGGCGTGACAGGCTTCCTCATTGCGCCGTCGCCACCGTCGCCGGATGCAGAGGCAGAAGTGCAAGGGGAGAGGAAGGACCGGGAGGCGCTCAACCCCATCCTCATCTAGGATGTCGTGGATCAGCAAGGCGAGGTGGCCCTCGTGGAGCCCTCCGCGGACGATGTAGCCCTCACGACCGACAAGTGTGCCATGGAGCAGGTTGCTAGTTGCGGAGGCAAAGGCACAAGGGGGAGGAGGAAAGGGAGACAACACCACTGGCCAAACCCTACCCGAACTTCTGCTCCATCCACCGCGGGTAGCATCCGCCCTCGAGACGCGCTGCATGATGCGGAAGTCGAAGCGGCCGTGGGTGCGCTACGCCGTCGAGATTTGGGACCCAGCGAAGGACTCGATTTGGCGGGCGACGTCACATGCACCAACTTCCTTTCTCTCACGCGTGAGGTTGTCCCGCACGGAGCGGTATCGTCGCCAACTACCACGCAGGCTGCCAGTGCTCCGCACGGAGCAGCGTCGCTCACCCGCGTGGGCGCTAGCTTCCCGTCGGCGGCCCAGCGTCGGCCCTCCACGAGCGCCATTCTTCCCTGCGAGCCACCAGTCCTCCCCGCAGGCAGGCCTACAGACCACTGCGCGCACCACACAAGCAGATCGGCGCACCAGGACGCTGCTGAACTCCTCATCGTTGCCGCTGGTTCTCCTTGTTGCCGTTGGTCTGTCAGCGAGAGGAAAGGCAGTTGCAGTGCACTAGACCTGGGGAGGTGGCGTGCCTTGTTGCGTTGTCGCGCGGCAAAGACAGTCGGTTGACCATACGGTGTGGAGGAAACGGCAGGGAAGGCCGCCAGGTGGGCCAGCGGTGGCGGGGAGGCTGGTCCGTGTGCTATTGTACCATCCACATCGGTTGTGGGTGCGGCATGTGGCTCATGCGCATGCTGTGCAGGTCGTGCTAGGGAGGTTGGTGCATGTGCTGGTGCACAAACTGCACCTGCACAACCCGCTCTTGTCGTGGGCACGGCGCATGGCACACGCACGGGGTGTGCCGACTGCGTTCTTCATCTCGCAGCCCTACGCGGTGGATGTCATCGGCTGGGAAGTCTGGGCAGGGCGCGAAGGGTTGCCGATCATCGACAGGAGCAGTGTGGTGAAGCTCTGGGTGGCACACTAGGCTGGTTCGCCGGTCTTCTGCTCCATCATGTGGGACCAAGGCGGGCAGCACGTCGTCACCGTGTGTGCAACACATCGTGATCCGGTTTCACAAAAAATGGCATCACGACACTTGTCGTTGTGCGATTCTTCTTATCCGGTTTTCAGCTCGAGGACAAGCTGATTTTCGAGGGAGGGAGAGAATGTTATGTGCAACAACACAATTAGTTATAATTAGTTAGATAAGATTAGTTAGATTAAGATAAGATTAGTTATTCTATTTTAAAGATAGAGATAAGGATAGTTGATTAGATTGTATTAGGATTATAAATACCCCATAAGGGTCATGGAATAAAGCAAGCAGAAGGAATTAATTAATTCCTCCTCTGCTCCTACCACTATGCTTCTACAATAAATAGACTATGGATTTGTGTATACTTGTTTTACATCATTAGGCTTGTCCAGGCTCAAAAAAATCCTGGATCTGCCACTGACAATCATTGCCATCCATTAACCCACAGTCTAAACATAAGTGTATTTCTAAGATTTTAATCTGCTGCTGATGTTGTTTATGTTCAACGATTTATGCAGAAATTATCATGTAATAAGGATAGACTTTCTAGTATTCCTTGTTCTTTCTTCGTGAAGCTAAAACAACTATGTTTTGGAAGAGAGGTCTTAGTGAAAATTGGCACAATATTCCCTGAAAGTAAGCTAGAAACTATATTCGTTGTTTGTTTGTTTCTTTTTTTTATTGTGTTTTGCTTTTGGAGTAGAATGTTTGATTTGTGGCCTTGTTGAGCATACTTCTATCCTAAGGCGATAGCATATTTCTCGAAGAAACTGACTTTTTTGCATTTATATTGTTTCTCTAATTGCAGACTAACCTCATCAAAGAGAGCATCAGAATGGGTTACAATGACATTGGAGATTTCTTCTATGCTCATGGCCACCTTTCAGATGCCTTCAAAAGCTACATCCGGACACGAGATTATTGTACCACTTCCAAGCATATAGTTCAGATGTGTATGAATGTGATTCTGGTTAGCATTGAGTTGGGACAGTTTCCACATGTTTCCAATTATGTCAGCAAAGCAGAACAAACTCCTCACACTTTGGAGCCTATCATTGTTGCAAAGTTGCGAGCAGCTGCAGGATTAGCCTACTTGGCAACAAAGAAATACAAATTTGCAGCCCGTAAGGTCAGTCCTCTGGGAACCCTCCTATGTTACGACTTACGAGGCAAGGCACTAATAATATGAGGTTAGCAACTTATCATAGTACTAATATGAGGCAAAGCACTGAAGCACCAGCTGAAGCTCATACCATATATCCAGTATGTAACTGAAATTGGTGGCAAATAAACCAAGATACAGTATCAATTGGAGGTGAAAAGACAAAAGAAATAGAAAAGGGAAATGTAAAAGGGAAAATATGGCATAGCATATGTTAAGGGCGTCGGTCCCTAGGGTTGGAGGCCCTCGATTGCATAGATCGTAAAGGTAGGATAAGTTAGTGTAGGGTTGATTCCTTTGCAGAGCTATGTTGGAGAACGGGGGAGACTTCAAGAACTAGGATAAAGACTATATAGATTGATCTTTCTTTCTTGCCTCCTAATCACATGCTATGGATCCGTACTCTATCCCTTTATATAGAGTAGGGATTCCCTTTATTTCTAACCGACTCTTAACTGCAATTAGATAAGTAAACTAACAAGACTCTAACTAACCCTAACGAACTCATGGCCTACCACGCGGGTACTGTTCACACGAACAGTATCGCGTGGTACTGTTGACCGTTTGGCCTGGTGGGCCTGACCTATAGCACATGACAGCATAGCCCACCAAGCCAGCCCAGCTGCCCACCCCTAGTATCTGCTCACTTCACTCACCTCTGAAATCGCTAGCCACCTCTCAGCCTGTTGATGTTGTCCTGACATGTCAAGCTACTGGTAACATGTTAAGCAGTGACGGCAATGGGCAATGGACAGCAGCGTGAGGAAAAGAAATGTAACTAGCAACACTGACTATTGGAGGTTGCAGTATCTATGGCATGTCCCCTCTTAAATTGACAATTTTAGCCCTCAATCTTCCTCTTAAGGCGAGGTGATGGCTTTGTTGGCCTCATCGGACTACCTTGACATCTTGATTCTTGATAACCATTTTACCCTAATGCTGAGCCTCAGACACCAGTAACATTTTTAAGTCAATATTCTGTAGATACTATTGTTGATTGTAAATCAATCTTTTGTATGCTTCAAAACGAATTGTCATTTTTGAACTTAATATATTTCTTAGTTACACTTACATGTGGTCTGGAGAACTCTGTACTTGTTACGGCACATCTGGACACAACATATTTTCAGTGAAATGGATGTCACCAAATGTGAATTCTGTATTTCCTGGCATCCTGTGGTTTTTCTAGTATAGAGTTTGTTGCTGAAATTATGTTTCCCCCCTATAGTTTGTTGAGACAGGTCCTGAACTAGGAAGCAACTATTCTGAAGTCATAACTCCACAAGATGTTGCTGTCTATGGTGCCCTTTGTGCACTTGCTTCTTTTGACCGTTCAGATCTAAAGGTTTGCCTTTTCTTTGCTTATTTTCTGGCTGAGTGTGCTCCTTTATACCATTGTACTCAAAATATGATTGAATAAACATTTGTTACAGAGCAAAGTTATTGACAACATTAATTTCCGAAACTTTATGGAGCTGATGCCTGAAGTAAGGGAGCTTGTTAATGATTTTTACTCAAGGTAAGATTATATTGAATAGCTTCATATTTTACATTCCTCATTTCCATCTCTCTGGGTGCTCTTATTTACTTCGTAACGATCGTGGTTAGAATATATTTTGCATAATATATCTTATATCATTTCTCTATATTATTGTGGTAGGAAGAAATGTACATTTTTTTCATTGTTGTGGTTTGTGGTAGTTTAGACGTTTAGTACCCATTAAAGTATTGGTGTACCACATAACTTGATATAAACATTGGTATCTCTATTTTGGTGGAACATATTAAATGAAATAAAATGAATACCAGTCTTCAAAGCCTTTCAATCCCAACTCCCAAGCAAGTTTTTTTTTTTGAGAATAACTTGCAAGCAAGTTAGGGTAAGCTAGAGTTGAAACTTAAACTTGGGTTTCATCTCCATTTGAATGGTTATGTTTTCCATTGGAGGAAAGGTAGTCACCCTCCTCCAGGACCTGTTATGTTAAGACAACATAGGCAGGGTTATTAAATGAATACCAGTAATTAAATTAAATGCATTAGTTAATCCATAAGAGAGAAAGCGGACAATTGGACATAACACCTGATTCCATTGCCCAAGTGAATCATATTCAATTACTGTCTTTTTATTTGCATCACATTTGCCTCATACTGAAGGGCCTAAGAGGTTTGGAATAAATTAATATTATATAATATAAGAAGCCTTTTCCTTAACAGGGCTTAGTTCTCAAAATTCTATTTTAAGAACATTTAATCTAAAGAGGTTAAGATTTTGTCCCATCACATTCTCTTGATGTAGAATGAGAATGATTGTTTCCTTCGAATTTATCCCTTGTTTTGTACAGCACTACAGCATGGTTTAGATAGATATGTCTTTTGGGTGTTGAATCTAAAGTACTGTTGAAAGCTTGATTGCATGCTGAAATTTGGCATAGTACACCCTTAATTAAAACACTCATTCTCAAGATATGGTATGTGTTTATGCCATTCTGAATCTTTCTGAGGGGACACATTTGTTGATTCATTCTGCTGGACTACAGTTTACCTTTTTAACTTATCTATGTTATATGTGTTAACCATGAAATTGTCAAACCAGTCGATATGGATCATGCTTGGAGCATCTTGAGAAGCTAAAGCCAAACCTCCTACTGGATATTCATTTGCACGAGCATGTAGAAACTCTGTACATGGATATTCGCCACAAAGCTATCATACAGTACACACTTCCATTTATATCTGTTGATCTTAACACGATGGCTGCTGCCTTTAAGACATCTGTGTCTATGTTGGAGAAAGAGCTAGCTGCCCTGATCACTGAGAACAAAATACAGGTACTTTTAGATCTCTGATGGTAACGTGTTCAGAAATTTAAGTTTTGGTTGAGTTGCTCCTTTCTGATTTTTTGCAGGCTCGGATAGACTCCCACAACAAGATTCTTTATGCAAGGCATGCTGACCAAAGAAACACAACTTTCCAACGTGTCCTCCAAACCGGGAATGAATTTGAGAGAGATGTTAAGTCTCTGCTTCTGAGAGCAAACCTCATCAAACATGATTTCAACCAAAAGGCTGTACCAAGGAAGATGTGAACTTCTGAGCATTGCTGTTGCTAAAACAAAGGGTGTCTGCGAATCCTTTTTTGGACACATTTGTTTTGTACCTAAAAGTGCATTGTCCATGGAGAAAATTTTGGCAATGAAATAGACTAATGAATGAGCATGCAGGATTTTTAAATGCATTTTAGGTTTGCTGAAATGCGTTCCTATTGTTTATTTTTTAATTTCTACTTTTTTGGGGGGGACATGGATAACCCCTCTCTGTGGTTTTAGGTATGTTAGTATGTAAGCAGATCTGGATATTTAATCATCTGGAGACATGATAGAACGGTTTGTCATGTTCACTTTTGAGGCCGAGCTATGTTTTAGAACCATAGATAAATGCTTACAGGTGGTGCATAAAAATGTCACGGTTCAACATAACTTGTCAGCGTTGTCGCAGTCCCTGCGTCGACAGTAGCCGCGGACAAGATGTCAATGTTAGCGTCTATGCGATTGACTGTTTTATGAGATGACTATGCTATTTTACTCGCAGGTGATGCATTGTTAAACCTGCTTCTGCATAGCGCGTCGCGTACAATTCTGTATTAGATATGCATCGATTACAGTCCACATGGTCAAATGGAATCTCCCACACGTGCTAATCATACCTGGCATTTTTAGACCATACGGCAAGTCGGCATGCCAACTTGCCGCGTGCGTGTGCGTGTGCGTGGGGGAGACGAGCTGTATCTGAATGATTGTCCAATGTCCATACCGCAATGATTTGTAAACTGGGAAGAAATGATGCTGGACAGATCAGAGATTCCAAACCGCAATAATTGAAATACAAAGAATGAATCAAATGAACAAGAGATAGGAAGACCCCCGACGAGCCTCTAATCTATCTACAGACAAACGGAATATGTGTTTGTAGCATCATACACGATGTACGGAAAAATATAGCATTTTTTTTGCTGGTGGCCTCCTTGCTCAGTTCGCGCATGTCCATCTGGAGGTCGGGACGCAGCTGAGGTAGTGACACCAGTGGCAGCTGTCGTTGGCGTTCGACCCGTGGAAGAGCATGTTCATACCAACCGCGAATCTGCAAAAGGTTAGCAAAAACAGAACACGGAAAGAATGAGTTCGCCATGTTCGCCACTTGCAAATTCACCGACAGAAGCTAAACTTAAGCGCGTAGTAGGTCGCGCAACTCCAAGAAACTGTCAACTAGGTGCCTGTCAGCCAGTACTCTCGAGGAGGAAAAGGCAAACCAGTCACGTTACTACATTGGAATTTGGACGATGAAAAGAGTCATCTTAGCACTATAGTATACCAATATAATCTATTTAATTACTAGTACATAAAAATGCAAGTCGGTGTCGTTCTGGATGCTGTGGCGCACCCTGGGACTCTGGGTGCAAGTATGAGAAGTTAGTTGGCGCGTCAAATCTGTCCATGCATGCATGTGGCGCACCCAACTACCCAATCTACTGCATATTCTTCTCACCTCATATTAATGAAACACTATCAAATCCTGTAGTGTGATCTTCTGGGCTCCTGGCTATGACGAAATTCGTCAGTGTGAACGCCCGCATGAACGTGCGTGATCTGTAACACTTACTGACTTACCCGACAATGACGAGGACCAGCGCGATGGCAAGCAAGATCCACTGGTAGACGAGGTACTTGCTGGAGCTGCACGGGCTGCCGGTGGGAAGGCTGTAGCGCTCCATCCAGCCGAAGTGCGGCCGCATCAGGAGCACGAATCCGAGCAGGAAACCCGTGAGGAACCCGCCGATGTGCGCGAAGTTGTTCACGTGGGGGAGGATGCCGAGCGCCAGGTTCACCGCGATCACGAACACGAGGGTCATCACGGCCGCGACCTGTGATATAGAATTCACCGCCACGTGAGATGCCTCAACTTTTTCTGCTAGAATTACTGCAGCTGGTTAATTAATTACTGGATGCTGATCGATGACTCAAAAGCGTGTACTTGCCTTGTTGGCGTAAATCGTCCAGTTGGTGAGAAGCTCTGAGAGCATGGCTCCGAGGAGTCCAAAGAGAGCACCTGAAGCACCAACCGAGATGTGGTTCGTGATGAACAGGGAGGAGAGGACGCTGCCCCCGAGACCAGACAGGAGGTAGATCGCCCCGATTCGCACTGCAATAAGATCACCGCAAGAACGCACACACGTTCAGATTTTTATTCTACACGATCCATTAATCATCATTCGCGTTGCAACTGAAGCAGTACACACAATTATGCGAGAGAATCTGTGAGTCTGTGACATTTGGAGTTACCGTATCCGAACTGCTGCTCGAGGCGCAGGCCGATGAAGATGAGGCTGAGCATGTTGGCAACCAGGTGGAGAACTCCGGCGTGCAGCCAGATGCACGTAATGAGGCGCCAGCCCTGGTGCTCGTGCACGACCTTGTCCCACACAAGTGCTCCCATCTTCTGTAGCCTGCGGGCAGAAGAAGAGAAGGTGTCAGGCCAGCCTCACCACCAACAACCCCATGCCAATTAACTCAGTTCGTCCAGAAATGGCCAAGCAAATCCGTCTTGATTATTTCCTCCCACGCTATCTGTATGATTGAAGTGGTGGTCTACACTCCACAGCCTACTCGTATCGATTTCGAATTTTCGATTAGTAATTAAGTACAGTGATGTACGTAGGAATCATTTCAGGTCTGGATCGATATGAACTTTGCGGCGAGAATCAATCCAACATTTCGATCGATCAGACAGAGAAATTAAGCGAGAAATCCGGAGGCGATCGATGGATGGAAGCATGCATGGGAGATATGTACTCACGCGGCGGAGGAGGGGCCGAGGAGCGGGTTCTGGCGGAGGGGCTGGAAGGAGAAGCGGCCGAGGAAGCGGGCAACGCACTTGCCGTCGCGCGGCGGGGTGCGGACTGGGCAGTTGTTGGCGTACATGGTGAGGACGAAGACGGCGATGTTGGCGACGAGGAAGGCGGGCACGATCCACGGCACCCACTCCCTCTCCCCCTCGTGCTGCGGGTACAGCGGCGACGGCACCTTTCCGGCCCCCTCCTTCCGCCTCGCCCCGCCGCCCTTCTCCACGTCCGCGTGCGACGTCGCCGCCATCGCTGCCACGGCCGAACTAGTTTATCTGCCTTGCGCCGCGCGCGCGCGGGGTCGATCACTCACGTCTGCGTTTTGGAACGAGCTAGCTGATGCTGCGTAGCGCGAGCTAGTGGAGTGAGGAGCACGGCGAAAGGCGCGGGAATAAATAAGCAGCAGGAAGGCACGATGCTTCCTTCAACTGTGGGTCTGCCTGATCATGTCACGTGTTGCTCCTCTCTTTCACCTCACCGTCTCCCATCTCGTTCGTTTAATTTGAATCAGTGATTAGGGCGCGTTTGGTAGGGCTCCAACTAATATAGAAGTTGGAATCAAACCAAATATTTTTCTAAAGAGTAGATCCTATTTAGAACGTTTCAGAAAAATAAATTATAGTGGTAGAGCATGATCTAACCAACTTCAAGTGCTCTACTGTGGATTTCAGAATTCGGAGCTCCACCGAGACTTAATCAATGCTCAGTGCGCACTTTATGTTTCATATTATAAATTGTTCAATATTTTGTTAAAAATCTGGTCAAGATTATACATACCTGGCATGTTAAAAACCCAGCGCTGTCAGGTCGACTGCTGGAGTTATTCTCTCAATCGGAATTCATAACGGGGTAGCGTGCAATTGTGTGTCGAATGACTAGTGTCGACTATTTTTACGGTACTATCATTCAGTTCCTTCCGACTCTCTCTGTCTTATTTTTTTCAAATATAAATTGTTTTATAATCTACAGCCATCCTCTTATATTTTGTATCATGTTTACTTTTATAAGAAATGATATTCCTTTCCCAAATGAATAGCTCATTTTTTAAAAAAAAAACAAAAAAACTCAATTATTTGGGATAATTTATTAAATCCTGTACACAAGTCCAGCATGTTAAAACGACCTATTATATAAAAAACCAGAGGGGTATTTGTTTAACGGATCATGTCAAGATAGATAAACGAGCTAGGTTATATCTCAAAGCAGCAAACCAATTAGTGGTAAGATTGATTAATTTCCAGCGAAGACTACCTTTGCAATGATTAAAGCAAGTGAGAGCAGCTCGTTTTTTTAGCTTGTGTAATTTGGTTGGCAGGGGCACCGACAACTTGACCTATTAATTCCTTGCCCAAAAAGCATCTGACACCTTCTTGTCTGGCTACTACGCGTTAATTAAGAAATGAGATCAAGTTGCCTAGCTCCACGTCGTTTGATTTTGATTGGACAGAACGTGAAGGGACCTTCGCGGTGGT